>OY757920.1:52423389-52672019 GCA_963585895.1 Sepioteuthis lessoniana | reverse complement strand
TAAGTGCTTATTTGATTCTTGTTCTGATGTTCTAGCTCATATATTTGCTTTAATAGTCTCTTTTATTAAACAATGATTCCTTATAGAATGAGTGACTATTAGATGATTTACTATAGTGTTATGATCAGGCCTTTTATGAATCAGATTCATCTTGAAAAGCATCAATCATTTTCTTTGCAACCAGATAAATGTAAAAAAAACACTGATCACTAGCCACAAATCTTTTTCAGATTTGTCCTTATCAAGATTTCTGTTTCTTTTACAAGTATTGGCTGAAATATTAAACTGCTGTCAGTAGTAGGTTGAGTGTTCAGGACCCAAAGCATCAGTGAGCCCAAGTGTCCTGCATATGACAATAAATTGCATCTGATGGGAAAACTCAAGATCTTGAGAGTGTAGAGTACCCTTTCATTGCCATTACTCCCCGTCCAATTTAACCTAGAGTGGTAGTACCTGTTACTGTCCCATCTATGGATCTGTTTGAAAATTATTAGTATTAAATAGGAATACTTGATACCATATAAATGCAAATAATATCCAATCAGTATGGACCTGATATAATACATCAATTGAAACAGTAAAGTTGTTGGCGACTGTATTCGAGGGTAACCCGAAGGCTCCCTTTTCAATAGCTACTACACCGAAGTGTAGGGAATGGTGCTACTCCTTTACCTGGATTGCTCCACTTTACCCTTGATATGTACTTTATGAAGCTGAGGGTTAAGCAAGGTGGCATCAAGTACCATTTTGTGAGTCTTTGGTATGACTCGACCTGGGAGTGAACCCAGGTCTCCCGGACCATTGGCGAGAATCTCAAGCTAGTTCCACCAGGTTTAATAGTGAAACTACTGGTTAATTCTTGGAGAGCTTAATGGGTCGCAAAAACTTAGCTGTTGCTCTCTTTGCTGGAAGAACGCACCTATATCCCCAGTAAATAGTCTGATGGAGATGTTGACTTTTCTGTTTGGAAACAACCTACTTCAGGAACATTACTCAATCAGACCATCTATATAGTTCAATATGGAAAAAGAACAAGACAACAGATTATCCTTCCTAGATATATTAATAACTCACACAGAGCAACGATTCAGGTCATCTGTGTATCAAGAGCCAACCTTCACTGAATAGTACCTAAACTTCAACTCACACCATCCATATAATGTAAAGAAAGGAATTGTTCATTGCTTACAACATCAAGCAAAAGCCATTAGTAGTGACAGCGATGCATATCATGAAGAAATGAAGAGTTTTAGAGATAACCATCATTGCAACTACCCAGAAAGCATAACATTGGTTCCTAGCCAAAAAGATTCAAAAGAAATGTAGTCCATAAGATATTATGATGATATTTTGGAGTGGCATGATTCTGAAAATATTCGAGTCAAACCCCCCAGCAGAATACAATATGACCAAGAATTGTGTGTACTCCATCCCATACAGTTATGGTAAAGTATACAAAGGCAAGATATGCCACCCATTAAAAGTATGGCTAGAGGAACATCGAAAAGCAGTATGTCAAGGTGAGGTTGAAAAGTCAGGTATGGCTGAGCATATATGGAAAGAAAATGGAAACCATCTGCCCTTATGAGATGAAATTAAAATAATTGATTGGGAAGAACATTAGAAAATAAGACATCCTAAAGAAGTAGCATGTATGTTGGCCTGGCCTACTGTGACCTGTTGAGTTGAACAAGTATAGAGATGAATATGATATGGGAACCAAAATCAAAAAGGCTCAATGAAAAAAAATTGCTATATGAGCTATGGTAAAAAAAATCATAGATAATAGTAGTGAGTAGTATCTTATGGGTTGATGGAGACATTAGGTTTATAAGTTGTAAAAATTCACACTGAATTGTCCAGCAGGACATATGGTGCAACAAATATTAGTGTTTGGTTAAGAAAACCTAAGTGAAGTCATCTGGAAGTTGCTGCTTTAATCCCAACTACAGGTAAATAACAAAAACAAAAAATACTTACTATAGCTGATCACTTGTACCTGGTCATGGTTAACAGAATTAGAACTATCTACTCCTGTGGATTAAATAAAGGGTTCAGTTTAAAGTTCTGTGTGGTCTCCTGAGATCAACATGAAATACCTGAAGAAGGCTGAAGGGCGCATCAGCTACAACATTGTAAATAATGAAGACAATAGTTTAGATTCTCTTAGTGATAAAAATGCAAATTATTAATTTTAAGAATAATGTGTTCAATCCCTGGTCAAGTCATACCATAGACTCAAAAAAAATAGTACTTGATGCCATATTGCTTAACACTCAGCATTATAAGATAAGGACCGAGAGTAAAGTGGAGCAATCTCTGGAATAGAGTAGCGCCCTCCCCTACACCTATTGAGAAGGGAGCCTTTGGGTCAACTTGGACTAAGGATTCCAATTTTACTTACTTTACTACAATGATTATTTACTAAAAATTATCGTTAATAATTTGAGACCATATAAACAAAGGATTATTATTAAATAGAAATAATTACTTGAAATCATGGAATTGCGTATAAATTATTAATATCAGATAGGAATACTTAAAACCATATTACTGTGCAAATTATTTGTATTAGATAGGAATACTTGATATATAACTGGGCAAACAATTGTATGCAAATAAAAAAAGTGCAATGAAACATTGAATATAGTTTCGATTGTAATCCAACATTTAGAAATGAATCAAATTTTGGCATTAAATAACCCATTAGAAGTTGATATGATGTTAAATAAACCTAGTCAAACCAAGAAGCCCAATTAGCAAAAGTCTTTTTTATGTTGCCTAAAAAAGAAAATCAATGTTATTGGTAAAGATATTCTAACATTATGAATTGTTGCAATTCTATTGAGATGTGTAGTCTTATAGATATTCATAATGATACTCTATATCACTGGAAATAAACACCAAAATAGATTTATATATTTTGAGACATAAAAATGCCAAAACAAAATGTCTGATTAAGATTGTACATATATGTACGGTGAAGTGGATACTCCATTTTGTCCAGAAACCCTGACCAGTTTTGATAGAAGATCAAGATCAAATTGATGTACATCTAGAAACTCCTGTTTTTGTGCTTTGAATTTTTTAAATTATTTTTTGGCCACTAATCAAATGTTGTGATATTGCAAAAACACCAACTAATATTTGTATAAGTATTAAAAGTTTATTTTGTGTATAATGATAATCATTGTGGAAAATTTAATCACTGAGCTGAGTTCAAATCCTAGACTTTTTGCATTCACTTTACTCTAAAAATCCTTGGGAAAAGCATGAATCCATCTCTTCTTATCTCCACTTATGGGTTAACTAGTTGGACAGACTTGGATGTTTAGTGTTGGTGGACAATCAATCTAGGTGAATGACAGTTGAATTCAAAACCAAGAACTTGACTCCCTGAAGTAGTCTGATATTATCTTGACATTCAAGCTATATTGGCCCTTGCTATTCCCTTAGATTGCATCAGTGATATGGAGACTTGTTGCATGGGCAACTGCTGATATTCTATACAATCTTGCCACTGCATTTACTGAGACTCTGATGCCTGGCCATGTAATTGTTGCATATATATGTATAATTTAAATTTACTGCAAAAACTGTTATTAAATCAATGAAATACGTTTGTCTATGCACCAAAATGCTGAGCAATATCATGATATTTGAAACTATAAGATAAAATGAAGTAAAAACTCACAACTCTGATGAGCTTGTATTACCACGACTGAAGTCCATTCCGATGTGTCAATGCAAGTATACCTGAAGATTGGGCATGTGAAACTCAACCATAAGTTTTTACCATTTTATCTAATAGCTTGAAATATCCTTTTCTCTCTCTCTCTCTCTATATATATATATATAGTCATCCACAGACAGATCTGTTTCATTCTATCAGAACTCATCAGTATAGCTAGACAGGCTAGATTCCTGAAGCTGGGATCGAAACCCGGTTGACTCAATCGCCAATCCAAGATTCTACCACTCAGCCACGAGGAAGCCAGCGCCAGCGAAGTAAATTTAAATGGTTATGAATCACAATTGTTATTGTTTACATACTTCCGCTTAACGGCTACCGAGAGCTCGATTCATATGAAGAGCCTTGCATATATGCTAATGGCAACACAATTACTTTATTCGCTAGAGAGCATATATATATATTGTCATCCACAGATAGATTTGTTTCGTTCTATCAGAACTCATCAGTGTGGCTAGACGGGCTAGATTCCCAAAGCTGGGATTGAAACCCAGTTGACTCACTGTGGATGACTTTATAGATATATATATATATATATATATATATATATATTATCTTATGCCTACAAACATATACACACCTTTTATTTGCCTGTTATATCTACTTTTTTTTTCTTTGTAGAAATCAACTAAAGTATTAATTCTTTCAAAAGAGACTATTTCTTACAATTGTTGGGGCCAATATCTTGAACTTTTACGCTCTGGTTACAAATTTAGAAAAAGGTTTTAGGATGAAACTAAGAATTTTTGGAAATTTTTCAATATATTGTAACATTAAAAAAATTATAATTAAAAAAAAAAAATTTCCCCCAATTAATTTTATGTTTTAGTTATTAGTTGGAACTGTTTGGTTTACATATTCTAACATCTTTTTAACTATAAAAATTAAAAACTTTAAAGTATTTGTAATTGTTATTCAGTTTCCAGCCTGTTTCCTTCTTTTTCTTCAAACTTTTACACCGATTTCTGTTTTAGTATTTTTGACAAAGGTCTTCTCAACTTTTTATATGGAAGCTCATAAAATAAACTTGTCAAACAAATTGTAAGAGTTTTAGTAATTGTCAAAAAACTTTTAAAATGTTTTTGATACTGAATATTTTATTACATTTTTCAGATAGTCCCAACAAGTGATCGAATTGATTTGGAAAAATTGAAGAGAAGGGAGAAAATTTTATTTTACCAGGATATTCTTCTGTTTGAGGATGAACTTGCAGACAATGGTACTTCAATGATGAATGTCAAAATTGTAAGTTTAACTTTTTGATTTTTTTTTTTTTCATCTCTGAGGGCTCACAATCCTAATTTCAATAAAATTCACATTCACCAACATTTGCAAATTTTGGGGGACAGAAACATTAATAAATGTAATCTATAGAAAGTATTCTTATTAACCATCCAGTGTTATTAAAAACCTTGGTCAAAAGCAATTGTTTTGAATAATACAACAGATAAAAGGAAAATATCATTTTGGTTTTTGTAGAATGTTCTGTTGTCAAGTATCAACTGTGCAAATCTGCACTGGTAATGAGATTTGATATATTGTATTTTGAAAAACAATGTTGGTGGATGTTAAATTCTTCTAAATCATAGAGAGAGAGAGAGAGTAAATTAAATTAAATTAAAAAAATGAGCCCGAGTAATATTGATGACCTAGTGTCGCAATTAATGTGTGTGTGTGTGTGTGTGTATATATATATATATATATATATATGAGTTGCATCTGGTAATCTTCAAAAAGATTTTAACTGAATTTCTTATTTTGTTAACACATGCTTTTTTGTCTCTCTAGCCACTTATACCTAGATATTTTAGGGAAATGAAGTCTCTTTTCTTGGGCAGTTGTTGGTTTGCTAAACTTGTTGCCACAGGTTTTGAATATAATTTTCCCTCTCTTAGACTGGTTGTTCCACCAAAGCTAGAGAGGCCAGTCTGCCTTACTATTTTACTCATAACTATGGAGAAAAGGAATGGATTCATGCCTTTCTCAAGCGCATCAAGTGAATATAAACTGTCCCTTCCAGAATTTGAACTTGGTTCACCAAGTTCATTTTCTATGATGATTATCTTTTTGCTATTTATACCCCTCACGTTAACAATTATTATTAAAAACTTTTTTTGCTGTATGATTCTTTGTTGCTAAGATCTATGAATTTTTATAATGGCAATGATAGTAAAAATGAGCAAAAAATAATTAATATCAATGAGGAAATTTGTTCAGAGTTCCTTGACTATTATCTAATATGATATTGACAAATGACAGTGCAATAGCCAAAATGTAAAAATTAAACAAAAATGACGAGGATACTCTAAAATAATAACAAGTGTTTCTTTAAAAAAAAAATTTCAATGTCATGTTTGTTATTAAAACTTTTAATATTATGATTATTTTCAGCGTGTAATGCCTTCAGGATTATTCATTTTGCTGCGTTTTTTTATGCGGGTTGACAATGTAATGATCCGTGTCAACGATACCAGAGTGTATCATGAGGTAAGAGCTAATATGTTTCTGCATGGTGAATTTTACTCTGGTACTTTATGATTGATTTTTTAAATCGTGCATATGCCCGAGTTGCTTACCAAAGGATTTTAAAACATATTATTATAGTATTGTAGTAGAAGGGAAGTAATCATGATATTCAAAATATTTCTACATCTTGCACTTATACCATATATGTAACCAAAATTGTCTCCCTTACATTACATTACAGAAAGTGATCAACGTATTTGTTTTTATTTTTTCCTTTCATACAGTTATTACCTTACCATTTGTTGAATAGCCAACCGCTGTTAACCTAGTCAGTAAAATTTTTGTATTCACAATTAAAACTTCTTTATAAAATATATTTCAAAGTAGTGAAATATAAACACAGAAAAAACAGAAACATAAGTTTTTAATGGTAATAGAAATTTAAAATTTAAAAGATAATTTAAATGTCCAAAGCCAGTGCTTCCCAAACCAAAAAATTGGGAATTTTAGCACCCAATGTTTCTACAGTTGGGTAATAAAAGTTAACTTAATTGGTGTCTGCAGCAATAAATGATTTTTTTTTAATGTGGTTTCTATCTACAATAATTGTAGACATAAAAAAACTTAAGCACAAAAAGATATCTATTGATACATTTTGAATTCCTGCTCAAAAAATGTTTACATCTGTAGCTAAAAAATATTTTGAAAAAACACCAAAAAGAACTATTTTGATCCAATTTTCCTACTTCATATTTTATGAATTGAGATTTTCTTTTAATAACATCAAACATAAAAAAAGAGAATAATCTTTGTGTATTAAAGAGAGAACAAGGATCTATTTCACGTCCATCTTAATATTCAAAATGTCAAGCTCATGTTTCTCATTGAAAACTATCTTTTATTTACTGAATTAAAAAGTAGTTACTAATGTTTTGTAGTTTAAGTTATTCTTATAGGCTTAAATATATTGATATATTTCTGAAATTTTTGTACAAAGTTCAGCTGACCTTCTGGCAAGTGTTTTGAATTTATCCTTCTCCCATACAAGTTTTCTTGTGAAGGCTAAAGAATCAAGTCTACTCTACTATATTAACTATAGGTAATGGATTCATGCTTTTCTCAAAGGCATGAAACCAAAGGGAACATAAACAGCTTTAATTTGGCTTGCCAATTCCATTTCTCACACATTTGTAAATTGGAATTATTGTTGTATTATTAGTCTAATACTAGGGTCATTCAGTAAATAATTGTCCAGTCTGCTGGGGCTGTAGAATACACTGACTGCACCTCTACAGAGAAGTAAGACGACCCCCCCCATCTCATGAGTGTCCTGGATATGATACTAAACAATCTGATGCTGAAGTTCCAGTGATGCTGGAGCTTTAGGGAATGCAGAGTACCCCTTCATTGCCATTGCTGCCAGGTTCACTCTGGCCTGGATTGGTAGCACCTGATAGGGCCCTATCTATGGGTTAAATCGAACTAACTGCATACGTATGCAAAACTGAATTGTTTGAATTAAAAATGTTTGACTATATTGAATAGCTTGAAATAGAAATATTTTTGATAAATAAACTGTACTTACATTTAAACTGTGTACTTATGCTAAACTGAATTGTTTGAAATGGAACTGTTTTTGACATTGAAACTGTACTTAGACTAAACTGAATTGTTTAATATAAAACTTCTGTGTTTATACTAATCTGAATTATCTCTGTTTGAATAAATTGAAATAGAAATGTTTTTGACAATTAAACTGTGTACTAATGCTAAACTGAATTGTTTGAAATAGAACTATTTACATAAAAATAGAGTTGGCATTGAATAACCTACAAAGGTTGATATGCCATAAAACCCAAACAACCAACCAACCAACCAACCATTCAGTAAATAAGGTGAATTTTCCATAAGGAGTTGGCAATAGGAAACATTATTTGCGATTGCACCTTTTTCAAGGAAATAATTGTGATGAGTCCTTTCATAGCCTGAAAATTGTGCCTGGAACTTTTTCTTTACCTAAGAGACAGTGTGTTTCCACTGCATGGACTGTCTTTTCGACTTGGGCTTATTGTAGTAAACCCAGGTTTGGTCTATTTTTAAAGATTTTTAGACTAAAACATGCTTCTCTGTATGTATCACACATTCTTATGGGAAGAGTCCCCATAGCATAGTGGTTAATGTACTCCATTGCGACGTTGTAGGAACAAGTTCAAACTCCAGTTGTGCTATTACATTCACTTTCAGACTAATACCCTTGGGGAAAAGGTATGAACCTCCTTATTCCTCCCTAGCTATGGGTCACATAGTACCAGTACTATTCTTCTACCAGGATGGTTTTGGCATTAAATAATCCATGAAAGTTGATATGCCATTTAAAAAAAACAAAAGAAAGAAAGTGGTTTGTCTAAGTACCCACTCACCTACTCTTTTCTCCAGCTATCTTAGCATGCCAAATATGTTTTTTATCAAGATATCTGGCTATGAGACAGAGTACGAAGAGAAGTGGATTCACGCCTTTCTGAGTGTTAAATGACTATAAATAACCACAGCTAAAATATAAATCAGTTTTCCCATTCCATTTTCCATGGCAAAGAGTTGATCTGATTTCATTCTTTCCATGACTGAAACACAGTGTCTTTTTGACTATGTTTGTTATCTGTTTATCAAATTTTCTTAATTTTTTGATTAATGATCATTTGTTATTTAATCCAGTCCTGACTGCTATGCTACATTATGGTTTTCTAAAAAATTATGAAAGTCCATAAAAAGATTTTTTAAAACCTTCTTGTTTAGATAGAATTTTCATCTTCATGTAGATTTAAATATCTTCTGTAATACTGAATAAAGTTATTTTTAATGTAGACATACTAGAAAATGATTGTTTTATAAAAAATAACAATGAAATATGTTATGATTTTTTCTTAGTTTTACTTTTTTTCTTTCTCAGGCTGGTACCAATTACTTTTTAAGAGAATATACCAGTAGAGATGACAAAATCACTGATATTAAGGTGAGTGTGTGTATTGTTTTATTCAGCTATTTATTTATTTATTTTTTTAATGAAACCAGAGTGAAATATTATATAGAGTACCTTGATGCATTAGTATCATCCTCACCCCCACTAAAATGAGGAGATACAGTTAAAGAGGGTTAAGGATTAAGATGTAGGTGGCCCAAGTAATTTGACTGAACTCATAAAAGTTCCGAATTTTAAACTAAACTGAGTGATAACATCCTTTATTATGTATAAAAACATTAACTATATTGCAATTTTGATAATAATTTGTATCAGTTGTCCAAGGCTTGTTTCATCTCTGTGAAACTCTTCTTCTTAGTGCATGAGTATCAAATGTACTCCACAACCAGGTATGCAGGCTGAAAATTTACTCTGCTTCCTTTTCATGGCAGAACATTAGAAATATATTGTGTTGCAAGACCTCAATGAAAATTGCTGGAGACAGACAAGATAACATCAGGAAAAAGTCAGACATGTAGTCATAGAGAAAAATGTCATTACGTAATTGAATAGAAATAAATGGAGTTTTCCAAGTGTATTAACTTGGAACTGGCAGTGAAATTTAGAATACATAAAAGGGGTGGTTTTCAAGGGTTAATAAACTTGTATCTGCTTGTTGGTGGAGCTTAGAATATGCTGACTGTATCTGCCGAAAAAGGGATGAGTTTACACCCCACCTCTCAAGGAATGTCTTGAATCTCATAGTGAGGCTCTAGTTCTGGAGTTTAGGGGATTGTAGAGTACCTCTTCATTGCCATTACTCCTTGGTCTACTCAGACCAGGATTGGTAGTACCTGTTAGGGTTCCAGCTACAGATCAAATAGAGCTGTTTAAAAATTATTTGTATTAGATAGGAATACTTGATACCATATAACTGTAAATTATTTGTATTAAGGATAGTTTTTTGAAGCTATAATTGTTTACTTATATAAAAAACTGCATAATGCAAATATGAATGCACAATGTATGTTATTCTCTAACATTCCAAGGCATAAAATAATCCTACACAAGTTGACATGCCATAAAATAAATGAATTAAAAAAATTCTATGTTTTCATTCTAATTTTTGGGAGTTTAAGTATGAATTTGTTTGCTTTTGAAAAACAAAAATGTTGAAAATATATCACCTAAAGTGATATGAATCAGATTTTTTAGAACATGACTGATATTCTTCTTTTGATTTCAGGCACCAACATACATGTTTACTGATCCTAATGAGATCTGTGGCCACTTGACAATAAGAAATGAAGTCTTTGAAAAATTAATCTTACCTTGCGACGCAAACCTCTCATCTTCACCCTCCAAAACTACAGCAGAAGCCGCATCTAATTGTTGTCATACAGATGACCAAGGTGGGCTCAGGTGATGTCTGGTTAAAGGTGACAGATTAAGTCAGCCAAATAAGATGACCAGATGGCACTGAAGTGATGTTTGGTAATGGACTTGGCCTAATGATACTAGACACATGACTGTCACATTTGGTTGTCTTCAGCTAAACTCCTGTCATTTTGTTAATCCATTGTACCAAAGAAGTTCATTAAGGTGCAGATTAGGTAAAAATCATTTTTTTTTTAATATGTTAACATTCAAATTCAGAAATCTTTACTGATTTTAGTTTATATCCTTAGACCTTGACTAAAAGTAATTTTTGGTTGGGTATAAGGAACCTGATTCCATTATTCAATTTTTTAAAAGCTTCTATGGTACAATGAATTGCTGATACTTCATCTCTGTGGTGCTGAGTTATTCCATTCCTAAATTTTGCTTTGTCAGTAACCCTCCCCTTCTTTACCTCTTGGTCAGCAGGCTCCTCCCCACCCTTACCAACATCTTCAAAGTCAATGAATGTGGACACCTCTTTTCCCACCCGACTAATCACCGGTTTTCTTTCATCATTCAACACCCTAACTTTTACCACTACTCTTTATCTATCACATTGAAGACAGTACTGCTTATTTTTTAAATTTTTTTTTTTTTTGTTGTTGTTGCTATCATGGTTGTGTTTGTGTTGATGTTGGTCTTTTTACAGCCAAACAATTTGTGACAACTGTACTTGTTGGAAATTACAAAAATTGATAAAAGAAAATAAATTTGTGTCATGTCTGTTTACAAACATGGAGTATGAGTAATATTGATAAAAAATGAGGATTTACAATTTTTTTTTTTTTTTTTTTGCCTTATAATTTAAACAAGCCTCACATTTTTTTTTGTGTGCCTGTAAGCATTAGGTGTAAATGAGTTGTACCTTTTGTCTCATTATGAATAGGAGAATCAAGCTAGCTATATAATGTTGTTCTTCATGCATTTCATCACTGACTTGTTTTTAATTGAAAATTGAAGGGGAAGAAATACAAATGACAAGTAATCATATGAAATTTTCTTTAAAATTTTTGTTCTATAATCTGAATTATGTCTCTTTTTTTCATAAAGTCTTTTTTGTTGCTTTTAATCTGTCTCATTTACTAAACTGTGGTTTAGTTATAGCATTCTGAAAATCCCTTCCTATAGTTTATGTTAGTTTTATCATCAATTACCCCAGGTATGGGTTAAATAGTACTACTACTGTTCTTCTGCAAAGATGGATTTGGCATTAAATAACACATGAAGGTTGATATGCCATTAAAGAAACTAAATCAATTTTATGTCTGTAATTCACCAAATGTCTTTTTAGTCCGTCCATCTGTCTGTCTACCATTGCATGACTCAAAGATGGTAAATATCTATTATAGAGTTGTCATTTAATAAGCTTCATTTAATTTGGCACCCAGCAAGAATTAAACTCTCTAAATGATTTTCTAACTTAGCTATTAAATTATGCAAGGCACCCAAAAGCTAAGTGTATCTTAGATTTGACTCAAGCATCCAGTGAGGATTGAACCCACTATTTAGTAGCAATGGATCGGTGAGACTAGATTGTTAACCATCACATCATGATGGTATGTCTTTTAAGTTAGCGCAGTTTCTTGCTAAAGAGTTCTGCTGTTATTCAATCTTTTCTTTTTTTCTTTTTCTTTTTTTTCTTTTTTTGAAAATATTATTCTTGCTCCAATGAGAGTAATAAGCTTCACATCATACTAAAATTAAAATTTCAATTTAAACCTTTCTAAGAATAAATTATGACATTGTTGATAACTTTCTTTGCTGGTTATCATTTTGCTGTCTCCCATTTGTTGGAAAATGCAGAGAAATTATTATTAGTCCAGGTTAAACGAGTGGTAAAGGTAACCCTTTAAAGTCAAACTTTTGCCCATTTACCAAATTTTTCTTGTTCCCCAATACCTGCATCGGAAAAATAACATCTCCAAAAGTTTGGTTTCTGGTTAACCTTATTTCACTTTTAACCTGAATGATACAGCAAGAAAAAAGTAAGTGCAAGTTGTTAAACATTGAATGAAAAATGTATTTATTTCATCTTAAAGATATCTATATTAAATAACATTTTTTTTATATTCAAAATTTTTTTTTTTTAAATCTCATCTTTTTGCAGATTTTTTTTTTTTTTTTTTACAGTGGTTAATCTTCTAATCTTTTTCCTTATATGAATGTGCCACTTTTTTTAAGTAGCCTTTAAGAAAACTATTCTTCAGTTGTCAAAATCATTCCCCACCTGACAAAAGACAATTATCAACTGAAATATTTTAAAAAATCATAAAAAAAAACATTGAATGCTGACATTGACTCATCTGATAAATTTCAGACAAACCCTTTCATATCATGAGAATTTCATCAGGCAATATTTAAAATGGATATTTCTATTTTCTTATCATTGAGAAACTATTTAAATCAGTTTCAACTGATTATTAAATTTTCTTATAAAATTTTGGAACAAATTTTTTTCTTTTTTTTTTTTTTTTTTTTTAATAGTAGACCATTTGGCTTAAAATGTAATGGACATTTGTATCCTGAGGCCATTCTAGATTTTATAAGAATTTTAGATTGAGCATTCTGTTCTTTGATCATTTGGTGGTTGACTGACATCACCAGCCTGTCACTGAGAATGGAATCTTAGGAGTCCCGCAGTTGTTGGTTCACTGGTTTAAGCATAACCTTTAAGTGCCTTCAACTGGTATTATGCTTATATGTTGTGCATTAATCATGAAATTTGTGTAATTGATGTTGCTTTTCAATGGCATTTGATAGAATTTTCCATTTTATATGTTTTTTTGTTTGTTTTTTCATTTCAGTGAATTTTTAATACTTTTTATTTAGCAGCAGTTTTAAGTATAATAGAGCACAGTCACTTTTTAAAGTAGTTTCATTTTTTTTTTAATTTCAATTATAATTTACACTTGAAATATCTTTCTTTTTTTTTCACTTTACAGCCAATAATGGTTGTAAATATAGTTGTAAAAACATTTATGTAATAATAATGATAATGAATATAACTTACATAAGACTAATAAGTGATAATCGTAGTTAATAATAAACATTAAATATCTAGAAACCCTTGAATTCAAATGACATATCTGATAATATAGATTTTATTTTTCTAAACAAAAAACACAAAGAATGAAGTCTTCAGTTTTTGGAAATAGAATTTTAAAATTTATTTTTCAATTGCACATTAACATTATCCATTTTGTGTTGCATTTTCTTTTACCTTTTATTGAATTTAAAAAATAAATTTTAAATCCCTATTCACTTGGGTTATTCTATGACAGCAAGATATTAATGTTTTTACTAGTTTTCTCCATCTTGTTATTTTCTAACTGCATTCAACATCAATATACTCTTTTACTGTTAAAGTAAACAGGAATTACAGTCAAGTCTTGTTGTGAAAGCATTGAAATTAAACAGTGATAAGCATGCTCACTAATTACATGTTGTGACCAATAATGGACAGTTGGTACTGTAAGCAACCTGAGGCCTCTGTGCCACACTAAACAAAGCTTAGGAAATGTGATTGTTAAAAGAAACAGTTTGAAGTTAGAATTAAGTAGTTTCCAATGACACCTGACTTAGTGCTTCATATTTTGAAGCTTGTCTTTTATGTATAATTAGGCAGGTTGATTTGTCACTTTTTTTGGAAATTCAATATAACTTTTGTGGCAAAAGCCGGGGTTTAGTACATAAGAACTGACATCAAAAATTAGATTCCTAACTTTAAAACTCAGTTGATCTACAAAAATATACAGAAATATCTCATTTTCACAGGATTTTGCTGACAAACTGACTTCAAAATTTTATTATATCAATAGTAAATCCAGATAAAATCGATATTTTTCATTAGATACAATGAATGGAAAATATATTCAATGTTTGGAATTTGCATTGTTCATTGAACATTGCACTAAAACCTACTGCACTATATAAGATTATGTAACAATAGAACTAAATTGTTCTGTGTGTTTTTCCTTTCAAAGAAAATGCAGGTCTTATTTAGTGGCACAATGATTTGGTTACAATGTGCTTGTGCCTTGCTCCTGTTGTTAATTTAACAGCTCTTTCTGCACCTTTTGAGTAGGCTGGTAAATTTGGAAATTTCAATTCTGTTCCATTCAATAGAGATTCTAGAAGTTCATTCCTTAAAAAAACTTCTGCAAGAGCAGGTTCACAAACCCTACTTTATGGGAGGCCAATCGAAGTTGACTAATGTGTAGCTTAAAAATTGATTAAAGTAAATTTTTCATCTTTTCTTTGGTGGTTTGCTACTTCTGAAAAAAAGAGAAAGAGGAAAATTTACCCACACTTGATTATATTTTTGCAATGTAATTTCAATAAAACTTATAATTATTCTTGTAAATTGACATATTAATCAAGTATGAATAAATGTTTATTTACCTGTTGGACAAAATCCATTTTATGGTCTCTTCCCTCACCTCCAATTCATCGGACTTCAACATTGATGACAAAATATTTTCTGGAAGCAAAGCAAAAGCATTGTGCTGTAAATGTTAAATGCAACATTCTGAATTTCAGTTGACTGAGGCTTTATTCTCTGGTTCATATTAAAGATATACAGTTATTGGTTATAGAAATTGTCTCTTTTTATTTCAAACCAACTAACTGCATACACTTGAATGACAAATTGGACAATGATGTGTAATTTATTGGAGAGTTCAGGTGGATATGCACCTCTGGTCCATAAGCACATTAACCTGATGGCTAAAGTTAGCCATCTTGCTTAATTCACAAGTCCAATCTTCCAAGAAGCAAATCTAGGGTTCACTTTTCCTCGAGAAATGCCTACAGCATATTCAAGAAGTAATCATTAGTCACCACGTAGATCATCCATTGCCTCTGCAGGAAGATAAGAATTATCCAGAGGGCCACTGATAAGCTCAAATTTTACCTGGGGCAAATCATGGTAATTACTTATATAAAATTTTTCTAGAGGACCAGTGAAAGTAGTAGGGCTTCTTGTTCCATCAATTGCTTTAAAAATGGCCCTTAATGGAAGTTTGTTTCGATGAAGTGAACAGCCACTGGTGTGCACCTTCCTTTTTAGTTTTTTTCTCCAGAGCTATCACCATCCCTGCATCACAACCAGTGTTGGTACTGGTATTGTCCACCATAACTGCCTTAACAGTATTTACATTGTTGTACTCTTCTAGAAAAGCCGCAACATCTTCTGCTAGATTGAACACCAGTTGCACCAATGTTAGGTATGGCTCAGTAGGTATGATATTTACTTGAAGTGCTCATCTCTCTCTGGTTCCTTGCTTTTTTAAAATCTTTTTGTCACCATTTTCTTCTGTTATCTTGTATAGCAAAGTGTCCTTATCCACGCTGCAATCAACTCCAATGCAGATAAGATTGTTATAGTCCTGGACATGCTTTTGATGGCGAGTTGCTTTTACTCTTGCTTTTTCCCTATCTACTTTAGATTTGTCTAGAATGTCTTTTAAAGGAATACTTGGATTAAGAAAGCCCATATCCTGTAGATCTAATAAAAAGGCATTAGAAAGACAAGCCCCAAGGTTTGATAATACATCACCCCTAATAAGTTCCATAGAATATCTCGGGACATTTAAAAGACTGTAAAATCCCTTAAACTTTCTCCCTAGCTCAAAACTGTCATCCATTGTTTCTTCACTGGAAGATGTCAGTGGAAAAATATCAGATGTCAAGGAAGCAACACATGAAGAATCTTGTTACTGCCTGTCTAACCTCTCTGCTCCCACTGAATATTTTTGTATTTTTTGACAGAATCTGGAATCTGCCTTTTGGTCCTATTTTCTCTCTCTGATCTTTTAAATATTCCTTCTTTTCAATGGGAACCTGAAATTTCAAAATTTGCATCTGTTTAATAACAGGTCTAGCATACATGACAAATATTAAGGAAGATGTCACAATATTATTTACCAGGAAAAGGAAGATTATCAGAGATAAATTCAAATTTTGAAAAATCGGGACATGAACTAGTCCAAATTAAACAAAAAACAACCATAGAATTAAGATTACCCTCTTGTTAGTTCAAGTGCAAACTATGTGCCTTGTTTGGCAATTTTCTTTGTTGCACTTCATAGCAATGTCCACACATCTTAAGATAGGCAATTTACAGAAACATGAAGAGGTATCAAATAATCTGTCCAGGGCACCTCTGGTGGTGTAATGGTTAGCAAACCTACACGAGTGAGTTTGAGTCTCATTGGATGCCCCATCCATTTAGCCTTGTGCCACATCAAAGCAAAGAGCTTCATAAATTACTATCAAATAATCTGTCCAGCTGTACCTCAATTCTTTTCACAGTAAGAGATTTTCTATTAATCAGCCTTCTTGAAACAAAATATATCCACCTTCTGCCCTATATAATATTCCCTTAACAAAGGCAATTGTGGGTTCACTGCTTTCCAAATACTGATTATTTCCTTCATAATCATTTTGGAAATCTCAAAATTTTTCAAATGGGATTAGGTATTTTTAAGAAAATAACTAAATTGGATAACTTGTCATAGAGTTGGGAGTTCTGTTTTATCCAAAGGATAAGGTGGACCAGAAAATATTTTGGAACTGTTACCGCATGTTAAAACTGAACATACTTTTACAGATATTTTTATCTGAAAATAGAAATAAATGTAAATTATGAATCAGACTGTTTTAGGTTCTCTTCCAAGTTCATATAAAAATACCCAACAATTATGGTAGAGAGTTTGGTTTGAGTTAGTGTTAAGCTGGATCTAAAATTTTGGATTGAAAAGACAGGACCTTCATCCCACTCCCAATAAATAGCCACTAATTTATGGAGAATATAAAAATCAGATTATTTTCAAAACAATCCAAAAACTATTGGAAAAACGTTTGTTTTATCATGAGAGGTGTACTTAAAAATACATACACACCCTTTGAGAGCTTAAGGTTTTCGAGTATGAAATGATATCAGCTATATTTTTTAATATGAAACTGGAACATTACCGTATTTTAATAACTTCAAAGATCAAAATTTAATTTGAAACAAAATGAATAGAAAGAAGGAAATGGCATTACTTATCAAAATATGACTTCACAGCAGAAAAAAACGTTTGGTTTTGACGTTTGAATTAAAGCCAATCACTTGAAATAAAATTATGTATATTTTTCTTTCTTT
Source organism: Sepioteuthis lessoniana (assembly GCA_963585895.1). NCBI lineage: Eukaryota > Metazoa > Mollusca > Cephalopoda > Myopsida > Loliginidae > Sepioteuthis > Sepioteuthis lessoniana. The sequence continues at coordinate 52,654,259 of OY757920.1, read as the reverse complement.
TTCTAATGATTAAGTCTCTTGCATAAAAATACAAAATTAATAATTCTTTTTATCATTTTAAAATAAACAGCAGTTGAATTTTATATACACAATACACGATAATAAAAGCATGTATTTAAAACGGTGTAAACTTAAATGATATTAATTAAAGTAAGTTCTGAGGACACTAATCCTAAACAAACTATATTTATTTTATTTTATGGTTAAAATGAATCTTGGTTTTATGGTATTTTATTTATAATCAAAATTAGTCTTTTTTCCACTGAAAAATAATGAATCCTCAATTCCATGTGAGAAAAAAAAAAGGAAGCAATCTTTTATTGCTGTCAATTACAAAAAAAATAGTACATATAATCTCCCTTTCCTCTCTACAAGTGAATATTTTTTTATTATTTATAATCCTTATTTTATTTATTTATTTTTTTTAAATTATTGAGATCAACAAACTGTTTCAATTAAAAAAAATATATATTAAATGACATTTAAATATTTTTCTTTTCCCACTGGAATGTTTTGACGGCAGTAAATCTTTCACTTATCATCATTATGACATTCCAAAGTTCTGATTTTCAACTTTTGAACTTTTTTCCTCAAAAAACAGTAACAATTTTGGAAAAAAAAGTTTTTTTTTTGTTATTTATCATGTTAAACCCCCAACAATCACTACCAGTGCACTACTTGATCTGCCCTAATGTATAATGCCTTAACCAATTCAGCCACAATTGTTTGGCAGGGTTCAAATCTATACTCGTATCATCCATCCTTTAATTATGAGAAGAGTTCAGAATTCAAATAATATAAATAAAGGAAAGGCATAATTTTTTTGTCACTTAAAGAACATGCAGCATTGGATTAAAAAAAAAAAAAGACAAACAGTGAAAAAGCTTAACCCTTTTTTATTATTGCCGCAAATTTTAATGAAACTTCTTGACTTAGACACTCCTAGGAAGTGATTATTTTTCTTGATTATTCTTGTCAAAGTTTCCTTATTTGTCGTCAAAATATTCTAAAAAGAAAATTCTCAAAATACCATAGAAATAGGAAATTTCTTGGAATTTTTTTTTTCTCATGATTTGATGAATGATGGTGATTTAATTTCTTTGCAATATCATCAAGTGACAGTCCACAATCATTTTATGCCACAATTTGACCTTTTTCTCACTCAGCCATTAAGAAAGGATTAATCACAAGTGAGGATATCAAAATGAGGAAAAGAAAATTTTTAGAAATTTTTTTTTTTTTTTTTTTTTGGTATTTCTGTGAATTTTCACTTTAGAAACAGCTTGGTGAACTTAGATTATAATAATAAGGGAAAATAATAATTTTGTATGTGTATCTAAGCCATTGAAGTTTTATTAGAATATGTGGCAATAATAAAAAATGGTTCAGTTTTTTTCACTTTTTGTCCAATACTGTAGTTAAGACAGGAATATGATGTTACTTAATGTTGCCTGTTATTACTATTCAATCATGGTATTTTTTAATTGCAACCAATGATTGCATTTCATATAATAAAGACAACCAAAATCCCAGTTTGTTGACTTCTCTATTAAAGAATTTGATATAATATATTTATTCATGATATACTGCTCATCTTTTTTTTTTAAGTTTCAAATAAAGAAGAGATATTTAACTACTGTAATTATTTGTGTAACATGCATGCCTAACTTTGGACTTTGAAAAAAACATTCTTATGTATAGTATGCTCTGATTTTAGAATTTGTTGTTGCTAAATTTGACCTAAATTTAGCATTTGTTCAACTTTTTATTAGTTTGTATTAACTAGAAATAAAAATGTATTTAGTTTATATAATGTCTTAAAACACCAAATTTACACATTATTAGAATGCATAGACTTGTTCACGGAAAAATGCTACAAGCTTGTGGCAAAAATAAACTGGCATCATAAACAAACACACGTTCCAGTAGGTATTTCTCTGTAATGCTATAAAACATATTAGGACTATAGATATGACTTACTTTCAGTCATCCAATCCCAAATATGGTGAATGTAGTTATAAAAAAAAAACAATAATTCAGATTACAGTAATGAGCATAAATTATATAATAGTGATAAGGGTAGTTATCATCATCATCATTATCAAAGTGTATTGACAGCACAGATTCCTTTGTTGCCATCCGTCCTTATCAGCCATTGTTTTTGGTAATTCCTAGATGGTATCCAGTGTCTGCACAGAGCTGAAGAATGTAAATTTTGCTGGTCAGCCAACACTGGTGTATCTATGTGTAGTAGTCCATGGGTGAAGTTTGTTTATGAGTTTGTTCTTACTTCCCAAGCATGTCTTGTATAATTGGAGGTAAGTGGTCATGCAGCTGCTGTTTTGTAGAGTGCTGCTTCCAGGATTTGCATCATTGTTTAGTTCCCATATAGCATTTTCTCCAAGTGTTTCAACCATACAGTAGTACTGATATGGCTACAGCTTGGCTAGAAACTTTTGAATTCTAATAATATATCTGAAAATATAGATTTTATTTTTTTAGAAAAAAGAATACAAATGAATATTTCAGTTATTGGAATTTTTAAATTTATTTCTAGTTGAAACATTGTTAACCGTTATTAATTTTGAGTAGCATTTACTTTTATTTTTTTAAAAATTACAAAATTTGATTTTAATCTCAATTCATTTGGTTTATCCTTTGATAACAACAAGGATCAGCTTGTATTAAAAATAATAATAAAGGATTATCTCTTGATGAGATTTGAACACATATCCCCTTTTGCCAGCTTAAATACGCCAGCAGCTCTATTGACTGAGAAATGATGACCCATTGGTTTATAGAAGTTCAAATCTAGTTCATAAACTCTTTAGTCTGTTTCTCAATCCCTCTTCATGTCATATTTGCTGGTATTTGATGGCAGGAGAAAGTTGTGATAAAAATTAAAAAGGAAAAAAATTTTAAAAAGATGAACAAAAATTTAATGATATTGATTCAAATTAAAAATTGATTCATAAAATTTTCCTATTTTCTGCTTTTGGTTGGTATAAACTAATTTTTTAATACAAGGCACAAATTAAAAAAAAGAAGGAAAAAAAAGTTCTGTGATTATTTTTTTTTTTTTAAATGTTTATCTAAAATTGTATACATTGTGTGCATATATAATCATCATCATCAAGATGTGTTGACAGCATGAATTCCTTTGACTCTCTCACAGTATCCCTAATAGCCATCGCTCTTAGTAAGTCTTCTAGATGATATCTAGTGTTCACACAGATTTGTTGAATCTACAAGTTTTTACTTTTTGGTCAACACTGGTGTGTCCATGTGTCGGAGTCCATAGATTTTTGCTTATGAGTTTGTCCTTCTCTTGCAGAGCCCAGTACACACACACATAGACTTTTATGAATATGTGCTGTTATTTATGCAACTTAAGGTGTGTGGATGTGTGTGTGTGTGTGTGTGTATATATATATATATATATATATATAGTTTGACATCATGACTGTAACCTCAGAAAGATGACAGTAATTTCTTTACTCGTTTGCAACTGTTGATTTCCATTTTGATTTCGGAAAGCTTTTGTATCTGTGATGTCTGCTTTTTTTTTAGTTATAGAGGTTTCAAATTTTCAAAGCTGTTCTTAGTTCAGCTCTTTTACTCTGCTTCCCATCACCTCTCTCTCTGCTGAGAATGGCGGCTTCATTTTCAGAGGCTAAAAAATATTTTTAATCTATTTAAAAGAAGAAAAAATATCTGAAACAAAAAGACCATAAACCACGTTTTTTGGGGGTTTTTTTTTTTAATTTTTTTTTAATCTCTTTCTCTACTCATTTTGAGTGGAGAAATAAATCAAATGTCTGAGACAAAAAAAAAATTATATTAACTCTTTTGGTGTTTTATATTTGGCAACAGATTTAATGGCTGGTATTCACTTTTGACTATTAAAAAAAGCTTATTGGTATTTCACAATTACAATACTCCAATATACTATTGGCATTGAGAGGTGTATATTGCACAGGTGTGTTTATAAGAAAATTTTTATTCTCTGATATTTCTAAAAACAATTATTTTATTATTAAAGCTTTAGAAATAATAAAGTATTTTCAGAGGTGGGAGATATTGCCCAAGATCCAAAAGTTTTAAATAATGTGGGCTAAAGTTGCATCTTGCCCTCACACATTAAATATATTTGGGTGACTCAAGGTGATCTCCACACCAAAAGGGTTAAGATATCAAAATAGCAAAGAAATGTGGTTCTACTTCATTCAATTCTATGATTGTTTCTAAAAGTGTATTATGATCAATTTTTAATTTTTTTTTTTTTTCATAAATTAAATCTTATTCTTAAAAAAAATTGTTCAGATATTTGTGGATTATTCTTTATATTTTGTTCAATATGCTTATGTTATTGGTGTGAAATATGTTACTCTTTGTATTATAAAATTTACCAAAATCACCTTGTACAATTAAATGTGAATTGTAATATAACTGTCTTAATCCAGTGAGTAGTTAAGATTGGCATTCATAAATTATCAATTGAAATTTGTTGTTCTGTAATTTAATCAGAATAATATTGTCACCTGTTGTTTTGAATATAACATCCTGGTTGAGGTATTTTCAGGTGGATGTTGTATCTGTTAATATTTGAGTATCATTTTTTTAAAAATTTGGTGCTTGGATTTGTGGTTCTGATTTTTTTTTTTTTTGTCCAGTTAAATGGTAAAATATAGCTGTTTAATGAACAACTTTTTAAGACTACTTTTTCCCCTAAAATGCAAGGGGCCATTCATTTCAGGAGATATGATTTTGAAATATCTACGTTTACTTCGTTTCTTGGCCTAAACTTGCTATACCTAAACAAAGCCTTTTAGTTAAGATAAGAAAGGTTTGACCTAACATTATTTAATAAGTATAACATCTTTGCAAATATGTACAAATACCATAAGGTCTAGACTACATTGTTTATTTGCAGTATTACATTGATTTTGATTGTATTACAGTAGTTTTAAAAGTAGAAATAAGTGTTTGGATGTCTGTGTCATTGGATATTAGAATATTTTTTAAGCCAAAAGTTTGGTGTCATTCATTGCCTGCAATATATGATAAAAACGCCTTTTTCTGGCTAAATTTTAGGGATTGTTCATTACTCAAGTATATAAGTATGGATTTATCTGACTTCTCTCCAAGCAAGATTTGACATGAAGTCATTTTAGTTTGAGGGTGGGCATAAGTGGCCATTACAAAAAATGCTTGAACTCATTCCCCTTTAGAACCACCTCAGGTGCCAAGCAGGTACTGCCTGGAGAAAAAGGACCCCTGAGACCAGGCGATCATCATTAAACCACCCTGTGCAGATATAAGTATCTCAAAGACTGATGAATGTAACATTCACCTGTAGAAGGATGAAGAATGTATCAGCCAAAATATATTCAAAACAACAAAGATGAGCATACCGTTGAAGTAATTTATTAATTATTGACCATGCTTTATATCAGAACAGGATAGTTTTATTTTATATGCAATTATTTTTTTCATAATAAATTACAGAAAATCAGACCAATTTGTTATTGTTGGTGTGAGAGAGAAAAATTGTGGCATTTTTTTCATTGAATGTTTGTATTTACTTAACCCCATTGCCATTCCATATGCACGATGTGATGCATTTAAATTCAGAGTTTTTCTTCTACACTGATTGCCTGATCAAGGTTAAAGAACCCAGTCTGGTCTGCTATTTACTCATCTAGTATGAGAACAGATGCATCCATGCCTTTCTCAAGGGCATTAACACAAAGTGAAACAAACAGCCTTATCTAGGATTTGAACTCTGGTCACTGGTTTTGTTTCCTACAATGATAACCATTATGCAGCCTTATGCCAGATCTAATCTATGCTAAGATCTGGCATAAGGCTGCAACTATAGAGCTTCCAGTGATGCTCAAACTCTCTATTCAGTTGCAATGATTCCAAGAAACCAGCTTTCTAAACATTGCACCATGATGAGATTTTTAATGAGTGTTGAATGTCATCCAATGGTAAAGTTCATATATATTTACCCACCCCTGACCTCGAACAGGGTATAACACAAGTTCAAATTTACAGATGCACAGTTAAGAACAGTGCTAAAAAATGATTTTGTCTTCATCAGCATTGTGAGTGATCTCTGGTATCAGGCAATGAACCTGACACTTGCCTTTTTAGATGAAAGGGACAGGTGCTGTCAGGGAGGACAGATCCCGGAAACAAGCTCTTTAATGTATGAAATCACAGTTTGCAGCCTCACGTCTAATTCAGAGATACAACATATGTTTAGTTTTTCCTCTCTCTCTCTCTCTTACACACACACACACACACACACACACACATATATATATATATATATATATATATATATATATATATATAGAGAGAGAGAGAGAGAGAGGTGAAGTCCTGTGTAAAATCAGCCACACTTTTTAGATAAGCTGAGAACAAAAGAATGGTGCACCAATGTGCTACATATTCTCTTGAACAACATTCCTCAGGTTTTGAATTGAATTTTTCTTTCTAAACTGATTGCTCGATCAAGGGTTGAGAGTCCAGTCTCCTCTGGAAGGAGAAGAGATGGATATATGCTTTTCCCAAGGGGGAAGTGAAACACAAACATCTTCCACCTGAATCTGAACTCAGCTCATCAAGTTCATTTCCCTACAGCTAATTATATATATATATGCTACATAACTTGTTAATTTTTTCTTTGCCCTCTTTTGTAGCATATATCCACTTTTAAATAGTCTTTAAAACATTTTAAACTTCATTAAGACCTAATGTCTAAAACTCGTCAAGAAAAAGTAAAAATATAACAAAATGTAATTACAAAGAAATATTCCTGCTTTTCTTATTCTTCTTTATCATATATATATAATACAAATATATATATTGCTAATAAAAGTCCAGTTTTTTCTCAGGATAAACCTTATATATGATGATGTGATAATGAGACATTTAAACCTGCTTGCATCTAAAATGTTGTGTATTGGTGATCTTGATATTTTTTGTATTTATTAAAAAAAACAAGCAAAAAAGAAGCTTTATCATACCATGTTGGTTAATATTGAGCTGCATGTGTTGGGAATGAACATGTGTGTATATCATGTATTTTTCTTTCCTCTCCAAGGATCTTGAGTAATGTGGATTTTTTGGTGATTCGGGGCAACCCTTGTCCCCCTACACCATCGGCCTCCTTATTTTCTGGATTTGGTCTCCACATAGTTTTTTTTATTCTCGAAGCTGAAATCCATTCTGAAAGATTGATTTTAAGACTGTAAAGAAGTTAGAAGAAATGATACACTACCTACACACTCTTTAACCTTGGTATGGCAACCAGTCTAGGAGAAGAAAAACCCTGAATTCAAGCCTGTAATAGGACTGTAGCTGTGGACTACCTTTGGACACAAATCCATAAAAAGACTCTTCATGAATAAATGTAGAGCCAGCTTAACCCACATTAGGTGAAAGCCGTCTCACACACACACACACACACACTACCTAGACACTATATCTCAGAATGACTTCCAGAATTTATTCCAAACCCAGGGAAAGTTGTAAATAATGCTTCAATTGTGGATGAGACAAGTTTCATTTCATTGTAGGTAAACAGATAATCATTTAAAAGGGGAACACATTTTTGTGTGTGTATAATACATTATATATATATATATAGATAGATAGATACAGGATATTTAAGAAAAATTTAGACATTTTCTATAGGAATTCCTTTATCATATGATTTTAAAATTTCCACCTGTCAACACATTATTAGAATCTTCTCAAGATAGTCTCTTTAATATTAGTTTTACTTTTTTTGTAAAGATACTCAGAGAAATATTAATATTGTTTTAATCACCTGTGGGTGATTCCAAGAATGTATTGACAGGGATGGTGAACATGTGGAGAAGGTTTGAAATTATATGAAAGTTATTCCTATGAAAGTATTAACATTTTTTATCACTCTGTATTAAATATATAAAGAGCTGAATATCTAATAGATATACAGTAGCGGCCATAAGTTAAGGAATGGAACAACAAATATTTAAATGATTTTTACTTGAAAAAATTTGCATGTACATTTATGAAATTTTCACAAAATATACATGGAAAATATATGTTTATTACATATAAAGTTTTCTAAATTTTCTTTTACAGTAAATTAATAATCAACTGAAAAAACAAAAATATACATTTTGCCCTGGTCTAAAGTTAAGGAACGCATCATAAAACCTTGTTAGATCAATATATAAACTAAAGAAAAATTCAATATTTTGCGAATTTTCCTTTCCATTGGATTACTTCATTGCATCTTCGACCACATGAGCCAATTCTTACAAAAGTTGGTAGTAGTACTTTCCCATTCTTCTTCCAGAAACCCCCATAAATCATCAATATTCTGAGGATTTCTGTTCTAAGCTTTCTCTCCTATGATTTTCCATACATTCTCAATAGGATTCATATCTGGGCTTTGGGGTGGCCACTTCGTAACAGCTATTCCTTCCTCTGCAAGAAAATTTAACACAGTTTTAGCTTTGTGACAAAGTGCGTTATCTTGCAAAATTATTGGAGTTTCAACTGTCTCTTTGCGTAAATGAGGAAGTACATACTGGTGAAGAAGTTCTTTATAAACACTGGCATTAATATTACCGTGAAAATAAACACTGGGTCCTACTCCCACTAAAGAAATCCCCCCCCAAACCATTATGCTCCTCCCTCCAAACTTCACAGTTTTCTTAACGCATTGGGAAGATAAGCGTTCTCCATTTTTACGACTTACAAACTTCTTACTATCAGATCCAAACAAGTTGAATTTAGATTCATCACTAAAGTCAACCATATTCCATTGTTCCTCAGTCCACACGATATGCTCTGTGGCGAAGTAAAGACGAACCTCTTGATTTTTCTTTGAAATAAAAAGTTTGCGACATGGAATCCGAGCCACTAATTTTTCCTTGTTTTACCTACGAGAAACAAGACACAAGAAATAGACGTTGCTGTATCGAAACGGTTTTTTAAAGACATTTTAACAATCATCCGATCTTCCTGTTTGGTAGTCATAGGAGGTCTGCTAGTTCTCGGTTTTGGCTCAAGTGTCTCGTCAGCCTTAAATCTACTGATTACATGATAAACAATGCTTTTTGACCTTCGTACGATATCAGCAATTTCGTAATACAATTTGCCTTCATGATTTGCTAAAATAAGCTGTTTTTCTTCTCGAGTTGAACAATTACGTACTTTCGCCTCCATGTTGCTTAAAAATAGTTCCGATGATGTATGACAGTAAACTATGAATCAAAATTAGCGATCACGTTGTTTAAAAATTATCTAAATTACGATAATTCAACAGCGTTCCTTAAGTTTTAACCATGGCAAAATGTATATTTTTGTTTTTTTTAGTTCACTATTAATTTACTGTAAAATTTTTATAGAAAACTTAATATGTAATAAATACATATATGTTCTAAGTATATTTGAGGAAAGTTTCGTAAACGTACATGCAAATTTTTTCAAGTAACAATCATTTAAATATTGTTCCATTCCTTAACTTATGGCCGCTACCGTAGATATTAACATTGATCGGGTGGGATACATATTAAGTTGATAGGCCAATAAATATTAAGACAAGCAAATACAGAATAGATCATTTTATATTGGCTTAGGTTCATTATGTGTTCATATCAGTTCCAATGATATTGGCATTGTAATAAATTGACCCATGTTTCAACATTTTGTTATAAGTTGTAGATTTGCAAGTAGAAGAGCCAGAAAATCTATTGTTTTGAAATCTGTAAATGTCAATGTCCTTTCATGATAACAAATGGCATCACCTGATTGCTCTTGGCACCAAACCTGTATACATCTTGAATTCAATGTATTGTGCTGAATGACAGTTTGCTATAGAGTTATTTATTAAGTGCAGTGGTTTTCAAACTTTCTGGAGCTGGGATCCCTTTCTATTTTAGGATCGATCTCATGGACACACCCTCCTCCATATAAATGAAATTTATCAAAAATATTTAATGAAAATCACATCAGATATTTGCACTGTGTAATGATATTGAGTGTGAGGAATGTGCTTGCCTTGCTTGGCGCAAATCGTCATTTCTTGGGGATATTTTTGACAAAGATATATGCAATTTAGTTTGCACAATAAATCTAGAACCGTATTTGACCATCAAAATGATAAATGCTGAAAATGCTGTTTTGCATAAATACGTTGTTTTAAACGATCACAGCATTTTGACTGCTTTTGAGACAATACTGAATACTCGGAAGCCACACTAAGCTAAAGTTTTGGTAATGATCGCTGTTTAAACTGAATTTTCATAGGTGTGTACTTGTAACTAGAAGTACGAATTTACAGTTCTATCATTAATTAGATAATATAAATTTTCAAGCTGCCCCTGCAGCATCTGTGAACCCTCTGTTGTCCTTGGACCACAGCTTGTAAACCCTGAGTCTAGCACGAGACCACAATTGTGGCATGATCAATGTGAACCAAACTCCATTAACTAGCGATCTTTGATTTTGTAACTGTTTTTCTACATAATATTTTAACTTAAAAGATTCAACCGTTGCTTATGAGATCTTAGATGGAAAAAGAAACCCACCTCCAATTAATTTTTTTTCTCTCCAAAAATAACAGTATCAGTTGTCTTGAATTTTGAAATGGAGGATTATTAGAATTTTTCCAACTTTAGCTTGGGAATATGGAGAAAAAAACATTTGGTTGAAGATTAATACTGATTTAGATATGGTTATCCTGTCAATTTTTTGTTCTCTTAGTTGGTTTCTAATTTATACTTATACTATTTGTCTGTATGGTCAGACCCAAGTTATTTGCACAGTTCCTATTGGTCATTGTTCCTAACCAGTCATGTATATTTTTATATGCATGTGCACATACACTCTCTAAACTAATTTTCTACATGCCTTTATTTTTCTGATTTCTTCTCCGTTGGGGCGAGAAAGCTAGCCAAGATTAGTGCCCCAGGAGCCGTCATCCAGGCAGCACTGTTTCATGACAGGATTATTTGTTTGCTGCTTTGGTTCAATGTAATATCTGTTCATTTGCCTCATGTCAACCTTCTGCGTATGTTCACTGTAGTATCTGTGAACTTCCTGATCTTTTGCCTTGGATCAGTCTACTGCCTGTGCACTACCTAATTTTGTATTTGCAAGTTAATTTTACTGAGCTGTTCAAGGTAGGCTGAGTTGACTGCCATGGAATGACATATCACCAAGATAAAAGGAAACTGTCACAATTGCTTGGGAAAGTAGCTAATAAATTTGACACAAGACTCCAGTCAGATGTTGGCCCTCTCTCTCAAGAGAGTACTACCATCTTTTTATTGTCAAATAACAATGGTAGTATAGCAACCAGAATTATCTGCCACCAGAAAATAGTAAAACATTACGTCCCCCGCAGCTCAGCCAATCAAAATATGTACAATCAAACTGCTGCGTTGCACATGCGAAATTTAGAATATCCAAAAAAAAAAAAAAAAAAAAAAATAGGTTCTGCCATCGCAAGGTAAAGACATATTTTTTTTCTCTCCTAGTTTAGCTTAATTTCACACCAGCACTCACACTTAATTTATTTTTCATTTTAGAATACATACAGACATCTTTCTCTAGATTGACTGGGACTTTCTTTTGTAAGAAGACTTTTTGTGGTTTGCATACATTATAAACATTTCTTTTGGAAGGTGCCCGTGGTGTAATGATTATCGTCGCAGGATATGGACACGGTGACACGAGTTCAAATCCTGGACTGATTGCATTTCACATAGCACTAATACCCTTGGGAAAGGTATGAATCCAATTATTCTCCCTCCAGCTATCGGTAAATAGTAGGGCAGACTAGGTTCTTCAGCCTTGGTGGGGTAACTAGTCTAGGAGAAGGAAAACTCTGAAGGAAAACTCCGCTTAAAAAATTGACCTGCCCGAGCGGAGGGGTTGGGTAAATATGATCAACATTTCTTTTATTATTGCGTACTTTTTGTGTTACAATACATAAAACATTGTTTTGTTTAAATATCGGGATCTTTATCGCATTTATTTTCATTTATTCTGTGACCCTATTTTAAAATGCATATTTCGTATACCCACAAATAAATAACGAAAATGGAACTAGTATTTTCGTTGGCTTGACTCAATAGCAGAATTGGTACTTCAGGCTTCTTAAAACTCAAGAACCAAATTACAACTAAAATATTTTATATCATTAAAGTAAAAAGAAATATTTCATACCTGTACTTTCCCTAAGAACAAAGTGCTACTCAATTGCTTTATGCGTAGGATCAAAGTAGTACCTCTGCCCTTTGTCTGATTTATTATTTCCCGGTTAATTTTAATTTATCATGTTTGAGTAGCAGAATACTGGTGTAGTGAGTGTCACTTACCTGCTCATCACCCAGAAGAACATTTAAAATAGCAAGATTCGTTTAGAAAATGTTACATTTTTTATTATTATTAATTTTTGATTAGTATTTTCTTTCATTTTTTTTTTTTTTTTCGTTATGGGGCGGGGTGAACTTCCCAAGGTGTTGTGGCTAACATACTGGACTGTGACATTGAAGTAAGCAAGTTCAAACTCCAGTTGTGCTATTACTTTCACCTTTGGAAAAAGTATGAAGTCCTTCATCCCCCACCCCCTCAGCAGTGGATTAAATATCACCACTATTATCCTTCTACAACGATGTCTTTGGCATTAAATAACCCACAAAGGTTGATATCTCATTAAACCAACTACAACAACAACAACAACTACTACTTTTTTCATAAGATTATTACTTTATATTTTACTCATAAATTGTTTATTTTGTTTCCGTTTGCTTCAAAGAATCTAGCCATGTTACCAACTACATTATGAAATCAATTGGTATTGAAGAAATCTAAATCCCACAAAGTAGCAAACAGTCACCGGGAGTAAGAAAGGAAGTATGGAAACTTGTGACAACTGCGTCTACAAGACAATTATAAGCAACATACCCTTGCAAAAAGAAGACGAGCAGACACAAACATTGAATTTTTTCCTGGTTCTAACATGTTTGTCTGCTGGGTCGCGTAGTCTAACGCCTTCCCCTTAAAAAAAATTAGGGCTCGTAAACTTTCGTCCCCTATATCTTTGTGGCTGGTATTCTACTGACGTCTTCACCTTCTCGCATCTTGGTGTCGACTCACTGAAGGACAGAAGTTGTCCACTTACTTCTGCTTGTCGTGTCAGGAGCAGAAACATCAACTTCCGCCCGCGCATGTGCACGTGATTTCGAACCTCCAGTTTTCCTTAGTCATTTTCGCCAACTACTGTCTGCTTTATATATTTATTCCTTTACTTATTTATTTGTTTATTCAATTTCCTATTATCCGTTCAATTACGTTATAAAAAGAATTTTTGTTGGTTCAGTTAGTAATAATTGTGATGATTATTCTATATAACTACTTTGTATTGGATAGGAATATGTAAAATCATATAACTATGTGCAAACAAATGTTTATTTTAAAAATAATAATAGTTACTTGAAACCTTATAATTGTGCATAAATTATTTGTATTAGTACGGAATTCTTGGTAATCCTTTGATGGCTGTGTTTTTATTCTTATCTACAGAAGCCACCCTTATAGATGAGCAGCAGTAGTTCCCCAATCGAACTATTTGATCCTGGCCGTTGTCCCGTAGGATTCGTATGTCCAGAACCTGGTTAGGCATGGCGTTGAACCATTTGTCCGCTCACCTTTACGTCCCCCATGCTGTTTCCCATGGCTTTCGATCAAAGCAGCGGTTGTGTCGATATGGATGCACTACATGGACGCTAACAGCGTATAGAGAAAAAGCTTGGGATACACAAGAATGCTGCGAGCAATATTGAACATGTCCTGGAGGCAACATCCCACAAAACAGCAGCAATACGGCCACCTACCACCCATCACGAAAACTATCCAAGTAAGACGAACCAGACATGCGGGACACGGCGGGAGAAGAAAGGATAAACTCATAACTCCTGTTGACCCCATCACGTGGACGAGCAAAGGCTTGACGACCTATATATAACAGCTCTGTGTCGATAGAGGATATAGCCTTGAAAACCTCCCCGGGAGCGACGGACGATTGAGACGGGTGGCGAGAGAGGGTCAGGGAGATCCGTACTGGCAACGCGACATGATGAAGGAATACTTGATATTGTATGCAAACAAATCATTATAGACGAATAAGTGCAATTTAAAGAATGCAATGGAAAATATTGTAATAATTACAGTAAGACATTTACAAATGAATCGAATTTAGGAATTAAATAACCCTTAAGGAGTTTGCATGCCGATAAATAATCCAAACCAAACTAATGACTTGATTTTTAAAAAATCTAATCCACTTTTGATGAGTATAAAACGAAATACTATGAAGAAAAAGCGGATTTTAAGGGAATGGGTATCCTACAAAATGGATGAACTGAGTTTGGAATGAAACCGACGAATTAACAGAAAAGCCAATTCGTAAAAATTAAATTGACATATTTCACTTAAGACATGCCAAAAAGTAATTGACAACTAAATCTATCTAAAGGGAGAGAAACGTAATTTATGTTCAATATAAATCGTGTTTCTCTCCCTTTAATCTAAATTCGTTTTCTCATTCTGATAACAATGGACCTCGCGCAAAGCGTCAATTGAATTTTTCAGAATCGTCTTGTTTTCACTCGGTCCTTATATATATATATATATATATATATATATATATATATATATATGTGTGTGTGTGTGTGTGTGTGTGTGTGAAATACTTAATATGTTGCGACTAAACAATATCAATTAAAATAAATTCTGCTTCTAATTTGTTCACAGAGAAGCCCAATATTCATATTGCCTATTGTCACGGTATATTTTTCTCGTAAATATTGAAAAGAATGCTTTTATGTTGAAATGTTTCGACCCTTTTGATGCATTTCATCCATCTATAGGTAATGGACTCTCCTGGTAACGTTCCGCAGTGTTATATTTATATACGTGTGTGTATGTGTGTGCGTGTGTGTGCATCGTACAGTAATTATCACGTTTCTCTTCCTTAAATTTCAACAGTTTCATTCTGATCATACACACTCACAGAGCTGGTGCATACTAGTCCCGACCGAGGGAGCCCACGCTTTCTATCAGGGGAGGATGTATTACAAAAGTGATGTAACTTCTGTATGTACATTACTACTTTGTAAGAAGAGCGTTTGTACTGCTATATTGTGTTGTGTTTACTTTTCGAATTTGTTTCTATAAATAGCGTCTGTAGCTAAAGACATTTAAGTACGTTAGCAGAGGTCTCAAAATTAATTCTATTAAGTTTGGGTTGTATGTTCCTAATATGTAGTGCCTCGAGAATCTGTAGTTTTTGCTTGTTATTTTGAGGTTCAAATATTGTTGTGTTTTCGGTAAGAATTTTCCGTAATTCTCTTGTTGGGCATGAATGTTTTTTAAATGCTGTGCTATGGAACTTGTATCAGAAAGGTGCATTGTAAGTCTTCTCGATAGGGTAGATATAGAAACAAATTCGAAAAGTAAAATTTGTTTCTGTTTTTGTAATACATCCTCCCCTGATGATGGCCCAAATTTGGGCAGAAAATACTTCGGAAATAATTAATTATGGAAGATTTATCAACCAATTCTCTCCGAATATTATAAAATCAATACGGCGTTTCGAAAAGATTTACAAAAAATATGTAGACAAAAAATTTCTATTATGTTCAATCAAATATATATATATATGTATATATATATATATATATATATATATATATATATATATTAGAATTGGTACAGTCCCAAATACTGGAGAATAATTTATGGCTTTAGTAAAGTGGTAAATAACACTTAAATATCAATTTTCTTTCTTTTTTTTTTTTTTTTTTTTTTTTTGTTCAGCAATTAATTTTCGCTATGTCGTTATCGACTGGCTAAAATTTTTTATTTACATTATTTTTTTCTTGGTGCAAGTGTCACGTGTAAAAAATATTCTTACGATATGACTAATACTTCACACTATAAATACGGTTAATTAGTCACTTTTCTCACATTTCCGTCTGATGATTGTGCACACAACATCAAACCTCAAGTAATGGACCACGATTTCATTAATTCTAATATTTTAAAGGTTTTACACCTGCTCTGTCATTTTAGCATCGATCAATTTTTCTTATCGGTATTTCTTTATATATATATATATATCGATAATGTAATCTTTCACCCTTCGTGTTTCATATTTGAACTTTGGTATATATATATATATACATATATATAAGTAAAACTGGCGAACCGAAGGTTCCATTTTCATTAGCTATTATACCGAGGTGTAGGGAAGGACGCTACTCCTTTCCCTGGATTGTACCACTTTACCCTTCATACGTACCATAAAATGCTAAGAGTTAAGCAAGGAAGCATTAAGTACCAATTTTTGAGCCTTTGGTATGACCTGGTCTAGTGGGTAGAGTGTTCGTCAATGGCTCAGGAGACCGGGGTTCAATCCCAGGTCGAGTCATACCAATTTTCTATATAATTAAGTTCATCATTTTAAAATTTGGTAGTACAAATTCTAAGGGCTTTAAAGTAAAAACCTTTGATTATTCATTTTTTTTTTTACTTTCAATGATGTGAAGAAAAATGGACATGGTCATTTTTATTAGTTGATTTATAATAAACTTTAAATTCTAATTTGTTATTATTCATTATTTAATATTAATCTATCTCTAAAAGGTTGTTAATTTCGAGTTCGTAGGTAAAATCTATGATAGGTTCTATTTTGTGTAATTTATCCGTGATTTTTGTTGTCATTATTTTTGTTGTCATTATTTATATATCATCATCATCATCATGTCACGCCACCCTTGCCTATCGTCCATCGTTTCCGGCAGGTCCTCAGGGATACATCCTCATCATCATCATGTCGCCCTGGTAGCACGGATATCCCTGACTCTCTCTCGCCACTCCTCCCTATCGTTCATCGCCCCAGGCAGGTCTTCAGGACAACATCCCGTATCCTCACATAGCTGCTGAATGTATTTTCGTGCCGGTCGTCCTGCTTTTGCACGGCCATGTGTGGGGGTCCATAAGAGTACATCACTTATGAGCTCGTCCCTGCTTCTCCAGCAGTGTCCTGCATGTCTGGTTCGTCTAACTTGAATAGTTTTCGTGATAGGAGGCAGGTGGCCGTACAGTTGGTGTCTTGTGGGGTGTTGCCGCCAGGACTTGTTCAAGATTGCACGCAGCATTCTTGTGTAATTGCCGTCTAGCTTCTCGAGCCGTTTTGTTAGAGTCCATGTAGTGCACCCATATAGCAGTATCGATGTGACCGCTGCCTGGAAGAAACTGCGTTTCATTTTATCGGTTAGGTCTGATTTCCATATAATCGATAGCCTATTGATAGCTGTCCATGCTTTCGTTAACCTCGTGTCGATGTCCTTTTCGGTTGATTCGACGCTGCTTCCTAGGTAAGTGAATTTGTCTACTAGTTTAAGAGTGGTTCCGTCTAGAGTGGAGATGTCCCCCTTTTGATTATAGCATATATATTCCGTATTGTGTGCATTAACATAGAGGCCTATGCCTGCGGTTGCTCGTTCCAAACTATGCAGTAGTGTTTCGGCTTGGTCGGGTGTATTTGCCAGTATCGCTATGTCATCGGCGTAGTCGGCGTCGGTAATTGTTTTTGCAGGGTACCTTCTGCTTCTTTTCTTCGTCAGCTCGAAGCCATTCTCTCTGATTTTGTCAATCCATGTTCTAAGTACGTAGTCTAGACAAATGATAAAGAGGTACGGAGCCAGCGTGTCTCCTTGTAGTACTCCTGCTACAATGTCGAAGTATTCTGTGTCTCCATCTGGTGATCGTACTTTTACTTTGGTGTTTCTATAGTGAATCGTTATTGCTGCTACGGTTTCTTTAGGTATGCCGTACGCTAGTAGGATTTGTTCCATCTTTCCTCTGTGAATGGAATCGAAGGCCTTGGTAAAGTCGCTTGTAGGTTTTTTGCCCGTACACCTTCAAGGATTCTACGGATGGTTAATATTTGTGAGGTCGTGGATCTATATATATATATAGTTACGCGCGCGTGCTCGTTGGGTTGGTTGGGTTGGGTTTTATGGCATATCAATCTTTGTAGGTTATTTAATGCCAAATCCATTTTTATTTCTATTTTCAAACAATTCAGTTTTGCATGAGTACTTAGTTGAATTGTCAAAAACATTTCTGTTTCAAGCTATTCAGTTTAGTCAAACAGTTCTAATTCAAACATTTCAGTTTAGCATATGTACGTAGTTTTATTTGGCCTATAGATAGGGCCCTACTAGGTGCTACCACTTCGGGCCAGAGTGGACCTGGGAGCGATGGCAATGAAGAAGTGCTCCGCATTCCCCAAAGCTTCAGCATCACTGAAACCTCACCACCATATTGTTTAGTATTATATCCAGGACACTTGTTGGTGGGGGTCTTATACTTCTGCAGAGGTGCAGTCGATAGATTCTACAGCTCCAGACAACTGGGAAATACACAGAGTTAAATATAAAAACAGTTTTATTTCAGATAGTTCAGTTTAGCACAAGTACGCAGTTTAGATATCAAAATAGTGTTATTTCGAGCAATTCACTTTAGCATAAATAAATAAGTTGTTGTCGGCGACCTTAGTCGAGGGTTACCCGAAGGCTCCCATTTCGATAGCTACTACCCCAAGGTGTAGAGGAGGGCGCTACTCCTTTTCCTGGATTGCTCCACTTTACCCTTGATCCTTACCTTATAATGCTGAGTGTTAAACAAGGCGGTATGAAGTACCATTTTTTGAGTCTTTGGTATGAATCGACTTGGGATTGAACCCCGGTCTCCCGGACCAGTGGCGAACACTCTACTCATTAAGCCAATGGCTAGGTTAGTGTAAATGTCAAAAAGGATAAACTCTCGAAACTACTGTTTAGTTTTATTTGACCCATAGATAGGACCCAATCAGGTGCTACCACTCCGAGCAGAGTGGACCTGGGAACGATGGCAATGAAGGAGTGCTCCCGTATTCCCCAAAGCTCCAGCATTACTGGAACCTCACCATCATATTGTTTAGTGTCATATACCATATTCTCTGCAGAGAAGCAGTCGATATATTCTACAACCCCAACCGACTGGTCACGTGCTCGTTGGGACGAAGGAAATGGTTACGTAACAAGAATTATAATAAAAAAAAATTGGTTCCGGATTTAAGTAAAAAAATAAACACAAAGAAAAGCAAGGAAAGAGAAATCCTCAAGGCGCAAGTGAAAACAAGAGAAGACAATCAATAAGCACATTTGGAAAAACACAGAAGGTAACACAAGTTAAGTGGGTGTCCTCGTGGTGTAATGGTTAAAGCAATGGACTGCGGAATCGTAGTAAGTGAGATCGAACTCCAGTCGCGCTATTACGTTCATTTTCAGGCAAATACCCATGGGAAAGGTATGAACCTGTTATATAGCAGGATTCAGATCTCTCCCGATTTACGATTTCATTCAAAAAACATACACGTGGCTGGAGAATGGTAGCATTAGACCGGATGTTAGCATGACGGCTGCTGCCGAGACAATGAATAAAATGTGTCTTTGCGCAAGAGCTTCCGGGCGAGAATGCAAGAAATTAATTCACATTAACAAAATACCCTTTTTCAGCCAATCAATAACCTTCCCCCTAAAAAAATTCCCAGAACCGACTTGATCCAGAGGGTAACTACTTAAGCAGCGAAAATCTTCAAAGGCGTCAGACTAGCCTACCGAGGGATGAAGGGAAGAACATGCCACGGCCATAAGAACTCATCTGAACTCTGACAGATTTTTGATACACCACCTGCCGTGAACAACTGCTGACTTAGCTACAACGCCACCCCGTCCTCGACTGCTACTACCACCAAGATCATCTGAAACCCTTACCACCCTTATACCACCATACCCGCCAAGTGAGTTTCTTAACTTATAACATACGGGACCGTCCTTGAACTCTGGCTTCACACACACACCACGTTCACTCCTTCACTTGATATTGTACGCTACAAATTTGTACAGTTGATTCTTCGCTTTATCGCCTTGTTTTTCCTTTTTGTCATAATAATTATTTAAAAACTTTCAACCTGTGTTTGTCTTTTCCTTGCTACCATACGCTAAATAGAACACCCCCTATCCTCCAAGCTGTGAGTTAAATAGTACCACTATTGTTCCTCCTAGGAGAATGGGTCTGGCATTAAATAACCTATAAATGTTGATATGCCATTAAACAAAGAAACCAAACCAAACCAAGAGTTAAGCGTTTTAAATATAACAAGGTTTATTTACATTAATACAGGAAGGAAAATCTAGAACAAAAGAACAGAACTTAATGTGAGAAATGAATACGAATATATATATTATATATCTAATCAGCGAGCGAAGAATACATTTATACAGACAATATCAGTTTATGAGAAAACAAAAAAAAAAGTGGATGGGGTTAACTTACAATACTTTGAAGGAATGAATTTGAATAGTAACCCAAAATTTGGTCGGACACAGTTCAATATATAAGAAAGTTATTTTCATAAATGAACGTCGACGAAATGAATTCAAGTCATTTGCAAACGCATACAATATTTAAATCGGGGAAAAGAAAGTTATATATTTTCGCTCGCTGATAGATATTAACTAAAGACTTTTTTCTTTTTACTCATAAACTTAAAAACGAAAATTTAAAAAAATGCATTTTCGGTCGCTGGTACTTTTTTTTCTTACAAGCTTGTAAAATCTGAAGCTGGGGTTTAAAATACTGGAATTAAGTTACTATAGATATATATAATTAAAATTTGCACACAATTAAACGGTTTCAAGCATTCCTATTGAACATGAATAATTCTATTCATTATTAATCATTTGTTTGCTCACACATAAATGGCTTCAAGTGTTGCTATCTAACATCAGTTGTTTTATTTGCACACCGATAAATGGTTTCAAGTAATGCAAAGTAACACTAACAATTCAACACCAGTCATTAGTTAGCACACAGATGATTAAACAGCTCTCTTTGACCCATAGAGGGGAGCCAATTGGATACTACCACTTCGGGTCAGAGTGTACCTGGGAGTAATGGCAATGAACAGATTCTCCACAATCCTCAAAGCTCCAAGACAGAAGCCTTTTTTATGTATAGGCGAAGTACATCTCTGCAGGAGGAAACAGCGAACATATTCAAAGTCCTGCCGACAGGGCGTAAGTGGTCATTGAGTTACTTTTCATAACTCTTAAGTGATAAAAATCCGTTTGTATTTACGAACACTTCGTGAGACAACTGGAGTGTTATTTGTAATGGTTAAAGCGATGAACTGCGGAATCGTAGTACGCGAGTTCGTACTTCAGTCGCGCTATTACGTTCACTTTCGGGCAAATACCCTTGGGAAAGGTATGAACCACCTTATTCTCCCTCCAGCTATGGATAAATAGTAGGACGGACTAGGTTCTTCAGCCTTGGTGAGGCAACTAGTCTAGGAGAAGGAAAACTCTGAATTCAAACCTGTTAAACTCCGCTTAAAAATTGACCTTGTGTCATATCCTGCCCGAGCGGAGGGGTTGGTAAATAGTACCATCAAATAGTTTGGTGACATATCAGGACATGCGTTGGTGGTGGAGTTCTTATTTCTCTAAAGAGATGCAACTGTTGTATTCTACAGCCCCAGACTACTGAATCCCCTTTTTTAGGTTATATATATATATATATATATATACCAGTGGAGATTCTCAGTTATCAACGTTCTTCGGGCTCATATTTCTAACATAATTTACTATATCTATAATTTAGAATATAAAAATTGTAGAATCCAACGATTTAAAAAAAAGCAAAAAACAAATCATCAAATATCTGTACCCGTGCAGGTTTTCACAGCTGAAAATAGTCAAGTGACCATTCTACGAAAACTAGAACGATATTTTCTCTTTATCTGTTGTATTTTTCGAAACAAATGCTATTGAACTAGGTTAAGCGTCACCCTCTGTCGCCTATAGAAACTTAGATGTTAATTGGTCCATGCTTGGGTCAGTGAAACAGATCAGAGTCCTATATATGTATACACCACAACCATCATCACGAAAAAGAAAAAGAAGAACGAATCGTGTTCAAGCCTAAAGATAATTGATATTAAAACAGACTGATAGCAAACGTAAACCCTTCAGATTAGAGGCTGTATTAGCCGACGTAGCTTGTTAGGATGTTCGGTCATTGTCAAGCCAACAAATTGTAGGAAAGCTATCAGATGGCAGCTGGTGGCGTCTCAAGTACGATTCGATCCTGAGTTCGGTGATCTCTTTAGATCTTAGGCACAACGTAGATGTAATATCACCCAACTCGGAGCGTTACCGACCGGAAATCAGGAACCGAATTCTCCCAACGGACGCCCAAAATTCTGTGACCAGTAGAGTTAAAGCGAATTCAAATTTCATCCGAGTGTAAAATTGTATTCAATTTGCATTTGGAAAAGGCATTGACCCATCTCTTCTTTCTTTTTGGCAAGACAGAAATATAGACTTGGTGGGCCACTGTCTTGGGGAAGGCCAACTCTGAATTCAAAATCGGGTACTGGCGAATTCTATCTCTTAATAATTTTCAGTTATAAGGTATCAAGTACTCCCATCTATACATTTCATTCTATATGTAAAAGAATTATATAATAAATTGAATTTCAATCACCAGAAAATCCGGCAAGCACTGCACATGACATATGGAACCACTGGACAGCTGTTTCAACCTTATTAGTTCTTGGCAGCAGAGTATACCGTGATCTCCACTTCCGGAGATTGAACCAGAGACCACAGAACCGAAACTCTATCACTGAGCTACTGGTCCACATCGCACACAAGCGATACCAAATTAACTTGTCATGGTAAATAGGCAGCCAATTAACCTGTGGGGGAGATTACTGTATACACTGCTTATAAGATCTGATAAGGTCGAAATAGCTGTCGAGTGATTCCGTATGTCACGCGCTGGGCTTGCCTGATTTCCTGGTCACGGTAATTCAATTTATAATATACCTATGTAATATTAATTTTCAAACAGATCTACTTGACCCATAAATGGAACCCGAATAGGTACTACCACACTTAGACATAGTGAACCCATGAGTATTAGCAAAGTAGGGATACTTCATATTCATTTGAGATTAAGAATTGGAGTCTCTGAATCAGATGCAGTTTAGTATTATGTTCAAGACCACCTCCCTTTTTTATGTATGGGCGAAGTACATCTCTGCAGGAGGAAACAGCGAACATATTCAAAGTCCTGCCGACAGGGCGTAAGTGGTCATTGAGTTACTTTTCATAACTTTTAAGTGATAAAAATCCGTTTGTATTTACGAACACTTCGTGAGACAACTGGAGTGTTATTTGTCTAAATTTCTGCGAAGAAGCTTGAAAATTTCTATCATTTAGAGTATTCGGTCTATTATCTTCGTCTTTATGGCTATATCTACATCGTTTCAGTCGATGTTTCCTTCGGCTTTCTTCAGGTGTTTCTTGTCGAATTCGGGAGCCTATATGATAAGTTAAAAAAATTCACGGCAGGACACTTAGCATAGCGGATATAGGCGTTTGGTTAATGAACTTTTAAGTGAAATCATCTGGAGGTTGCTGGTTCAATTTCAACTTCAGGTAAAAAATAACAAGGAATACTTTCTGTAGCTTAACACGTGTTTTCGGTTATGGTTAATGGAATGAGAACAATCTACACTCGATTCGAAGTCCCGTGTAAAAGTAAAGTAAAGTTGGTGACCATAGTCGAGGGTGACCCGAAGGCTCCCTTTTCGATAGCTACTACACCAAGGTGTAGGGAAGGGTGCTACTCCTTTCCCAGGATTGCTCCACTTTACTCTTGATCCGTACCTTATAATGCTGAGTGTTAAGCAAGGAGGCATCAAGTACCATTTTTTGAGTCTTTGGTATGACTCGACCTGGGATTGAACCCAGGTCTCCCGAGCCATTGGCGAACACTCTAACCGCTAGGCCAATGTCCGGTTGAAGTCCCGTGTAGGCTTCCGAATTCGACCAGAAACACCTGAAGAAAGTCGAAGGACGCATCGGTCGAGACGCTGGGAATATAGCAATAAAGTTGAAGACAGTTGTCCGAATACTCTAAATGATAAAAAGCTGAAGTATAGATGACCAAAATATGAAAACCTGATATTTCTCGCAATGGCAAAAGTATAAACAAGACTCAATTTGAACAATGGAAAAGGATTCTAATATCCTTTATTCAATTCTTGTCATTGTTAGGCATCAAATTCAAGCTGCAAGGCATGGTCGCGTGATCATCACCAATATCTCCACATTAGGAAGTTATAGATCTGAGTAATAATACACTGTATATGTGAATGGGTAACGTGTATACAAAATTCTTAGAAAATGATTCTCTTTTGATAACAGATCGGCGTAAGAGGTATTCGTCAGATAATCATGATAAAAAATTCTCCTAGACTGAGAGAGAGAGAGAGAGAGAGAGAGAGAGAGAGAGAGAGAGAGAGAGAGAGAGAGAGATTGTTTGGTTTTATGGCATGTCAACCACCGACCGAAATGAAGCGTAAATATCAAGTGAGCGAATATTCAAAATCGAAATTCTATATCATTGAACAAACTTTGACAACGTTTCTTATACGTAGTCTCAATAAAATTAACAAAAATCTGAAGTAGATGTACATTATCAACGCTAGCTTTAGTCGATTGACCAAAATGGGTGAGTATTCTGGGTATGACTGCATCCAGTGGTGAGGCTCCAGTTCTAAAGCTCTGAGCAATGTGGAGTACCTAATCATTGCCATTACACCCAGATCCACCCGGATCCGGAGTGAAAGTAACTGTTTGGGTCCCATCTATGGGTAAAATAGATCTATTTGAAAAATATTCATATTGAATAGGAATACTTTATACTATATAACTGTAAATTATTTCTTTTAAGAATAGTTACTTGAAGCGATAATAGTTTACTAAAGATTATTATGGTTGGTTGGTTGGTTGTTTGTTTGTATTTTAGAGCACATCAACACTTGAAGGTTTTTAAATGTCAAATCCTGTTTATACATATATATTAAATGTATATTATTTTTTTTTAATTATTGATATTTTGTAGGTAATACTTTTTAGATAAGCAATATCTTGTTTCTTTGCACACAGTTAAATAGTTTCCACTAGTGTTAGGTAATATCGATTATTCAATTTAACAGTCATTGTTTGCACTCAAATTATTTCATGTTTAGAAAATAATTGAAATAATTTGTAGTAAACAATTTCTACCCTAACCAGGGTTCATTTGTTTGCGCATAGTTAAATGGTTTCAAGTACTGCTATCTAACCAGGGTTCATTTGTTTGCACACAGTTAAATAATTTCAAGTATTGTTATCTAACACTAATAGTTCTATTTGTCACTGTTAAATAGTTTCCAGCATATGAAATAATTAAATAGTTCTATCTGATCCATAGTTGAAACTCGAACTGGTACTGCTCCGGGTCGGAGTGTATATCATCCCTCCCACCAGTCGCTCTTTACATTAAGGGCAGCGGCGGCCACCATCCAATTATACCCTCTCTGGTTGCAACGTCTTATGTGTTGTGTCCTTAAGCACGATTCTAATGGAGTTGGCAGCGTCTTTTGTTCCACACGACATCTCTCCTCCCTGCCACATTGTGTTTCTGATCATAGAAAGAGAGAAGAAGGTCACTGGATGAGATCACTGAAGCGCTGAAAAATGGGCCCTGAATATACAGTAGTTCTTACTTTTCCCATTTTCGTGTTAGACATACGATTCTGGGTTATTCAGAAGATGGCACAAGAGATCTTTTCAAGTGGCATGGACTCCAGCGTCAAATGGAAAATGGGTTTCGATCAGCGAAAGCACACTGTTTATATGTAATCTAGCTCTTAGTTAAGGGTGGATATGGGTCAGCACGGAACTCAACGATCCTAGTCAATGCTGGAATAATTATTTACAAATAAGGGATCGGTTATTCGTTCCTCCCCTTCCAAAGACTCCAATTTATTCTATATTTCACCTAATCCCTATTATCTTCAGGGGTGGTCACTTATCCCATGATATTCCAATCACGGATGACGAAATGATTCTTTCTAAATTAGGGATCGGAGATTTATTCCACCTCTTTGTAAAACTCCAACTTATTCTGTATTTCACCTAACCCTAATCTTCTTTAAGGGTGGTCACTTTTTATCACGTGATGTTTTAATCACGAAAAACATCTATTTAGAAAAATATATCTTTTTCACCTGGCTTGCGAAAAACGCTTACGTTCAGAAATTTATCATTAGGCTATTTTTTGATTTTCACTCTGCACCTGGCTTGTCAAGTTGTCTAATCTATTCTTTTGACCTCTTTGCTGCCAAAACGATATTGTTACATTTTTAACTCTCGCTAAAACAATCCCAAGAAACAACTGATTATAAAATTTTGACATGTCTAAAATTTTCAAGCACTCGTTTTTCTGTGATTCTGCAAATACACTGATCTTTCAAATGAAATTGCATTTTAACCCTTTTTGTTTTCCTCTCCAGTAATTCCTTTTAATTAACTACCTCAGGCCCACAGTGTCACAAGTGGACCTGGGAGTAATGGCAATGGAGGCGTACTTCACATTCTCCGAAGCTCTAGGGCTGAAGCCTCACCATCAGGTGGCTTAGTTTCATATCCAGGACCCTCGGTGGGGTTGGGGTCTTACCTCTTTGCAAAAGTGCAGTCGGCGTATTTTACAGCCGCAGCCGACTGGATTGTGAGGATTATTAGTTCCTAGCAATCATAACAGTGGGTAAATTACTATTATTAAATAGAGATAATTACTTGAAACTGTATAATTATTAGTATAACAAAAAATACTTGAAACTATACAACTGTTAGGTTTGGTTTCTGTGTTTAATGGCATATCAACCTTTACGGGTTATTTAATACCAAAGCCACCCTTGTGGAAGAACAGTTGCGGTCCTATAAGGATTCATACCTTTATCAGGGTTGTGATTTGTTACAGAACGAAAAGTATATGTTGACCATATTGTTAATACCAATTTTATACCAAGGACTTTGCAACCGGACGTTATTCCAAAATGAATATCCTAACTCAGCTTTCTTGTACTTTTGGTTTCTCTTGAAATATTTTCTAAGTTATCTCACGAAATGATAATAACATAAAAGTCATATAGACTCATTGTTTTGAAAGATCTACAAATGCATGTTTGTCCCATGGTCTATCTGGCATTACAAGAGATTGATTCATTCTTTGAATACCAAAAGATAAACTTTGGTGCCAAGAGAATTAGTGGGTATTTTGATTTAATTTCCTTTTCCTATTTTATAATTCGTTTTATTTTTTGTTTGTTCGTTGGTTTGGATTTATGGCATATCAACAATTGTAGGTTATTTAATGCCAAATTCAGTTTATACATGGATAGAATTTACTATGTGTCACCAATAATTCAGTTTTTTATTGTGTTAAACGGTTTGAACTATTCCAATTCAACACTAATAATTCTATTCAACATTCGTTTGTAATCATTCGTTTGCACAAAGTTAAATCGTTCCAAGTGTTGCTATTTATCAATCTTCGTTTGTAATCATTTGTTTGCACTCAGTTAAATCGTTCCAATTGTTGCTATTTATCACTAACAATTCAGTTAAACAGTCCTTGGTTTACACACAGTTGAATGGTCAAAGAGTTCTATTTCTAACAATTTAGTTAAACATAGGTCATTTGTTTACACACAGTTCTGTTTGATCCATAGATAGGACCCTATCAAGTGCTACCACTCCGGGTCAGATGGACCGAGAAGTAATGGCAATGAACGGGTACTCCATATTCTCCAAAACACCAGGACTAGAGCTTCCCCATCAAATTGTTTAGTGTCACATCAGGACACTCGTTGGAGGGGGTTCTTACCACGCCGTTGAAATGCAGATTAGGCTTTTATTTTCTGTTTTTGCTTGTTGTATTTTTTTTTTTTTTGCGTTTTATAATTGTTTCATTTTTATTTAAACTTCGTATATTTTTTAATCCCAACAATAACAAAGACTTCAAGTTATTGGCTCTTATTTTAGTATAAAAAATACTCATGCATTTGAATTCTAGATTTTTTAATGCTTAACGTCAAAATGTACGTACGAACTGTGTGTTTAGGACAAAATATTCAAAAGATATGTAAGAAATTGTTGGCCCACCCAGACTATAAGCATTCCTGGAGCCAAACAAATTAAAAGTTGAAGCTGTGTTCATTAAGTTCATTTAAACTGAGTTTTATTTATTTACTAGAGAGTTGATCCTTATATGATGGCGTGGTTTTTAATGCAGAAAATATACTTTTGTCATAACGGGTAAAATCAGGTTTTTATATTTTTGGTCATCGATACATCAGATGTCCCATTTGGTAAACAACTTTGTACTGAACGAAAAATTCGGTGCGAGGATTGTGTGTGTGTGTGTGTGTGTGTGTGTGTGTACACAAAACCACATGTCTACCTCATTTTTATAAAAAAATAAAATTTGCAGTATGGTCAATTGTTTTTGTCCGAAATAAATACTGTTAACAATATAAAGTTTTTAGAACTAGAGATTCTAGCAGTTTTTCTATTTTCGTGGAGAATCAGACGGCTAATGGAATCAGTACATATGTTAATGAGTTCTTAAGTAGGCCAAGCATAAAAATGAAGACAGTAAAGAAGAGAGAATTGACCCCGAGAACCAGTAATGATTAAAACTAACTACACCACTAGCAAAAAAAAAAAAAAAAAAAAAAAAAAAAAAAAAACTAACAGGATTTACTTCATTGGCAGTAGAATTTCACGTACAAACCACTGGTTACACACGGGCTTCTACTCTTCGGATTGACTGACTATTTTTAACGACATGTCAATTTATCTGGGGTTATATTATGCCTAAACGTTAGGGAATCGCGTACATTTTACATTTGCATTTACCTTTTTCGGTTTGGTTGGTTGGGTTTTATGGCATATCAGTCATTGTAGATTATACAATGCCAAATCCTGTTTATAACATATATTAAATATATATATATATATATATATATATATGACTTGTAAACACATTTTGTTGATAACATTCTTAAACCAGCCTGAGCTCTTTTTTACACGCAGTTAAACGGTCTCAAATATTGCTCTATAAAAGTCATTATTTAACATCTATCATTTGTTAGCAAACATAGTTTGTTCTATTTGACCCAGAGATAGGAACCTATGAGGTGCTACCACTCCAGTTCAGAGTGGATTGGGGAGCAATGGCAATGAAGGGGTACTCCACATTTCCCAAATCTCCAAAGCTGGAGCCTTGCCATCAGATAGTTTAGTGTCATTATCAGGACACTCATTAAGGGCGGGGGTGAGTCTTAGCCCTCTGCAGAGATGCAGTCGGTGTATTCTACAGCCCCAGCCGACTCACATTTTTTTTGTCTAGTTTCTAAAGAGTTTTTTTTTCCACATGATTATATGATATCAAGTATCCATATCTAAAACAAATAATTTGCAATCAGATCAATTTGACGAGACTGTTAGCGTTTCACATAGCACTAAGACCCTTGCGAAAGGTATACATCCAATTATTCAGTTATGGGTAAATAGTAGGGCAGACTAGCCTCTTTAACCTTAGTATGGCAACCAGTCTATGAGAATGAAAATTCTGAATTCAAACCTGTTAAACTCCGCTTAAAAGATTGACCTTGGGTGCAGTTTAGTGTCATATCCAGGACATCTGTTGCGAAGGGGGTCTTGCCGATCTGTGCAGGGTGAATGCAGCCGGTGTATTCTAAGCTCTGTCGACAGACCGATCTGCACTTCAGAAACGGAAAGGAATTTAGTTCCTGAGCACCCAGCGACAACTTACCGAAGGAAACAGCCTCAGTGAGTATCTCACCGATAACAACTCTTGAAAGTCTTATTCACACACAAGCAAAACCATTCAGCTTCATTTTAAATAAGTATAAGAATTTTCAAGGTGAAAACCAAAGAACACTGTGTAAATCAACTCAGATTGTCAGACTCATTTAACTTTGTTTCTTTTCTTACAATGAATTCCCATTAATTGTCTAAATTTACTCTCATATTTCAATCACATGCACCTGTTTTCATTGTATGCTATATAGTCATATCGTACCTCGTTTGAATCTTTTCATTACCTCAAGGAATATTTCCGTTTACATCTTCGCGTTGGCTGTAACATTTCCTTCTTCAACACCTGTCGGTCCGCAAGGCAGACACAAGTTAATGTGAAAGAAGGAAGCAAACAAAGGGAACTCCATTCTATAAGCTCTTCTGCTTTAGGGGCACATATTTTGGTGCAAAATGCGTACGCCTGTAAATGCGATCGTGGCTATATGAGTGTGTATGCGTTTAGGCGTAACGTATATATATGTATATGTATATATATGTAGGTGCAAGCTTATCTGTATGGGTGCGTGTGGACATAATTAGCGTATTTGCATGCTGGTGCATGGATGAGTGTGTGTATAATAGTATCAAAAAGATTGTTAAACAAGTTATAGAGGTCGGCAGATTTTAAAAGATAATAAAATAGAAAGAGAAGTATTTTTCGATGGAATGTAAGGATTAGTTTTTTAATGTTTATAATAAACTGAAGTCTTCAGTGTTAATACGGTCAGAGGTCAGCATGCAAAGATATAATTCTTAAAAGTACTTTAGTGGTGTTTGAGTTGGTTGTTGAATAGTACTACCAAGCACGCTCACCGTCTACTAAAGTTGGTCACAGAATATAACGGAGTAAAAGTCCGCTCACTTTTGGCGAAAAGCGACGTGTCACTTGTGTCACAACCAGGATAAACTTGAATAGAGAATAAAGGAACAAGGGTGACTTTATTTTTTCCTTTTGTGAAGCTGACTAGTGTCTTATATAGTTTCGACCAAAGCCTTCGGTAGACTAATGTCTTAACAACAAATACAATGTAGGACTGAAATCGTTTAGCAGCCGAAATTGGGTAAGCTGCAGGCAATGCTGCTACATACGCACGCTTGCATACATTACTGTTCAATAATTTTATCATGATAGAAATACACAGAAGTGAAATATATACAGGAACAAAAGACGGTTTTCTCTTTTAAAATTAAAGGAGACACAAAGAAAAATGGTCTCACTTATGTCCGAATCTACTCGACTTTGCTCTTTAAATTCGGGTTCCAACAGACTTTTTGAACCTAAATCTCTGGTTCCCCTCCTTATCAACACATGATACGCCTCTAGCCAATCATGGGTGCCCTCATGGTGTGATGGTTACCGCGTTGGATTGCGAAATCATAGTAAGTGAGTTCGAACTCCAGTCGCGCTATTACGTTCACTTTCGGACAAATACCCTAGGGAAAGGTATGAACCCCCACTTATTAGTTCAGTCAGTTTTTGTAAGTCAGAGTTTTATTTTATATTATTTTCTACTATTGGCAGGTGAAGTTGACTGTAAGGCGAACTTTAGATGAAATTTTGTTAATTGGGTATGGCAAAATAAAATACTCACGGTGCTGATAAACATTCAATCCAAGCTGCGTCCCTGGTTTTACGATCAAAACTGATACTTCCAGAATCAACAACAATTTCTCAAGAATCAATACTCCCTCGTCTGTTGAGGAACCTATATGACCAAGAAATCCTCTTTCTCTCATTCTTTTGCATTGATGAGTTCTATACTATCTCTTTACATTCTTATCTACGCCTCATTACCATCGACCTGGTTGGTTTCTCCTCGGAGCAACACTGAATAAAGTTACAATATACAGAAAAAAGTTGTGGAAAGAGAATGTTTCCAGACAACTGGCAGTAGGAACCCAACTGTGCAAGGTAGCAACCACCTCAGGCAGAGTAGACCAACTAATGCTACAGAAAGAGAGGAAAACAAAACAAAAAAACAATGGGTACTTACAGCAAAATGAAAGAAAAGATTGTTCCTTAACGTGTTCTCTAAAAAAAGCCATTGGCACAGAAAAATCAGTTACCAGCGCTCTGCATTTTAATGGGACCCTCGAATATATAAACTATTTTATTTCCTGATAAGGAATGTTTCAAAAGTTCCTTTAATAGCTGCTACGAAAGGGCGCTGAAAAGTTCTTGCCCTAATCAAAAAGGGAATGACATTTTCTTTAGCGTTGGTAAGGCATCCAATCTAGGAGTAGGAAAAACTCTGAATTCAAATTCTGAGGAGTGTTGTTACGAAGAATCTGTGATATTAATTTTTGTAACGCTTACATGTACATAACGTGACGAAGAAAAAGACAATAAAAGCATGAGTATTTCATTCCAATCGAAATTAATCCATAAAACAGAAAATAAGACAACGAAAATTGTTACGATCCATAACACTACAGTCTTGCCTACAAAATAGCAGAGTCGATTTGAATCAATAATGTACCGGCCAAGCTATGACTGAAGTACTTAGAATTTGTTTGGCATCCCATCACATCAAAGTGTGGCACAAGGCCATTTTAACGTGGGAGTGGAGAGAGAGAGTAGAGCTGTAGCCAACACACACCCGGCGGCTTCAAAAATGCCTTGGGCCCCGATGGTATTTCCTTGAAAAGGGACACCTCAGGTGCCAGGCGATAAACCTAGACATGCCGAGAGCCGAGGGGACGGCCCAAGGAGTGTCGGTTTTAACCACGTGACTCGAATACTGGACTTCCCCGGCACTCATGTTAGGTAGCCTTGACTGACTGTCCAGAAAAGTCAAGACACACCCAACCCAATCCGCGTACCAGAGAACACGGCCGGACGAAAGTGTTGAGACCCTAGGTAGGATTGGAATTTGTGGAACGCTTCACGCACGTGTGAGTTTGACACTAGGCTTTTTTTTAATTGTAGGTACCAGGCACAGAACCGTAGCCCACACACGCCTGGAGGTTCAAAAAATACCTTGAGCCTCATTGGCATTCCCCTAAAAAGTGGCGCCTCAGGTGCCAGGCGATAAACCGAACCCAGCCGAAGCAGGTGAGAGCCTTGGGGGCCGGCTCAATGAGGCCCAAGGAGTGTCAGTCTTAACCACGTGACACGAATGCTAGGCTTTCTCGGTACTCATGTCAGGCGGCTTTGACCGACTGTCCTCAAAAGTCAAGATACACTCGACCTGATCCGCGTACCAGGGAACACGGCCGGCCAAAGTGTGTCAAAGCCCACGGGTAGGACTTCTCCTTTAAACAGGACGGTACCTCTATTTGTACTTTCTCGATGTTTGCCATTTTCGCTTACTGGTGATCGGTATTCAAATGCTAGTGTCTCACTTTATTCATATATGACAGTAGTGTGCCATTTTTCTGTTAACAACACATCCCCAAAATGTGGCTGGTTCTACACAGGTCTTCACCACTATAAACAAATCCCCTGTGTCGGTAGTTCAACAGTTTACATCTAAACTATAGTGTCCTCTCACGTCAAGATTGACTGGAGAGTCCATCAAATATCAAGAAATATATATTTACCAACGCCTCCGCACGGGAAGAATATGACACAAGGTCAATTTTTAAGCAGAGTTTAACAGGTTTCAATTCAGAGTTTTCCTTCTCCTAGACAAGTTGCCTAACCAAGGCTGAAGAGCCCAGTCTGCTCTCCTATTTACCCATAGCTGGAGGGAGAATAATTGGATTCATACTTTTCCCAAGGGTATTAGTGCAATGTGAAATACAATCAGTCTAGTCCATGATTTGAACCCGTGTCGTCGTGTCCATTTCCTACGACGATAACCGTTATACCACGAAGCTGCACCTGGCTATATCATCAGTGATGTAATCCAGAGATCCTTAGGAGTTTCGGGTCTTTCAATATCATAATCTTTCGCCCAGGTGACTCAGATCATGTTAATCAAATTAGAGTTTATGATCTTGTCATGAGCTCTTCAACAACAACGAACTTTAATGGCTAACTTTGAGGCATTTAAAATGTGATAATCTAGCAAATCCTCTCAAATCCTCCATTAGAAAGAAAAAATCTAAGCAGTTTGTTTCTCCCTCTAGAGAAGTCGAAGCCCAGAAACGCATTTTAGCACTCAGAATAGATTAATTACAGGTATTTCCTCTATGTCTTATTAATTACAGATATTTCTTTTATATCTTATTAATGATAGGTATTTCCTTTTCGTCTAGTGTTTAAAGAAAAACAAGAAAAAACAAAATGAGGGTCGCTTAAGAACACGATATCAAATATCCTAAACAAGAGAAGATAAACATTATTTGATTTCAAATATGGCCATGTGTTATAAAAAAACAAAGAACAAAGCAACATTGGGATATCTACCCCACAAAAAATCATAATCTTAGTGCAAAATATCTTATTCTAACGAGAAAAAAATTGAATAAATTTAATAATTTTAGATATATAGGCATTCAAGGAGACCCTCCTCACAAAAAAATACGTATATGCTCGAATTCAATTAAACCATCTTAGTCCACAATATCGAGATATTATGCTACCAGAAAAAAACGTATCTTAGTATGAAATCACGTATCCTTTAAGAAAATCTTGATACGAAATATTTTATACCTACCCCCTAAAATAAACGTCTCAACACGCAATCTTGAAATATTTTCTACCAGCTGAAAAAAAACCCCGCTTAGTACGAATGATCGTATAAAAAAAAGAAAAGTCTTAAGACGAAATATTTCATTGAAAGAGAGAAAAGACTTAGCACGATTTATCGTATTCTTTAAAACAAAAAAAAAAACTTATTATGCGAAATGTCGTATTCCATGTAATGTAAAAAGTAAATAAATAAATTGTATCCCTGAGAAAGGGATAACTATTTTTTGTGAATGTATTATCATTCATATTCAATAAAATCGACACTTCTCGATCCAGTTTTATTGGACACGAACAGATAATACATTCAAAACGAAACACAAAACCCAAAATTTTATGAGGAAGTGAGGAAGCGATATGTCTTCTGCGATATTTATTCTAACTAGGACAATCATTGATTCTTACATATTATAATAAATATATTACTCGATCTCTTTTAACCAAAAGTACGTAAATGCCGCACATATTCTATGAATTTCAATTTAAAATTTCAAACCCTGAAATGTAAGAATAAAAAATGTGAGAAAATGTTCATGGGAACATATATTTACAAATGCAAAAAAAGAAAATGATAGTGCAACACAGGGATATATATATATATGCAAAGCTCTTCGTAAGAATTGAGCACTCTGGTAGCCGATAGGGTATAAAAAATGTAAACAAAGGCTGCTGCTGCTATTGCCAAAAATAAAATACCTTAAAATTCCCTTAGCCAACGTAGTACGCTTGTAGCCGTGTGGTCTGAAACCTTAGTCTATCGTAAAGCTGGACGGGTTTCGATCCCGGCTTCGAGCGTCCTGCGGGTCTAGCCACACTGAAGAGTTCTGATAGAACGAAACAGTCTGTCTGTGGATGACAATATATATATATATATATATAGATAGATAGAGAGTATATATATATATTTGTAAATTAGGATGTATGTTAAATAGGAGGAAGAAAGGGTTTGATTTGGTTTTCTGGCATATAAACAAACCATTGTTGGTTATTTAATGCCAAAACCTGTTTTTCATATATATAAAATATATGATCTGTAAACACATTTTTAGATACACAAAATGAAAAGATAAAATAGTTTCATTTCTAATAATTCAATTTAGCATAAGTCAACAAAGTTAAATGGTTCCAAGTATTACAGTGTATCACTAACAATTCAATTGAGCGTCAACCATTTGTTTACTCACAGTTAAATCATCAAACTTCTATTTCAAGCGATTTAATTTAGCATAAATCCTTTGCTTGCACACAGTCAAACAGTTCTATTTGACTCATAGATAAGATCCTTCCAGATGCTATCATTCTCAGTCAGAATGGATCGGGGAGACATGGCAATGAATGGGTACTCAGCATTCCCCAAAGCTCCAGCATTACTGGATCCTCACCACCAGATTGTTTGGTGTCATATACAGGATACTCGTTGGGGGACTCTTACCCCATTGCAGAGACGTGGTCGGTGTATTCAACAGCCCTAGCCGACTGGGCCACAGCACACTCGTTGGGGGTAGTCTTACCTCTCTGCAGAGACGCGGTCGGTGAATTCTACAGCCCCATTCGACTGGGCATGGAAGAAAGGAAAGCCAATGAACAAGAGGTTGAAAGGAAAAAAAAAAAAGATCATCAGTTATTGTTCTGTTTAGATGTTAGCGAGCAAACCGCAAGTCCTTTTGATTCACAACCATCTAGAATCCTTCTCAGCTGCTTTCGTACCTGAGCGAATCGACGTCATCTTTTCCCTGCCTGTCAACACCAGTTTGGTTAGGGACTTACAAAGTGATTGCCTTGAAAAGCCTCAACACCCAAATTAAATCGGCTCACAATGAGCTCGCATTGTTCTCATAAATCTGCTCTGCTCAACAAGTTTTTGGTACTTAGCGAATTTTCTCTCATGGGTTTCTCCAATGTTTTCTTCCGAGGGCACATAATTACATTTTAAAATGATTTTATGCTAAATTTTACTTGGTGGGAAGTCGCAAAAATATCCCCCTACCTTCCTGCAGAGAAGCTGTGAAGCCCAGAAACGCATTTTGATGCTCAGAATGGATTAATTACAGGTACATCTTTTATGTGTTATGTGGAAAAAAATGGAGATCGTTCTAAAATATGCCATCAAATATTGTGTCACAAACGAGAGAAAGAAAATAAATTATTTGAGTTCAAATACAGCCATGGAAGGAAAAGCAAACCCAAACAAAACAGCATAGGGATATATGCATAACTACCCCTACAAAAATTGTCTTTGCATCAAATTTCACATTAAAAAAAAATTAATTTCAAATATATGGTCATTCAGGAAGGACCCCAATATATATATATATATATATATATATACGAGTTGCATACGATAAGTTTCCAGACTTTTTTCGTATGGGCACTTTTATTGATAGTACACACATTAAACTCTAGTCCCCTGCGAAGTAATCTCCTCCGGCTGCAATGCACTTGTTGCACCGTTCCAACAACTTCTGGAAGGCCCCATGGAAGTCCTCTTGTGTGAGCGTGTCAATGACCTTCGTCACAGCCTCTTTCATCTCCTCAATTGTCTCATAACGACAGCCTCTGAGCTTTGGGAATAACCAAAAGTCACAGGGAGCAAGGTCTGGACTATAGGGAGGCTGAGGAACTGTCTTGATGCCCATCTTGGTTAAATAGTCTGTGACAAGGATGGAGTTGTGGACTGGTGTATTGTCCTGGTGGAAATGCCACGAACCCGATTTCAAGAGTGCTGGCCTCTTCCGACGGAATCTCTTCCTGAACCCCCTTAAAACCTCAACATAGTAACCCTAACCCGAACTCTTTGGCCAATCAACTGTGGTGTATTGACTTGCTTACTCCTCCCACACCTCTCATCATCCCTCACAGACTCCCTGCCTTCCTTGAATCTCTTATGCCACTCAAAAACTGATGCTCGAATAATGCAAGATGGTCGAAAAGCAGTTTGAAGCATTCCATACGTTTCTGTGGCATCATTTTTTCCAAGTTTAACACAGAATTTCATTGCATATTGTTCTTGTAAAGAGTCAGATTGCATTTTTGAAATTCCCCAGCTGTGACAATCAGGCTTTAGTAGGATGTACTCCAATTGCTGCTGTAGCTGTTGATCTGAACCTGAAATCATAAAAATTGGTCCGTCATCACATAAAATGTATAGCAATAACATACTGAATTCTCAAGTGTCTACGACAATTTTAAATGCCCATGCGAAAAAAGTCTGGAAACTTATCGTACGCACCTCGTATATATATATTGGCAGCATTTTATCACTGATACAAATTTGATTGATCATAATAGACATTTTTTGTCTACATATTTTTTGTTAATCCTTTCGAATTGCCGTATCGATCTTATGATATTCTGCGGGAATTGGTGGATAAACCTTTCTTACCCAAACTTAACAGAATTAATTTTGAAACCAGTCCTAATGAACTTAAATGTCTTTAGCTACTGACGCTATTTAAAGAAACAAATTCGAAAAGTAAACACTACCCAATACAACAGTACAAACGCCCAGTCTTACAAAGTAGTAATGTACGTACAAAAGTTACATCACTTGTGTAATACATCCTCCCCTGATGATGGCCCAAAGTTGGTCAGAAAGTACAAGGGAAATAACTAATTATGAAAGGTTTATCAACCAGTTCCCGCCATATAACATAAAGTCAATAACGGCAATTCGAAAGGATTAACAAAAAAATATGTAGACAAAAATGTCTATTATGTTCAGTCAAATATATATATATGTATATATATATATATATATATTGAGAGAGAGAGAGAGAGAGAGAAAGAGAGAGAGAGAGAGAGAGAGAGAGAGAGAGAGAGAGAGAGAAATGGAGATTCAAACCCTCTTTTTTGATAAATAACAATGGCGGAACCGGTATTTCCGTTTATTTTTGGCAATGGCAGAACTGCTACTTCCGGCTTTTTAAAACACAAGTACCAAATTACAAAGGAATTTTTTTCTTTTTGTCAAATAATTTTATTCAATTTCCTAAAGTCTTGAATAAACTCGAGGAATAATGGCGAGTGTAGTGAACTTGGGGATGGATATAAGGAACTATAGAATTAATCCCCTCGACTGTCAAAGAATTTTTTCTAACGACCCTAAAATGACAACACCATAAGCATTGCCATACCAACAGAGCCTAGTATAAAAGAACAAGGCGGAAAGATTTCATTCTTTTGTCATAGAATGGCTGAGACGCTAGGACCATTTCTCGTCCCCTCCGAGGGATATTTCCTTGTATTACATTCTGTCCACGGTGGAGTGGTTGGGTAAATACATACTCTATCCCTTCTCTTTCTCAGCATAACACTGGTCACATCCCAAGGACGAAGGTAGGTAAATAGTTGCAACGATATTGATCTATACATATTTCCTAGGGGTATCAGGATTGTTTAAAGTGGAGGTGCCCGTGGTGTAATGGTTATCGTCGCAGGATATGGACACGGCGATACGAGTTCAAATCCTGGACGAGACTGATTGCATTTCACATAGCACTAATACCATTGGGAAAGGTATGAATCCAATTATTCTCCCTCCAGCTATGGGTAAATAGTAGGACAGACTAGGTTCTTCAGCCTTGGTGAGGCAACTAGTCTAGGAGAAGGAAAACTCTGAATTCAAACCTGTTAAACTCCGCTTAAAAATTGACCTTGTGTCATATCCTGCCCGAGCGGAGGGGTTGGGTAAATAGGATCAGGATTGTTTAAAAACGAATGAAAGGGATATATATATATATATATATATATATATATATATATATATATATATATATATATATATATTCACACATTTGCAGTTGGCAGCCAACACTTTCTAATTGAGTTAACTTTCTATTAAATCTACGTGTAACCTCAACTACTTTGCCGTTTCTTGAAAAGCAAGCGGCAAGTCGAGTCTGCGACATTTAACTTTTGAAATCATGACTTTTAAATAGCAAAGCTTAATTACTTTACTTTATCATTTCTAAATATGGCAGCTCTAATTCTATTGATTTTCCTTTGTCTTCAGCTTCATTAATCAATTGATTTAACTGAATCCGTGTCTGTTGTTACACTTAGTCAGCCAACATATACAGCCTAGCAACGGTTTCTGAAATACTTCATCCTCAACAGTAAATCGCAAACAATAACGTTCAATGATGCATTTTTAAAAAAGTTGTTAGAGGTTAGTATTTATAACAGTGGAGCATCATTGATTTTAGTTGTATTTAGATTGATCATTGCGGTAGTATTTAATAAACCCACTATTTGTTGGGATCTGACACAAGGTTAGTTTAATGTGAGAAAATCTTCCAAAGAAAAACAGAAATACAAACTAAGCATAACTTGAATTTTGGTTTGATTGATTTTAACGGTACGTCAACAAGTCTAGTGTTATTTTGGTGTTATTTTATACTTTGAGGTTGTACATTTATATTCAAGGGTGTGTATTTGTTTGCACACAGTTATATATCAAGCATTCCAATATAATTCTAAAAATTTGTACAGTTATGACTTCAAATAACTATTCCTATTTAATAATATTTTGTTTGCTCACAGTTACATGGTTTCAAGTATTCCCATCGAACGCCAGTAATTTGCAAGCATTTTATGTTTTCAAGTACCGAATAATAATAATCCTTAAAAACAATTACAGCTTCAATTAGATATTCTTAAAACAAATAATTTGCAAACAGTTAAATAGTTTCAACTATTCCTATCTAACGATATCTTAATTTAATACTAATCCTTTGTTTGCACGTAGTTATATTGTATCAAGTATTCCTATCTAATACAAATAACTTATAAATAATTATATAGTTTTAAGTAACTATTCCTATTCGATAATAATCATTTGTTTGCATACATTTATATGGTATCAAGTATTCCTATCTAATATGAATAACTTTCAAACAGATCCATTTAATTCGTAGACGGGATCCTATCGGGTATAACCACTTTGAGTCAGTAATAGCAACGAAAAGGTGATTCGACATTTCTGAAAGCTTTAGAACTAGACCTATTGAATATACCGGAACGTTAGGAAACCAAAGCCGATTGTTTTTAATTGCAGAAAACAATTAATGCCCATTGATACAATTCGTTATTAAATATTTCTATCCTTTGATTACTGAAGAGATCTAAAACAAAAGTATAAATATCGCTTGTAATGAGGGGTCAAAATCTTGTAAGTTATTCTTATAGAAGAAATGGAAGATTATTGGCTTCCTCGAATCTGATTTATTTTCTAATTCTTCAATCGAACCATATTAATATTACACTTGCCTAGAGAAAAAAAAGTATTTCTCCCCAAAACATTTTAGCTTTTTATTCAAAAATTTTGACGTGTTGATTAAAAAAAAGTCCATTTTTATCCAGCACCTTTGGATAGTTTGCTACAGAAAGCCACAATATATTTGTTTAAAAAAAAAGAAGCAATTTATGCCACCGAAAGAAATTCAGGTTGAACCAGTCCAGATTAAAAGCGTGGTAAAGGTAACCTGAAGCCGAACTTGTTTTAGACTTTATTTCTCCAATGATATCTACATCGGAAAATAAGGTCTAAAAAAAAAACTCAGCTTAGGGTTATCCTTATCGCAATTTTAATTTGAACTAAACCTGTTTACAGGACTGCAAAATACAAAATAATTCAATAACCTTTGAAAATTTCAATAGTCCTTGAAATTTTATCAAAAAAATTCAGATGTCTCTATGTCTCTGAAATATTGGAGGCGGCAACATTGAAATAAAAGAAAAGTTAAAATTTGACTAGAGGTTTCAGAAAATTTTTAAACAAATTTCTGCATTTTAATAAATCTCGTATTGCATTTATTGAGTGATTTTTTTCGCGGCGACCCCGCTGAAATAAAGAGTTTAACATTGTAATAGTAAAAACCAACAAAAAAAAAAAAAAAAAAAAAAAATTACAACCCCCCCCCCCAAAAAAAAAACTCATGGCAATACTCAAATTCATTGTTATATCTAAGCAATCATTAAGCCACACAAAAATATTCAGTTCTGCAAGACAATGAATTATCAAATTAAAGCTGAAACAGAAAATATTGCATAATACCCGTAAATAGTCCTTTTGTTTTCATTCTGAAATTCAGATAATGATATTCGATTTCTTTTCATTAATCCTAAACGAACAATGCCAAGAACATTTTCAGAATATAATTTCATCATAATTCTGATTTTACCAGATATACAGTATTTTAGTGATACAAAAATGACTGGATAAAAATGAACTACACTTTAAAAATCAGTGCCTTAAAATTAGTTGAAAACATATTGCAATTTCAGTTTATTTAGAGAAGACACGGCAATTTTGATGTCAGTTTCTCAAAGAAAACAAGAAAGGTAGGCAATTTAAAAGGGACATAATTCTAGTCATCTCGTCAGTAATCATCGTAGTATATAGAAAGAGAACCCACCTCTGGTCAAATTAATCCAATTTTGCCCATACTTTCCACCCACGACCAGACCAGCAATTTCCAGCTGATTAATTCAAACAAGTGAACTCCGATATTTCCAGCAAGTGTCACGCTTAACTGAGCACATTATGCAGCATTCAATACTGTTGTTGTACAGAGTTCATTCATTTGCTATTATGAAACCTGCTATTCGCTCTGACAAATCACATCGAACAAAAGATGGCATCTGCTGTTGGGACGAGTAAAATAAAATTAAAAACAACAATTGAACAATGACTAAGTCAGTTTGCATTGTCTTAGAATTTAGGTTATGCGTAATAACTGGATTAAACGACTAATTGGATGGTTGGTTTTACGGTATGCTAATAATTTTTAAAAAAATGTTGTTACCAGCACTACTATGATACTTAGCGACGCAGTCGATATCGACCTTGTTGCTCATATCCCATTGGTGTACGAGCGCATAAATACTCTCTATCGAAGAATGAGGTATCAAGTGATTGTTGCCAAA
This sequence comes from Sepioteuthis lessoniana, assembly GCA_963585895.1. NCBI lineage: Eukaryota > Metazoa > Mollusca > Cephalopoda > Myopsida > Loliginidae > Sepioteuthis > Sepioteuthis lessoniana. The sequence continues at coordinate 52,611,782 of OY757920.1, read as the reverse complement.
CTTGCCCCTTTGCAAAAAGAATACCATTAGAGTGGACCCACCACTAAAATAATCATCATTTGAGGGAATTAGTCAAATGATAATCTGAAAAAGCTAAGTCAGAATTATGCGGTGAATGCGATAAACTATCTCAGTCATATCAACCCGTGCGCTGAAAATTGAGTTCTTCAGTTAATTGCTTTGGGACCCGACGAGATGATATCCTAACTTCTCGTAGACGATTTCATAAGCCATTGTATTCGGAAGATCAAGTTCCACAGTCACATCACCAAATTTGCATGGTCTGTTATCTGAAATCAAAGCTTCAACGAGCGTCATATTGTCTGTTGTCGTTGATGGACGTGGACATCCTTTACGTGACTTGTCCTATAGATTTATACGCCTGTCTGTGAATGCACTATATCAGACCAATACCTGCTTCTTACTTATTACATGTTCGTTGTACATAGTAACGAGTTTACAGTGTATTTCACTTTGATTTTTACCCTTGTTATGCAAAAATCTTATTACACCTCACACCTCTATATTTATAGACTGTTTATGGCACCAGCATTCTTTGTGTAGCGCCACATACGCATACGCTAAATATTACAAAAAGCATTGGATGATTAGTTGGTTTTACGGCATATCAACCTTTGTTGGGTTATTTTATACGAAAGTGAGTTTAACAGTTAAGGTCTCCAATTATATACAGTACAAAAATGTATATTTACAATAATTTCAAATCCAAATCATTTGACTCAGAAATGAAACTCTAAAAGGTACCACCACTCCGAGACTAAACGGGTGTCCCGTCACAGTGTAATCATTAACAAGCTTATTTTGAAAATCAGTTACTACTAATGGATAAGTTCTTGCCTCACAAGCTCTTCTATCATTGTGGCCTTGTGCCAAATATAAATTATGCTTATTTAAAAAAAAGCATCCATCGTGGTGTAGTGGCAAGTTTGTCTCGTAAAATCAATTATGACTGAGTTGGGAGTAACCCTCTCAAGGTGCTCCTAATTAGAATATTTCATTCCTTCTGAGGGGTTTGAAGGGTTTTAGGAATGTCAGTGGCTAAGGGCAAGACTGTGTTGCCGTAAGATATCTGACTCCATATTTTGGTTATTTTGCTTTACCCCACGTTGACTGGTCGGTGCAATGCCTTGCCCAAAGAAGGTCCACAAGAAATATACAAAGGGAAAGATAAGAACAGACAGGAGACGAAAAACTTTTCTTTCAGACTTTCCTTTATTTACCTGGTGAATGGACTAACCAACGCTACGTCTAAAGACATAGCGTGGTGCCCAAAACACCAGATAGTAAAAAACGGTGTTGTCGGTTCGACGTCACTACCCGAAAAGAGAGAGGTTCACAGAAAACCTAAGTATTTATGTCTTTTCACCGGCTCCAAATTCGCTACTCGAAAATCCTTCTAATTTTGGCGCGACCGCTTCTCATTGGCTACTTTACATTTTATTATTTTTCTTTTTTTTGATTTTAACCGGATGGATGCGTGGAGCCTTATGCGTGGCGACGCATTTATACATTTCGTATCAGGCAGCCGACGAGTCAACATCCGGTTGGGAGTTCTTTGGTAACTCCTAAATTGCCACACTTCCTAAATAGAAGCATCTATATCATCATGAACTGCTGTTACAACGGTATCCCAACGGATTCACGTGTCGTTCAGTGTTTATATGATGTTAATATGTGTAGAACTTCTCGGAGATACAACATATTAAAAGATGATAACTGCAAAAATTACCAAAGCACTCCTGAGAAAAGTAAAGAAAAGAAAAGAAAGAAAGAAAGAAAGAAAGAAAAAACATTATTGCCTGTGTCAACCACGTGATAGTTTTTCAAAAAAGAACGCTGATTGAACGGTTTTATGTGATCTTTCTTTGTTTATATTTTTTCTCTTTGCTCAAGTTATTTCTTTAAAACATCCATGATTGTTCAAGCAACATTTTTCAGCATCTTAAAGTCTTGATGAAGGTTTACTGTATAAAAATTTATTCCTAACAATGAAACAAACCGACCATGTGCGGTACTTGATTTGGCCAGAGTGGAAAAGGGAGAAGTAATCCCAGACAATATGGCACCAAAAAGCTACCTCCCACTATTTGTCGAAAACTGCTATTGGGCCCTCAGCACGAACTTAGGGACCAGACTGTTAAGGAAGGAAAAAAATAGCCACCTGAAAGGTTTCGTCACTCGCTTCTTGAATAGTCGATAAGTATTTTAACAGGCAAGAAGCTTCCTGAGAAATAAAACTAAAATCAAACGAAAGTTGGCAACCAAAAGTCTACGAATTAAAACCAACTAAAAGAAAATTCAATCCGAGAACTCTACTGAAAAATAAAAACTTTCAAAAGACTCAAAATTAAATGAAAACTGAAACATTTTGATGAAACTAAAAAGAAAAAAAAATACTCAAATTCAAAGAACTTTGTTTCCCGGATACTCCCTCAAAAAGTTCCCGCAAATTACACTAAAATTTGCAAAACTTTATCTTTTCTATCCCTTTCTTGTTTCTTTTGTATAAAATTCCTTTTTAAAACTTTATTCTCTGTGTTATCTCTTTGAATCAGTATCCGAACTCGAAACCTGCTGAACTTACCGTTTAAAATTATATATATATATATATATATATATATATATAATATGCCAGAATCTTAAGAAATTACTTACAAAACTAACTAAAACTTATCAAAAAGAACAACCAAAATACGTTATAAGCCAAATCAATAAAATCAGAAATTTTGTATTAGATAAACAATCACAATTAGCATAGCAGACAGTAAATGACTATATATATATATATAAATCATCAAGTCACACTGATAGTACATGTTCCTTTGACTGACTCTGACTTTCTTCTTCTCTCGCTAGTAAATGAAGTAAGCGGAAGGGAAAGCACCCCGAGAATAAAACTAAAAGCTGCCAACCAATAAGAAAGAATACAGAAAAAAACATTTCAAGAATCTACTTGGAAACCACCCAGACATCGTGGATAAACCTATAAAAGAAATTATTATTAACCAACTAGATATCAAAGGACTCGAAGCAATTCTGAAAAAATATTATCCTATTTACCCAACCCCTCCGCTCGGGCAGGATATGACACAAGGTCAATTTTTTAAGCAGAGTTTAACAGGTTTCAATTCAGAGTTTTCCTTCCCCTAGACTAGTTGCCTCACCAAGGCTGAAGAACCTAGTCTGCCCTACTATTTACTCATAGCTGGAGGGAGAATAATTGGATTCATACCTTTCCCAAGGGTATTAGTGCTATGTGAAATGGAATCAGTCTTGTCCAGGAATTGAACTCGTATCGCCGTGTCCATATCCTGTGATGATAACCATTACACCACGGGCACCTCTGAAAAAATATTATAAGCTGCTGGCCCCAACGAAATACGTCCTGACGTATGGGAAACAAGGAAATTTGACGACATAATTTTTTCATTATGCAACGCTGTGTATAGATAAGATACGTTTGAGAAATTGATAAAAGGCTGCATCCATCTTTACCCAAAAGAAGGCGACCTCGGAATCACCAAGATCTATAGAGTCATTACTCATACTGCTATTGCTGCTAAGGTTTATTATGCTCTGTTTCTCCCTCGCATCCGACCAGAGGATGAAAAAGTTCTTAGGAAAAATGAAAATGGTTTTCGTAGAAATTGATCCACAACTTCTCAGATTCTGACTATTCATTGAATCATCGAAAGAATACGTGCAAAAAATCTCTAGGCAACACTTTTGTTTGTATATTTATTAAAAGCATTTGAGTTCATATACAGAGGAAAGATGGAGCAAATACTTCTAGTATATGGTCTCTCCAAAGAGACTGTTACTTCAATAATGATGTTTTACAAAAATACAAAAAGCAATGGTGGGGGTGTCCTCGTGGTGTAATGGTTAAAGCGACTGACTGCGAAAGCGTAGTACGCAAGTTCGTACTCCAGTCGCGCCATTACGTTCACTTTCGGGCAAATACCCTTGGGAAAGGTATGAACCCCCTTATCCTCCCAGCTATGGGTTAAATAGTACCACTACTCTTCTTCTAGGAGAATGGCTTTGACATTAAATAACCTAAAAAGAGTTGATATGCCATTAAACAAAAGAAACCAAAAGCAATGGTTCGTTCACTCTATGGTGACACTGATTTCTTTGATATTATTGCAATAGTTTTACGAGGAGATACACTTGCACCTTATCGATTAATAATCTTTTTTTGATTAGGTAAATCTTTTTTTGATTGGATAAATTTGACCAGAGGTATGTTCTCTTTCTATATATTACGATGATTACTGACGAGATGACTAGAATTATGTCCCTTTTAAATCGCCTATCTTTCTAGTTTTCTTTGAGAAACTGACATAAAAAGGGCAAGAATCAGACGAAACTATCACATATGCAGATTATGCTGATGATCTAGCCGTTCTCGCAAATACACCTGTTCAAGCCGAATCTCAGAAAAATCTGAGTTCATGAGTTTTAAGCAAGAGAGTGCCTTCTCCACATTAAATGGCAAGCCACTGAAATTAGGTGACCATTTCACATAACTCGGTATCAATATCTCATCTACAGAAACCGATGTCAACATACGATTAGGAAAGGGATGGACTGATATCGTCAGGTTATCGACCGTAATCCAATCTCCCTGATAGAATAAAATAAAAATTCTTCCAAGCTGTATCTGTGTTAGTGCTATCGTATGACTGCACCACCGAAACTTTAACGAAGCACTCGGAGAAAAAGCTAAACGAAAACTACATCAGAATACTGTTTTATATGAATCTTAAAAGCAGCAACTCATAAAACAGCAGGTGTATGGCCACTAACCTCCTATCACAAAAACCATCCACGACGAACAAGACTTGCTGGACACTCTCAGAGAAGCTGGGATGGACTCTTAAACTAGGTTCTCATGTAGGCTTCCAAGCATAGACATACCAGTGTTAGCCGTCAAGCCAAACTTACATCCATCAACTCTGTGCAGACACTGGGTGCTGTCTGGAGGACGTGCCAAGAACGATGACCGATAGGGACGGATGGCAAGAGAAAAAGAAAGTCAGAGTCAGTCAAAGGAACACGTACTATCAGTGTGACTTGATGATATATATATATATATAGTCAAGTTAGGAATATCAAATTGGTATATTTTGCTATGATGACAATTTCTGTAGAGAAACATGTCAATCTGATTTTCTATAATGTCTTTATTTTTCTTATTTGGCTAATCTGCAAGGATTAACATACGTCATCTCAGCTCTGTGCGGACATTGGATGCAGTTTGGAAGACCTAGCAGGAACAGAAGACCATAGGGACAGATGGCGAAAGAAATTCAGAGAAGTGCTATCTGCAAGACTTGATCCTTTAACGAATAAATACAAATAATAAATACAAATAATAGACACAAATAAATGCAAATATTTACCCAACCCCTCCAGCAGAGGGGTTGGGTAAATATTTGTATTCAGAATTTTTCTTCTCTTAGACCAGTTGCCATGTCAAGGTAAAAGACTTCTGTCAGCCCGACTATTTACCCATAGAAAGACGGAGAATAAGTGGATTTATACTTTCCCTAACGATATTTGTCCCATGAGAAATGTAAATAGTCTCGTCCAGGAATCGAACTCGTGTCACCGGGTCCAGTTCCTATGACGGTTATAATTATATCACTCGTGCTTCCAATACATATATTGAAATGAATCGGTCCGTAAATGAATTTGAATTTATTTGACATTCAAATTCATTTGCAGACCTATGCATTTTAAAATATTTACTTTTCTCTCATTGGATTAGCATATTAATATATATATATATATATATATATATATATATATATATGTGTGTGTGTGTGTGTGTGTGTGTGTGCAAGGTTTTTGAGGATAATGATAAAATGAATTTTGAATCATAATTAAATAAGAAAATAATCTCCTGCAATTCTCTTTACATAACTCTTGTTTCTTATATTCTCTGGTCGAAGAAATTGTATAAGTAACTAAACTTTTTGGCTATTCTTTTGATGATGGAAAGAAGAGTGAAACATTTATTATCTGCTATTGAATAGATTTTACGACTGCCATCGTTCGTGAGCACCCAGTTGTTGAAATTTCTTTTTACAGATTAGGCCATAAATTATACACAACTTCGAAATATTTTCTACGATTGCTTTAATTGCCAACATCAGCATTCAGTAAATGTTGTTGCGAATTGCTATGCATACGTGATATTACAACTATGTGTTTTGAATTTATGAAGTGGTTCTTTTGTCATAGAAGACGGAAAAATCATCTTCTAAATTACAATTACTGTATTAATCTATTTATTATATATAAGGAATAGCACATATTTTACAAGACTACAATTATTCAAGAGTTAGGTGTAAGCATACAATAAATGATTATCTCCTTTAGAGAATGTTAGGTGCCTCGTTGGATGTCATATGATAGTCCAGACATTCGTTCTTGACTGCTTTTTCCTTTGTTCTTTGAACAGGAAGTGACGTGTCACAAACCCTGCCAGGGAATGGTAACACCACGTGGCGACATTTTACTTTCTCTAATGAAATAAATTTGTTTTTTTTTACTCCTTCTACATACTGTTTGTTCATTGAACAATACATGCATACACATATATTTTTTCTAGCTGATAAGACATGTTTGTGTATTCTTTTTTTTAAATACTATTTGTATGTTTATTATGATATTCATATTATAATAACAACGTATACAAAGGAAATAGTGTTATGACTAAAAACAAAATGAATAAAAAACTAATCTAACAAAATATCGACAAGATAGGCGTTTTTGTTTTAAATAGGGGCATTTGCATTTTGAATAAAAACACAAAACTAAGTCTAAATTTCTGAGATGAAGCTAAAAAGTTTTATCATTCAGAGTGTTATATTCTGAGTTGTTGATATCTGTGATATGAGGACGAGAAATGCGTATGGTTGCAAAACAAAGAACGTATAGATACTCACAATAACACAGTAATGATGTTATAGAAAATTTTTATAAATAGATTAAGTACAGAGAATAGAATGGAGAAATATGTTCACAGTTAAAGAATGAATTCAGTGGTAGTAGTTACAAAGTTCATGTACTGCCCTTGTCTCGTGGTGAAGGGATGGTTTTCTCGGAATTAGGGCAGCGTTCCTAGCGGCGGCGATCGTTTGATGTATCGGATGACAGGCGCCGGACGGTGGCGAAGAATCGTGTGAAAGAACAAGTCTGGTGATAATTATTTGGTCCGTCTATTTATATATTTTCTGTAGGCTCAGAAACGGCAATTTTTGTGCTCCGCGGGAAGCGTTCCGATTGGATATTTATTAATGTATTTTTTTTGTTAATTTATCGCAAACGGAAGTTCTGCGCGGAGCCGATGCGTGAGCGACTAACTTTTCATTTTGAGTTGAGAACTCGAAGTGGTAATTTCCGTTTTTTTTTTTTCTTTTTTTCTTTTCTTTCTTTTTGTTTTTTCAAATCAAGGCAAGATCTCGTCTTGTAACAAGAGTATTCCAGCTATTGTCTTAATCTTTATTGCTATATTCACAACGTTTCAGCCGATGCGTCCTTCGGCCTTCTTCAGGTGTTTCATGTCGAACTCGGGATCCTACACGGAAACGTCGAACCGAACCCTTTATTTAATCCATGGGTGAAGATTGTTCTAATCCCGTTAACCATAACAAGTGTTGTATAATATACTACGCGTATACAAATATACAAATATACATAATCAACTGATAATGACGACTTTAATAACGAACGAATACACTTCTTTATATAAATCTCTCACACTTTATTTTCGAAAAGGTGATGTTTGTTGTGTGTGAGAAATGAGTGGAGACAAGGACGGACTGCTATATTGACCCAAGTTCTTCCTCACCCATAGCAGCACTTATGTCGCATCTTGGCTTGGGTTGCTCAACCAGGGGTAACTAAGGGCCCAAAGCCCTCTGTCTGCAGCTGGTTCTCACTTCGGCATCCCGTCTGCAACTAACTCGAACCGCCCCGGGCACCTAGTTATATTATTTTCTAACACCCACCTGCTTCCGCAGTTCTTCCGCTTATTTACACAGGTGTATCTCTTGACTGACGGCCCGGTCGAGGGTCAATATATAACACAAGATACTTGTGTTAAGCTATTGTAAGTATTTCTTGTTATTTACCAGTAGTCATGATTGAACCAGCAACCTACAGATGACTTCTCTTTGAAACACTTTAACCAAAACACATGGAGTAACGGATATAGGCGTATGGTCAAAGCGCTTCTAAATGAAATCACCAGTAGGTTGCAGGTTCAATCCTGACTACAGGTATATAAGAACAGTGAACACTTACTGTAGCTTAACACTCGTAGCCTGTTATGGTTAACGGAATTAGAACAATCTACCCTCGTGGGTTAAATAAAGGGTTCGGTTCGAAGTTTCCGTGTTGGCTCCCGAGTTCGACACGAATCACCTGAAGAAGGCCGAAGGAAGCATCGACCAATTGAACATTTCCACAAAGATGAAGACATCAGTCTGAATATTGTAAATGATAAAACAAAACTAAAGGTAATTATACGGCCCACAACGAAGGTGAATTCGAAATCAGGTTTAACAAGGGAACTACGCACATAATAAAAGTTAGACAAAAATTGTCAGATTCCCCTTAATGTGCTAACGACAAAAAATCTACTCCAATGGGGAGGTGCAGCAGGAGGATGGTTATCCTGAAACTAAACATTTTACTTTAGGCGGGCGGGTGTCAGTTAGATAACCATGTAAAAGTGATTTGGTATGAAGGAAGTACTTCCTTTGGTGAATTTACTTTTTGCTTATTTGATATACGTCTTTTTCTTTTTAGATGAAGACGAAGTGTGCCCACAACACTTGCATACATACAAAAGAATACTTATCACATACACAAAGATAAAGTGACATTAGCTATCTACACGCGTGTGTGCGTGATGAGAATTTAGGAAAAATCTGTTTTATTGTTGACAATCATCAGATAATTTTTTTAAAAATTGTGTTATCTGAATGTCGTGTGTCTGACATCTCCTGAGCTAAATCCCATTAATATGTATACATAGAGTATATAAAAATTAATTCTCACACACACACACACACACACACACACACACAAACACACACACACACAAGTTGTAATTTAAAATCTAACTTATTGGTAAATAATGCTCGATAGATTGAAGAGCAATACCACTTGCACAGTGAGTTCGATTCTCACTGGGTGTCCCAGTTCTGGTTTCGGTATCTATTTCTTTGATAGTATTTCAACCCACGTGTGTTATTTAATGCCAAATCCTTTACACACACACACACACACACACAATATGCTCTGTAAGCGGATAGTTTGTAGGTAACTTTATTTTTAAACGAATCAAAGCTGATTTATTTTCACATAGTTTCAAGGTATTATCATCCAACACTAAGTTTTATTTGTATGGAAATCAGACCTGACCGATAAAATGAAACGCAGTTTCTTCCAAGCAGCAGTCATGTCGATACTGCTGTATGGATGCACCACTTGGACGCTAACAAAACGGCTGGAGAAGAACGTAGACGGCAACTAAACAAGAATATTGCGAGCAATATTAAACAAGTCCTGGCGGCAACACCCCACAAAGCACCAACTATACGGCCACCTGCCTCCCATCACGAAAACTATTCAAGTTAGACGAACCAGGCACGCAGGACACTGCTGGAGGAGCAGGGACGAGCTCATAAGTGATCTACTCCTATGGACCCCACATATGGCCGAGCAAAAGCAAAAGCAGGACGACCAGCAAGAACATACATACAGCAGCTATGTGAAGATACGGGATGTAGCCCAGAAGCGATGAACGATAGGGAAAAGTGGCGAGAGAGGGTCAGGGATATCCGTGCTAGCGGCACGACATGATGATGATGATGATGAACACTAATAATTCTATTTGATATTAATCATTTTGGTGACATACTGTTAAATGATTTCAAGTATTGCTATTTAATACTAACGTTCCTACTCATTCCTACTCAACATTATTTCTTTGTTTGCACACAGTTAAATGGTTTCAAGAATAGTAAAGGATTAAATAGTTCTATTTGACTTATAGATGAGACCCTAACCGGTAATACCCACTCCGAGTTAGTGGAGCCGGGAATAAAGGCAATAAAGGAGTACTCCATATTACCCAGAGCTTCAGAACAGGAGTGTCACCATCAGATTGTTTAGTGTCATATCCAAGATACTCGTTGGGTGTGGCGGTGTCTTGCGTCTCTGCAAAGAGGCAGTCGGCGTATTCTACAGCCCCAGCCGATTGGGCTACGTTCTGGTTTCGGTTTCTTTGTTAAATGGTATATCAACCTTCGTGGTTAATTTAATGCCAAAACTACCCTTGTAGAAGCAGAGTAGTGGTATTATTTAACTCATTGCTTGAGGAAGGGGTCTAAGAAGGTTCATACCTTTTTCCAGAGTATTAGTCCGAAAGAGAACGTAATAGCGCGATTGGAGTTCGAACTCGCTTACTACGATGTTGCTGTTGTGCTCGTTAGCCACTACGCCACGGAGACCCTCTTCCATTGTTTTGAACTTGTACAAAATTATGATCAGTTAAGTAAATGACAACTCACTAAAGCCTAAGACTCACTCGATATATTACGTGAGTCCGGCACGTATGCCCGCTTATATCTTGAACTAGACCCGAGAGTCTAGGACTATGCAATCTGGCTCACATTGCACCTAGTGAGTCTGTGACCTGCAGAGCACGTGTCTCGGCTCGTACCAAACCTCCCCCAATCTAAACCCCCACTATAAAAAAGATCTTGTCCTGTCTGGTGGGAGGCAAAGACAAATATCGACTACTCACTAAGGCGTGTGTGCTGTGGAAAATGGACTGAGCGAGCCAAATTCAAATCCTGGATGAGACTGGTTGTGTTTCCCATGCTAATGCCCTTGGGGAAGGCATCATCATTTCTCCTCCTCCTACTCCATCAATGCGTAGATAGTAGGGTAGAATAGGCTCCTCGTCTTGATATGACAAACTGCTTAGAGTAAGGGAAACTCTGAATTTATAGTAGCTGTACTGCGCTTAAAAAATATCCTAGTGTCGAATTCTGCCTGTAGGAGAGAGGTTGGTTATATACGTAAGAAGAAAATCGTTGGTACGAATTTCAACGGTCGAAATTTGTTTACGACTACGTTAAAACGTTGCTTAAATAGAGGCGCGAAAAGGACAATTTTTGCTTGCTTTGGGGAGGACCAAGACAGAATGCTGTTTTCCTACCAGGAGTTGAAAACAGAATTTTCTTCAAAACTTTTTCCAAGTATTTATATCTTATACTGTCTGGAATTCTGATGAAAATTTTTTTCTATAGAAACTATTTGTAGCAGAAGGAATTTCGTATTTTTGTTTGGCGCATAATTTAATTCGACCGTTAGGGTCGACGCATAATTTCACCCAATCAGGATGACTTATCCTATTCAGGCCGAATCACCTTTTGGGCAGCACAAATTGGGGAAACCGTCAAACACTCTCTTTGGCTGAACAACTTCGTTCAGTGCAGACGTCTCACTGTCTGCTCTTCAATAGCAGCAGCAGCAGCAGCATCAACCACCATGAGGGAAACTATCTAGTTGCGTCTATTTCTCTTAGACCAAGGGTTCCCAGTTGAATATGAAGTAGATAAATTCAATACACCACACACAGGAATAACTTTACGTCACCCCCAAAATTGGCTATGTCGACGGTGATGCAGAATTTCGCTCCGACACCTAACGACTTCACCTCTGGGCAATATTTTCTGGAGACATTCACGCTTCTCCCCGAAACAACCAGAACCACAAACTCACGGTGACTTCAACGTTTCTCTCCTCAAACAGCAAACACGACTTTTGCAACACTATGGCGAACATATCTCCCTCGCACGTCCAACGACACGCGCTGTTTTCTCCACTCTCTCATAACTTCATTTCGTTTCCTTACTTCTTTCCTTACTACGAGACTTGCAGCATAAACGTAAACTTTTTATTCCATGCTGCCATTAAAAAAACTATCACAAAAACTTTCCGACATCTGAGTTCTCCTCTTCCTTTATTTCTCACAACCTAGCGAAGAAACACGTAACTAAAACCCTCGCTAAGAATAACAATTTATCACTAAATATTGATCATGAATATTTGAACATGTATAAAATTGTAAGCAGAGGGGAACAAAATTAATTAAGTAATTTGGTGTTGAGGTACCCGTTGCGTAAGGGCTAACTTCCAGGACTGTGATATTGGAGTAAGCGAGTTCAATATCCACTGATGGTATTATGTTCATTTTTGGATAAATATTGCTGAGAAAAGAGGGAACCCCCTTATCCACCCCCAGCTATAGATTAAATGATACCACTACTGTTCTTCTACAAAGGATAGCCTTATCATTAAATAACCCATAAAGGTTGATATGCCTTTAAAACAAAGAAATCAACTTAAGAAGTTTGTCAAATTTTCTACATAAAATTTTCCAGAAATTTAGTTTTCATATCTACAAAACATGATTACACGAATGTCTTGTTATGTTGATTGCAATAAAATTTGTTTTTTTCTGGTGTAACGTTCCTGTTCTGAACTCTCAACTACCAAATGATTGGAAATAAATTGTCTATTCAAATACTTTTGACAAATACTATCTAAACTGATTGATTGATTAGCAGGGAGAAAAGGGAGTTAGATAAGAAACTTTATATTTAGACAGTACGTTCTCTCTTGGGCTTATTTTGTTGAATCCAACTGACCGAATCTCTCTAATAATGTTTATCTAACAATTTTCGAACATTTCCGAGAATGATTGAACCATTTAAATCACGACCTTCAGAGAATTCCGGAAAATTATCAGAAAGTCATGGTCTGTCTTATTACTTGAAACATACGTACGCGGGCACACATCAATACACACATAAGCACAGATACATACATAAAGCTTCTTCATTTTGTGGCACACTCAGTGTAACGGTTATTATTGCAGGAAATGGAATCGGTGAGACCCGAGTTAAAATCATGGATGAGGCCGTATGTGTTTCACTTCACACTAATGCCCTTGGTCACGAAGGTTGATATGCGATTAAACAAAGAAACCAACCACAATGCCTTTGGGAAAGACATGAACCCGTCTATTTTCCCCTCAGCTACGGGAAAAAGTTAGGCAGACTGATTTCTTTAGCCTCATTTTGATAACCAGTCTATGAGAAAGACAACTCTGGATTCAAACCTTCTTCATTCCGCAGGAAGATTGATTTTGTGTCGCATTCTGCCTGTGGCAGAGAGGTTGAGGAAATACATTCTTCATTTCGATAATGAAGTCTAACAGTGATATTGTAAATGATTTATTTACAAAGGTTAGTCACTATGGTAGGGTATCCGGTCATGATCGAACCGATATACCTCCGAGACAAGCCTGTTAACGATAGTCCAATGTCCCACAATGTATCACAATGTCTGAAGGCAATTCTGAGCAAGATACAAGTACCTTATAGTCATACTTCGATATATTGTAGAAAAAAATAGTGTAACGGTCAGATATTGTCAGATAATTGAGAACAGTTTTAATCAGGTCGTATGAGTATTAGTTGGATGAATTGGCTGGTGATTATAAACTAATCAGAATGCCGCTTGGACTTAACTGCAAAGGGCTATTTTTACCAAGTTTTAGCGTCTTAAACAAATAGTGATGGTACAAATTATTACTCCACCGATTACTATGTATATAAAACATAAAAAATACGATAATTTACAAAGTTTTTTTTTTTAATTTTTAAATGCGGCAGGAGGCCAAATGAAGGGGGCACCTAATGAGACTCGAACTTACTTGTGAAGGTTTACCAGTCTAGCTTGCTAACCATTATACCATCCATGGTGCCCAAAATACAATAATATATTTAAATTTAGTTTATTGTTGGTTATATTATCACATATTAAAATCAGTTGCCATTAGTTTCTCCTTACTCATACCTTCGCTAAATCATCATTGCTACTGGTTTCATGAATGCTCTCTCTTGTTAATTTTTTTTATCTACAAAGATTTTCTAAGCCTGCTACATAGACTTTAAGATGTTTACAGTGTCATCTGTTATATAAAGGCTTTTACACAAACTAAACCAGGTGTGGTGAAAATTCTCATCAGAGTGATTGACAGATGGTAGGTCAAAGTTCAAATCTGGAGCCATGAGTAACTGAGGGTCCTTGTTGTTGATCGTGGACAGTCATAAATAAATTAGAAATTAAATAAAAAAGTAGTGAGTAAATTTGAGACACCTAAAGAAACAGACGTCTATGGGGTAGGGGTAAGGGAGACCTCCCTCGTCCACCCTACAGGGAGTAGACTACGATGTCTGAAAGAATGAATTTTTGCTCAATCGACTGAAAAAAAAACATCTTATAGCTTCCTGTTAATGAAAGCGGTCTAAGAAGAATTTTGTATCATTCAGAATAAACGTGAGTACGTTTTTGCCACGTGCTGGCATGTTCTTTTGTCACCACGATAAAGTAACAACTACTTCCTTCGACAACTTTTTCCTCTCAACTACTTTTCAAAAAATCAACTTTCGTGAGACCCACAACTCATCACTGAAGGTTGATATGCCATTAAATAACGAAATCAAATGACTCAACATTGCTGTTTCTAAAGGGTCACCCATCTAAGTATTGAGCGGACCCGTTTCAGCTTAACTTCAGAAATATGACGGAAACCAGTGCTTTCAACGTGACGACCGTTGGTACACACCTGCCTGTCGTTATTTTCTCAGTTTGGCACACAGGTCCCGTATTAATTATTCTACTTGCTATTACTAAATGGTCACCCATCTAAGTACTGAGAAGGCTCGTTACCGCTTAACTTCAGTGATCTTGTGGGAATCGATGCCCTTAACGTGATTTGACTGTAAATAACGCAATTGCCTGTTGTTGATGACATTGCATTTTTATAGGTCTGGGTTTCATATTGATCCTTATATCATTTTATGATCATTTCTTTGCCTGTTCAGAGGCAGCTTAATAAACAACGAATTCCCTGAAGTGCATTCTGGGAGAAGAAAATTGCCGCCGGCTTTTGGTTTTATTAGTTTAAACACACGTATTCGAAATTCCTACATTCTGAGAATGAACGGGCAATTTCACATTCAAACATATCGACACATATCACAGATTGTAGGTGCACTTTTCATGAAACAATAAAATGAATTTCCATCCTGTTTGGCGAATTTAAGCTTACATACCCGGGACACCCTAGCTAATATTAACAAAGTTTTATTGTTAGAAAAAAAAAAAATTGTCTCATTTCCTTTGGTTTCATCATCTTCTTCTTCTTCTTCTTCTTCTTCTTCTTCTTCTTCTTCTTCTTCTTCTTCTTCTTCTTCTTCTTCTTCTTATTATTATTATTATTATTATTATTATTATTTCACCGTTCATTTTCTCCTTAGCAAATGCAACCCCTTTCACTATCTTCCTAATTTTTTATCTTCTGGTCTCCTTTTCTCCCTCCTTCATCTACTTCAATTTTAAATCAATATCTACCTTCTCTCTCTCTCTACTTTCTGTGGTCTATTCCTTTTCCTCATCCTTCCGCCAGCCTAATTCTTCCCTTTCCTCCCTTATATAATCTTGTGCACCTTACACACTTTTGCTTGGCATTATTCGAGATTTTGTCAGCGGTGTAATGATAAAAAAATTTCCTTAAGGCCCCAATACGCTTCTTAGTATTCAGTTGGTATTCAATACTACAAAGGTTTCAATGGGCGCAATCTTCTTCTGTGTTCCAATTTGACGTAATATTCTCTTTAAGGCATTCTGTGGTTATTTTCTGTGCTTCGGTTATTACAGTAATAAAGTTTATTTCGTATTCTAATGTTTAGGGAGAACTTGATTTTCTTTTGCAACTTTTTTTTTTATCTTTATTTTCTGCTGGTGTGACAATTTTATTTACTTGTCGATCGGACCAAGTCTTCAGGCTTAAAGTAGTTATCTTCAGAAAACATATCTCCGGAGCAGGCTTATAGTATTCTATTCGAGTTATTATTTACATATCCAGTTATTTTCGCCATAACGTACGCTTTGGTTGAATATCTTTATCGAAAAACTTTTTATAAACAATAAGTAAACACTTATGTGGGTATTATCATTTTTTGCTGCTGCTCTTAATGTCCTCTGCTTCGTCTTTTCATACTGAAATTCTTGCTACCATGATATATGTATCTCATTTTGATTATTGGATAATCCAAATATCGTCAGATTATATCGCACAGTAATTTAATTAAAAGCAGCACTTCACCCTGGATTTTGAAGTCGGCTATAATAGTGGTTCTCAACCCTTTTTTTTAAATCTTTCATAGAGGGAGTATGATAGTCCCTTTGACTTAGTGGCTAACATACTGGACTGTGACATCGTAGTATTGAGTTCGAACTCAAGTCGCGCATTTACGTACACTTTCAGACAATATCCGTGGGAAAGATATGAAATCCCTTATCCCTCTATCGGTGGGTTAAATAGTACCACTACTGTCCTTCTACAGGGATGGCTTTGGCATTAAATAACCCATTGATATGCCATGAAAAAAAGAAACCGAAACCAGAAATATGAAACACCAAGTGAGAATCGAAATCACTGACAACGGTCTGCTAACCATTACACCACGTGAGATGTCCAAAGTTGGTGAGTAGATTGCCATTTATTAGAGCTATGAACTGAGCAAGTGGTATTGCTCTTCAGTCAGTGGAAAATCTATCAAGTGTTATTTACCAATAAGTTAGATTTTAAGTTGCTACACGTGTGTGCGTATGTGTGTGTGAAAATTAATCCCTTTTATATACTCCACATATAAATAGTACCAGTATTGGTCTTCTACAAGGATGGCCTTGGTATTAAACAACCTACGAAAGTTGATATGCCATTAAACAAAGAAACCAAACTACATATATTTTTTTGACTTCTTCACTAAATATCAGAATGTTATCTCCCAAATTTCAAGATGGTATGACACAAAAAGTGCCTTCTAAATACTAAACATATAATATCGAAAATCCTTTTTTTTTTCTTAATCCCGTCGGCTGAGGCTGTAAAATACGCCGACTGTACTTATGCAAAGTGGTAAGACCTCCCTGCCAACGAATGTTCTGGATATGACAAAACAACCCGATTCTGAGGCTCCAGTATTGGACTTTGGAAATATGGAGTTTACTTCCTTGCCATTTCTCCCAGGTCCACTTTATCTCGGGGTGGCAGTACTGGTTAGGATAACATCTATGAATCAAATAGAATTATTTAATCATTTACTATACTTAAAACCGTTTAACAATGTGCAAATGAATGAATAATGTTGAATAGAATTATTAGTATTACATAGCAATACTTGAAACCATTTAGAGTCAGGGGTATGGCATTAAACAGCATCTGATGGTGAGGCTCTTGTCTTGGAGTTTGGGGGATGTGGAGTACCCCTTAATTATTATAACTGTCAGTTCCACTCTGATTCGGAGTGGTAGTAGCAGTTAGAGTTCCATCTATGGGTCAAGTAGAACGGTCCATTTTGTTTTACTAAGGATTTTATTATTAATATTAAGTAAAATTGTTAGTGTTAATTAACAAAACTCTAAACTATTTAACGATATGCAAACAATAGACAGCAATACTTGAAACCATTTATAAAAAACAAACTCGTTTATAAATAAAGTAACCAACTATTCGCTTGAACATTATATGATATACACAAATGTATTGACAGGATTTGGCATTAAACAACCATCAAGGATTGATATATAGTATAACCCGGATATAAGAGAGTTGCCGGGACTTGATAAGTCTTTTATATCCTGGTTTGTCTTATATCAGGGTTTCTCTTATATCAGGGTTTGGTCTATTTTGTTTTGGTAACACAGGCTCTAATTTGGGACCTGATAAAATATCTCTTATACCAGGGTCTCTTATATATATATATATATATATGAGTCTCTTATATCCGGGTTACAATGTATCATAAAACCAAATAATCTAACCTAACCTAATCTAATCTATTTTTTTCTGTATCAGTTCATTAAGATTTACTTTATTTCTGTTGTGAATCTTCACAAATGTAATACTAATTTAAAAAATTTGATGGATTTTAAAACTTAAATAAAAGTCCAGTGAGTTTAAAAAGTATTCATAACTAATTACTTAATAGATTAAATTTTACCAAAGCGAATTTCAATAAACTAGGTAAGTTTTGTGTAACAGTTAATATTGAAGGAAATCGAATTGGTGACACAAGTTCGAATCCAAGACAGGCTTGTTTGCGTTTTACTTCGTATTAATGCTCCTGAGAAAGACATGAAACCCTCTCTTCTCACACCAATTGTGGGTAAATAGTAGGAAAAACTAGGTTTCTTGTCCATAGCTTGGCAACCAATCTTAGAGAAGGAAAACTCTGAATTCAAATCTGCTTTATCCCAGTTAAAAATTGGTCGTGTATCACATCCTGTTTGCGGCGGAAGGGTCTGATAAATACGTACGCACATTCAAATATATATATATATATATATGTGTGTGTGTGTGTGTGTGTGTGTGTGTGTATCAGCATATATATATATATATATATATATATATATATATATATATATATATTAGTCGTGTATCACATCCTGCTTGCAGCGGAAGGTTTGGATAAATACGTACGCACATTCAAATATATATGTGTGTGTGAGTGTATGTATCAGTATATATATATATATATATATATTACTGGCGTTAGTGGTAGTGTAGTTTACAACGAATTTGATGTTATGAAGGATTAGTTTGTGGTTTAGTTCTCTCGAGGTTTTGTTAGGAACAAAACTTCTAGTGCCGTTCCAAAACTAACAGCACAAAGAATATGAACAATGCTGACAAATGAAAATTCACAACATTGTTCGAACATATCTGTGTGTACGTGTGTTCGTTGTTAAGACAAGGGGTTAAAAGGTAACAATTCTTACTTACAGAAATGTATGTGTATGTATGTGCGCGTGAAAAAAAAAAAACAACAACAAAAAAACAAACGAAAAAGTACATAGCAGCAAAGTATTGGTCTGCCTGGTAGCTGAATGTGTGTATATGTGAGATAATGTTGACGTCCATGGAAAGTTCAGTACATTGAAAGATGGTAAATATACTAATTTAAATATGGCTATGAATGTAGTTTTGCTGACTGTATGTTCTCCCATTTTTCCCTGCCGTGTGTCCAAAGCTGTCGAGTTGTCTGGGGCTATGAGTCGCTCGCTGCGAAGAACTGAGAGAGAGAGAGAGAGAGAGAGAGAGAGAGAAAGAGAGAGAGAGAGAGACTGTCAGAAGCGTGAAATACATATAAGTAACTATATCACGTGACCGGCTTAAAACAGAAGATTTCTTTTTGCGCGGGACAAATTCAAAACGCGCTGACGTAGTTGAAAGCACCGGCACGTGTCGACATTATCCGATCAGGCTCCTGAAACTATTTAATTTATTTTGACACTTTACTATTTTTGTTTCGGGACCAAGCGAGTCTTGGATCCTGTTTTTCCAGAATTTTCAGCTCCACGTGCTCATCGCCAACCATTAAAAGAATATAGGAGCGTAAATCCTAAAAAAGTCATTGACCAACTCCACATGAAAGCCAAGAAGTACAATGTTGATTTTCAAGCAAGTAAGTGGGACTTCTTTATTTGGAAAAATTGGCCCAACACACTCTTTCTTTCATCTTATGAGACCCTTGTGTTTTGTAGTTACCAATATGATAGCATAGCAAGCACAAGTATATATATATAAACATGCATCAATAGTTAAAATATACCTCTTCCTCGTTGTTTAATAACTAATTTTCTATTCATAAGAAACAGATAAGCAGCCCCCAAAATGTTGCCGGTATTTTTCTATCCTGTCTTTCTTCTTGTGTTCAAATCGATACCATAGGAATTCTCGTAAAATATTCTGCCAATTTGTAACACGTTTTGGCTCAATGCCACCATCAAACGACATCCGGCGGCCCACTTACTTTAACAAAGCCTCAATTTTCTGACTCTATTCATAAAGCCAAAATATTCAAAAGAAAAAAGAAAAGAAAAGAAAAACATAAAAGAAGTAGAGCCCACTATAGATAAATAAAAAAATACAGTCTTCGAAATATTGTGTCAATGTCTTCTGGGGGATACGACGTTTGGTAATTGCAGTAAATAAAGTGAAAATAAGACTATTTTTAAATTTTGTTTCTGCTCAAAGAAAAATGTAGAAAGAAAGAAAAAAACAACAAAACGAGGTTGAAGGGTTTTAAAGTACTTTTGGGAGCTAAACATCTTGCATGTACAATTTCCTGTCATTCACACGCAAAAATGTGGCACTGGCCAACTTTCCTTAGATACATCGGGCAAGTACAACTATAAAAGATAGTTATTGAAATAAAATTCACACTTAGCAAACCACTTACATACAAACACATTATTATTGTAACTCAATATGGGCAAGTTTCATCGGAAGATTGAATTTTTTAAATACATGAAACTTTCACAGTTGAAGTTGACATGAGGAGGTGAGATAGGAATTTATTTCAGTTTTTATCATGCTCTGCTCTCCAGCATTTGAGCACTTTCTTTATATAAGAAAACATTTTTACAAATATTTGTTCACACACACACACACACACACACACACATATATATATATATATAGTTTACTTTTTTTTTATTGATAAAGAGTGCTCAATATCGATAAGAGACCATATATGTTATATATGTCAGTTTTTCACCGATGCGATCATGGGATTGTCACACATCACCGTCGACATTGCATCTACGCTATGATAACTTATATAAATCATCAAGATGCGTTGACAACAACAAGTTCCCTGGCCCTCTATCGCCATCTATCCCTATCATCCATAGCTTTCGGCAGATCTTCTTAGCTGAATCCTGTCTTCGCACAGAGCTGATGATAGAAGTTCTTGTTTGGTTAAAGAGAACAGACAAAAAAAAAAAAAAACTATGTATGAATTTATAAACAATTTTTCCAGTTTTTAAATAAAGGAACGCAAATCCAGATCGAATGAATACAGAAATCATACGACAAATTTGGGGTTTCGAACACTTTTGCCTGTTTTTCCGGCCATTTAAAAATGGTACAACTTGTTTAAGTAGGATTTTAACTTGGTTAATTTTTATTGTATCTCAAACCATTTTAAAAAAATGGTATGAACTGGATTTTTCACACATTTGTTTTTGTACAATTTAAACAAAATATATCAATTTAAAAGCTATTTAACCCCTTTCTATTGAGGTAGTCATTTAGCTTCTTGTTTGATGATTGTAGAAATACATGAAGCTCGTAGTAACGGGAGAGTAGCGCAGGAATAAGAGTGTTGCGTAGTATATAGATTTTTAAACAGTTTTTAAGTTAAAGTCAATTTATAACCGTCAGATGATTGTGTACTACGTAACATTCTGAGTAACGGGTTTAACTTATTGCGAATATTTGAGCATTTTAGATTCTTACACAACTCTGTTTCGGTATTGAAGATAAGAAAATAAAATTTGGAATAAAATCCGACAGAATCAGAAAATTAAGACCATACAGAAAATTAACTCGACATGTTTCATTACAAAGACAACTTCATCAGAAATTAAATTTTATGTCGCAAAAACGAAATCAACACGTGACTAGGAAGAGAGAAGCGTACTGCTTCTTTGTTTTTATTTTCATAATATATATATATATATCGTTTAAAATTTTGACATTATTATATGAGTTGTTTTGTTTAAATTTTTTTTTGTTATTTATGTATTTTAATGTCCCAATGAACGGATGAGTATTAATTTGTTGAGAACGGGATACATCAAAGAAAAACGTGGCCGTAGAGTGATGCTAGCAATCTCATGTTTTTGGGTGCTTTCTCTGCATCTCTATTGAGAGGAAGTGTGCGTGATGTAATAGATAAAGAGCAAGCTGGTGGCCTTGAAGATAAACGAGTTCGAGTTGCAGTCATGCTATTACGTTCACTTTCGGACTAAAACCCTTGAGAAAGACATGAAACCTCTTATCCCCCACGCCAGCTATGGGTTAAAGAGTACCACTGCTGATCTTCTACAAGGATGTTTTTGGTATTGAATAACCCCTACAAAGGTTTATTAGCCATTTAAACAATGAAACAAAACTCAGGTATAACTTAAATTCTTTTTTAGGTTTTATGCTGCTCTTCTGGTCAGCATTAGAGCACTTATGATTCATCAAACACTTTCTAAATGATTGTTTTTATCATATATATATATATATATATATATATATATATATATATATATATATATATATAGTCATCCACAGACAGATCTGTTTCGTTCTATCAGAACTCATCAGTGTGGTTAGACAGTATCTTCCCATAGCTGGGATCGAAACCCGGTTGACTCAAACGCCAAGCCAAAGCTTCTAACCATTCAGCCACGAGGAGACATTAGCTGCGAAGTAAATTTTAAACGGTTATGAATCACAATTACTATTGTTTACATACATCCGTTCAACGGTTGCCGAGACCTCAATTCATCTACGAAGAGGCTTGCAATAGACGCTAATGGCAACACGATTACTTCTTCGCCAGAGAACTCCGCCCAACGGGGGTAGGAGAGTATATATCTCTATAGTCATCCACAGACAGATCTGTTTCGTTCTATCAGAACTCATCAGTGTGGCTAGACAGTATCTTCCCGTAGCTGGGATCGAAACCCGGTTGACTCAAACGCCAAGCCAAAGCTTCTAACCATATATATATATATATATATATTGTCGTGTGCATGCAGAAATTATTTGATACTGAACTATGAAGGAATCGAGACGACTTGAAAATCACATTAGTTAATTTTCTTTTTTCTTACGTTAGATTGTGATTACAAGCTCCCCTTTACTGGCATTTGTACTAAAGCCATGGGGACCCGTTTTTGATAAATTGCAATGCTGTATCACAACTTTAAGCCCCACACTGAGTATGATAATGAATATGAAGTTATAAAAATCTTAAGGGAGCATTGTGCAAACGGTAGACTGACGCACAGAAAAGGGGGCATTGGCTTTGAATCAAAATCAAAGCTTTCTCTTTACATTTGTTCACCTCCCCTGCGATTTGTAAGTGGCAAACATTGAATAATTCTGAAAGTGAGGATACCAAGAACGTGAATCTGATTCTCAATACATTCACTCATATCGCTGATTTTACAAGTGCCCGAATGAAGTAAATGAAGGCAGTGCGCTTAGATTAAGTAAGGTGAGTTGGTTTAATAGCCTATCAACACTTGAAGATAATTTAACGCCAAATCTTGTTTTTACATACATAAGTGAATGGTTTGTAGGTAAGGTTTTAAACAAGTTAGAGCTCATTTGTTTGCACTCATTTAAATGGTTTTAAGGGTTGCATAAATCTATAATGATAATTTTTTTCTTCCATTCTTATAAAAGAAAAAAAACAAAAACAATTCCGATTGCTTTCAGATGTACATTTTATATATCTGTTAGATCGAGGTTTGCAATTATGCTCTGTTTCATTATTCAAACTTTCTACACTATAGGATCTATTTAGAGATTTGGTTATTTCTTAGGCGTTGCATTGTTTATTAATTCTTTTTGGTGATTTCATTCTTGATGTTGAAGGGTTCTTGTTGGGTATCACCTACCTTTTCAGCATAATGAGCTGTTCCATCTGCCATATATGGCAGTAGCGGAGATCAGTCTGGGAAGAATAAGCCTACAAGTCAGACCAGAAGAGCCGTTCCTATTGTTGAAGTATATCCTTACTCTATCACTAATCCTATGTTCTTATTACTAACAGTCTCTCTCCTGTAAACACTCTTTCCTGTAAATATAACTATTTTCCTCACATATCGTGGTTTGTCTTATTATTACTACTACTTGTGTTCACTAAACAGAACACAACAGTTCTTTATTGAGTTTGGCTGAGAGTAGGTTGAATGCGCTTCCTGGTCTTTCATTGTTCACTTTGGTGTTGATTTGGGTTTTTATAGATTAATTAATGGAAGCTTTTGGCTTTTTAGTGAACAAGTTTTTTAATCTGTTTTTCATTGTTCTTGGTTGACGGACTGGAGAGCTTTTTGAACTTTGTTTTGTAGATTTTGTATTTTTTGAGGAATAGTTTGCGTTTTAAGCGGTAGATTTTCTGTACGTGTTTATTTGATTATTTCATTGGAATTTTTTGTTTGTAGTGAGTTCTTTTAGTTTATTTTGTGCTCCTGTTTAATGATTTTCGGCTGAATAAAGGTTTTTCAGTTACTCCTGAGGCTTTGGGCAATCATTTAGCTCCAGTTTGATTTGTTTCTCAAAGAGAGCTAAGTAATTGTCTGGTTGATTGCTGTTTCTGATTGGCTCACCCTCCGTGCTACGAAGGCATTTTCTCTCACGTAGGACCCTACAATTTTTCTACCTTAAAAAGTTATGTTTCGTTTATAGTTAGTTTACTCCCCTCTCTTT
Source organism: Sepioteuthis lessoniana (assembly GCA_963585895.1). Classification (NCBI taxonomy): domain Eukaryota; kingdom Metazoa; phylum Mollusca; class Cephalopoda; order Myopsida; family Loliginidae; genus Sepioteuthis; species Sepioteuthis lessoniana. Next base: position 52,587,316 of record OY757920.1, on the reverse strand, counting down.
TTTGTCTTTGTTATAAGATCTTGAGACAACGGTGTGTGTGTTTTTTTACTGTTTGGGTATTTAGTTTCATTGGGGCAACCTTCCTCCGTGTGATCTGAGTCTTTTAGCCAAAGCTTCCGTATTTCTGACGTCCTCTGCAACCTTCCCCTTTGGTGGCTATATCTTTGACATTTAAAGCGACTTAAGGGTGTTCCATCCTCTCAAGGCAATATCCAATTTTTACTTCCTTGGGTATCTTGGGTTTGCTGAAAGTTAATATTTACTTGGTTGTCTGTATTACTTCTTCATCTCTTCTGATGGTAATTTTTTTGTTGTCCGTGACACTTTGTTCTCCCTTGGCTGTTCTTATCTTCACTGGTGTAGCCAAGGACAACTCCCAGCACCTAATGACTACCTTTGTGGTATTAAGTTTGTCATGCGGGTACGCCTTACATCTTGTAGAATGGAACGTCTCCATTTCGACGATATTTTTGGCAGCTTCGGGCTCTCCACTTCTACGAGCAAACTGCCGTTTCTCGTCTTTTTGATGGTCTAAAGGGTTGCTTTGCTTGAAATAACCTTTTCGATTAAGAATGAAGATAATTTGGCTCGGCAGGTCTCTTTCAAAGATTCAAGTACAATGAATCTTAGGAATTCTGCAGCCTGATTCTCCGAATCAGACTCAGAAAGATTTCGTTTTGTTTTTTTTTATTTTAAAAAGCCATGGGTTGTATTTGTTTTTCGCTGGTCCAATGCTTCATCATATACCACGGAGTCTGGGAATTCACCAAAGGGGAAATCTATTCACCTTGGTTGAGACGAGGATACACTATGAGTATACTCGAGCTGGAACTAGGATTTCGAGCCCCTGCCAATTTCAGGTGTTCGTTCGACAATACTTATTGACATACAATTTACCAGTGGTCAAAGTCCTATTCTCTCAACGCAATTAACTCTCTGCTACCGCCTTCTAGCACCTATAAAATAAAAAGGTTGGAAGTTTAGTGCAAGTGCAGATCGAAGAATACGGTCCGGACGAAACATAGAGGTGCTTGGGCTTGACGCGACCAGCCGATTGATTGGATCCAGCCTATGTGACTGCCCGTCTACCCAGTAAGAAACAAAGTCGGGTGGTACAAATCACTTGGCCACTCGGTTGCCTGGTCAAGGACTGCTCACCTATCAGAATCCCATTCTAAAGTATTACGGATCACGACCTACGGCCAACAGGTGGCCTCGTTGGTGGGAAGGCGGGGGTCTTACCTTTCAGCAGAAGTGCAGTCGGCGTATTCTACAGCCACAGTGAGTGCGCTTAGGATACAGCATGTATAAAAACTGGATACCGGTTCATGGGTCTCAAAGGAGAGCAATCGTCAATCTAAATATTTGTGAAATTAATCCTTAACTATCAATCGCCTTAAATTTTTTTTATTCCATAGAATTTACCTGTATTTAAAACGCAAACACTTACAAATCACGTCTAGATATATTGATGCAATTAAAGATGGTAGATGCTGTGTGCTTATAAATATCAACATTAATTTATAAGCCCTAAAGATTTTCTATCGTTCAAATTCTAAAAATTGTGTTCAAATATTTACATTCTTTTTTTCTTTTTAATTCTAAAAGATTTAGAAAAACAAGGCAATTATTACCTAAATTCAACATTTTCTGTACAATGAAACACTGAAATTTTAGAAACTACTCTTTAATTTTTCATTAAATTTTATGAATGAAAACATTACAATCAGTTCAGTATATTAAAGCTGATTTTTTTAATCAGTAAGTATATCAAACAATTATGATAAACTTAAAAAAAAACTATATTAAGAAAGAAGGAATTCTACTTTCATATATATGAATTAACTATTAATTAACTGTTTATTATATACTCTTTTAGCGTTAACTGATGGTTTTACACTGGAGTTTGAGTGACAGCAAGTCTCCTCAAGTCTCCAGGACTCGTCTTAAGATTCTGGCTGTTCTTAGCAATGCTGTCGTTTGGATAGTCTCTACCCGTCCGCCAATTTCCAAGTCTTCTAGGCCTTTTAATAATCCTTTAGTTATTGTGCCTAACGCACCAATCACAATTGGCACAATCGTTACTTTCATGTTCCACAGCTTTTTCAATTCTCTAGCAACGTCGAGGTACTTATCTTTCTTTTCACTTTCCTTCAGAATTATTCTGTGGTCCGCCCCTACAGCAAAGTCGACAATTTTACAAATATTTTTTTTGTTGAATATTATGAGGTCTGGTCTCCTGGCCAGGATCAAGTGATCCGTTTGTATGTTAAAGTCTCATAGGGGTTTATGCGTGTCATTTTCTAGGACAGGTGCTCGGTTGTGCAGATACCATTTGTTTGTATGGTCGAATTGAAATTTCCTGCACATTTCCCAGTGGACCACCTTGCCGAACCCAGTCGGGTCTCGCCTTATACTCCTTCTGTGCTAATTTTCTGCATTCGCTTATTATGTGATTGATCGCTTCGTTTCTGTCACAGCATAGCCCACATTTACTGTTTTGTTGCGTCTTATCTATCCTCGCTTTGATATGATTGGTTCTTATGGCGTTGTTTTGTGCTCCTATTAGGAGGGATTCCGTTTCTCTCTTAAAGTTTCCTTTTCTTAGCCAGGTCCAGGTTTTTTGGTGTGAGATGTTGCTTATTAGACGTTTAAAGCGGCCATAGAGTTGTTTTCCTTCCCATTTTTGTTTCCTAGTCGTTGTCTTTTATTATTATTATTATTATTATTATTATTATTATTATTATTATTATTATTTACTCCTTGAGAGTTTTTCACATCAGCATTAGCTGATGGTCTTTCACTGGAGTTTGAGTGACAGCAAGTCTCCTCAAGTCTTCAGGACTCTTCTCAGTATTCTGGCCGTTCTCAATAATGTAGTAGTTTGGATGGTCTCCACTCGTCCTCTTATTTTCAAGTCCTCCAGTCCCTTTAGTAATCCTTTAGTTACTGTTCCAAACGCACCAATTACAATTGGTATAATTATCACCTTAATGTTCCATAGTTTTTTCAATTCCTTAGCAAGGTCGAGGTACTTGTCCTTCTTTTCACATTCTTTCAGTTTTATTCTGCGGTCAGCCGGGACAGCTAAGTCGATAATTTTTCAAGTTCTCTTTTTGTTTATTATTATTATTATTATTATTATTATTATTATTATTATTATTATTATTATTATCTGTTTGATATTAGCCATTATTATCAACTGTTTATCATTAATTATAACCTCCTTATCATTAACTATAATTATTAATTGTTTATTATTAATTACTTTTAACTGTTTAATTTTACTTATTATCATTAACTATTTCTTAAGAATAGAAGTACGTATATTATTAAAAGAATGAAAAAATGAATGGCGTCCTCATAGTTTTCAATTTTTTATTTCACAAAATTCAATTATACTTAAAAATGCAACCATGCATTCATTAAATTTTCATGACTAGACATTTTATTGATGCAGTTAAAAGTGGTGGAATGCAGTGACTTAATACCAAGTTCTAAAGATTTTCTATTGATTAAATTCTAAAAATTAGTCCAATTTTTAAATTCTAAAAGTTTTAGAAGATCAAAGTAAACATTATCTGAATTTAGCTTTTTATAGTAATGTACGTATTTACCCAACCCCTCCGCAAACAGCAGGATTTAACACCTGGTTGATCTTTACGTGGAGTAAAACTGGTTTGAATTCAAAGTTTTCTTTCTCCAAGACTGATTGCCAATCAAAGCTATATAAAAAAACAGTTTGTGCAACTATTTACGCATATCTGTGGACTGAACGGATAAATTAATGCCTTTTCAAAGGACAATAACACGAAGTGAAATGCAAACAGCCTTGTGAAGGATTTGAACTCGGGTGACCGATTCCATTTCAATTTTTGTGTAATGCAACACTGAAATTTTAGAAACTACTGGTTAACATTTTATCAAAATTTACAGATTGTTTTATGAAAATCATTTCATTAGATTTAAATTGATTATTTTTAATAGCTTAAAATCTTCGAAGGGCGATACTGGAACGCTTGGTGGTACGGAAGATATCTAGTCGAGTACCCACTCACGAAGGATCAATTTTAGCATTGATTAATTCCTAGAACGATAAGGAGGATACAGCAAATATAAAGAAGAATAACCACGTCAAAGTCACACTAAAGACACCTGTTCTTGCTCGATCACCGAACTGAAGTTAAGCAGCGCTAAGCCTTGTCATAGCTCAGATGGGTGACCCCTTAATGAAAGGCAGAGTAAGAAATCTAAGGTATGAGTGTGCGACTAAACAAAGGTTAGTAAATATCAATATTTACCAACTCCAACAGGATATGACACCCGATCAATTTTTTAAGCGGAGTTTAACAGGTTTGAATTCAGAGTTTTCCTTCTCCTAGACTAGTTGCCTCACCAAGGCTGAAGAACCTAGTCTGCCCTGATATTTACCCATAGCTGGAGGGAGAATTATTGGATTCATACCTTTCCCAAAGGTATTAGTGCGATGTGAAATGAAATCAGTCTCGTCCAGGATTTGAACTCGTGTCACCGTGTTCATTTCCTATGACGATAACCATTACACCACGGGCACCTCCAAAGGTTAGTAAATATCAACGAGTTTTAAATGATTTAGTCGATCATACTGAAAGAACTGGTTCCCCCAATATCACTAAAGTTGAGCACTGATGAACTTGCTTCTCTAGGTGACCACTTAGTCACAGCAGTGTTATATTTATGTATAGTAATGCAAGGAGAGAGAGAGAGAGGACCAATTATGATATATCGTACTGCTTGATATATAGCAGGGTTGGAAGAAAAGGTAAGAAACAACAATATAATCAACAAATGAGGTGAAATTCATATACTGAAATGTACAAGGTTTTTTTTCCTTAATAGTAGTTCACAGGGCTTACGAAGAAGCTGAGATGTTGAATGTCCGTTCTGTTATAGTTGAGCTATCAGTAAGTGTTCAGGGATAAATTTGCTATTCTTCGTACGTGTTTAAGATAAGGTGGCTTGATCCCGAAAGGACGTGTTGTGAGTGTTATCGATCCCGGGCTGTTGAGGCGAGCGAAGGAATTATTGCAGGTAGAAAACACTTGGGAGGGAGGGGCTGCAAGAATCGAAACAGTTCATTGTTAGAATACGGGGTGTTATTTGTATATTTTGGTGGGAATCAAGAAAGCGTCCACAGATTCAGTCTGTGGTGCCAAAAAAGACGTAATCCCTTGTCACGTGATTGTTTGCTGCTATCAGACTGACCTCAAACGTGGTCCTTCTGTTTGGTTTTGTTTTCCTTGAGCACGATGAAGATTTTTATGAATGAAAACGAGATTTGACCAAGAGTGTAACTGGAACAGAAAAACAACCTGTGGCCACAATTACACTGTGGCCAGTTTAATAGCGGGAACTGTAACCACTGCGGCCAGTATGCCGAACTAAGCAAAGCTTAGACGACAACAGGTCGTTCGGAAAAATGGTTTTATTTTCCTTTTGGTTCATCTCGTGTTTTATGTCTTGGGTAACAAGATTCGCCCACATGCAGTTAGTTTAGAATAGACCTTCTGACCAAGATTACTGTTAGAGTTTTTAGCAGAGAAGTAAAAAAAAGCCACTGAGATGTGTGGGGTTTGAAAGGGGCTTTTGAAGGTCAGGGGCTAAGGGCAAGGCTGTGTTGCCGTAAGATATCTGACTCCATATTTTGGTTATATTATTTGACCCCACGTTGACTGGCCGGCGCAATGCCTTGTCAAAAGAAAGTCCCAAAAGAAATATACAAAAAGAAAAGATAGAAACAGATAAGAAACGAAAACATTTCCTCCATACTTTCCTTTATTTACTTGGTGAATGGACTAACCAACGCTACGTCTTGGGACGTAGCGTGGTGCCCAAAACACCAGACAGCAAAATGATGTTGTTGGTTCGACGGACACTGCCTGACAAGACCCGGTTCACAGAAAACCCGAGTATTTATCTCTCTCCACCGGCTCCAAATTCGCCACACCAAAATCCTTCTAATTTTGGCGCGACCGCTTCCCATTGGCTACTTTACTTTTTATTATTTTTCTTTTTTTCTGATTTTTAACCGGATGGATGCGTTGAGCCTTATGCGTGGCGACGCGTTTATATATTTTGTATGTGGCAGCCGACGAGTCAACATCCGGTTGGGAGTTTTATTGTTAATTCCTAAATCCCCACAGATGTAATCCCTGAAATGTTGGCCGTCCGTCTCATATTCTATTATCACGTTGATTAAAAAAAGATTATCCGATGTATGAGGTGTGTTCAAAAAGTATCAAAACTAACGCAGCATTTACAAAGACAGCGAACGAATGATTGAAACGTAAATATTCCCCTTAGCATTCACGAACTTATTCCAGCGAGTTTTCATTTGTCAAAGTAATTCTGAAACCTCTTTTGATATAGAGTAAAGTTGCACAATTATACGTCTTTTAAAGTCTTAAGATGAACTTTCAGTTTAGGAAAAAAATAAAAATCGCACGGAGCCAAGTCTCGTGAGTATAGAGGGTGTTGAACTTTCACAACCCTGATTGATTGATAGATTTTAACAGCATGTCAACCGGTATAGGGTTATTTTATGTCGAGAGATTAGGAAATCGCGTTTATGGTTCGTTTATACAGTGTAGTTTTTTTCAAGAGTCCTATCGAATACAAATAATTTTCAAACAGATCTATTTGACCCAAAGATGGGACCCTAACAGGTACTACCACTCCAGGTCAGAGTGGGTCTGGCAGTAATGGCAATGAAGAAGTACTCCACACTCTCCAGATTTCCAGAACTGAAACTTCACAATCAGATGCAGTTTAGTGTCAAAATCAGGACAACCCTTTTTTGGTGGGCCCTACCCCTTAGCAGGAGATACAGTTAGCTTATTCTAAACCCCACCGATAGGGCAGTTGTTTTTCCGAAAACTGTTGATCAAAACATGAAAATTAGAACCGATTCGTCTAGGCTGCTGTCTCGAGGTCTAGCCATCATTTCATTATTATATAAGTTGCTCAGCTGAGCAAAAATCTTTATTTAGATTTTAATTTCTAAAACTCAAAAAATTACAGATTCACTTTCGACACTTTTTTTTGTTATCACACCGCCTATTACCAGCTTTTTCGTAAACTCATCTGATAAAGATAATGCTGGTATCTCATTTTTAAAGGTATTGCTATTTATAGTGGTAAACTATCACTAAGGTGTGACATTTGCAAAAAATAAAAACTTTCAAATCCCTTGAATACCTCATCACGTGGCAAAATAAGGCATTTCTCGTTTAAATTTAGTTTTTAAGCTTTGAGACCAAATTAATTTTGTTTTTACGACTCTCATATTTTTTGGAGGTGTGGCTTTGTTAACAGTTAAAGGCAGGGAAAATGAAATCGACAAATTTCAAACATCGGCTTGGACAATTTGCCATACACTTCACACTAATACTTTTAGGAAAGGCATGAATCCGCTTCTTCGCCCAATTGTGGTTAAATAACAGGGCAGTTGGAACCCTTTAATCCCTTAAAGTCAATTCATCTTGGGCGTTCAATAATTGGTTGAATTAGTGATTGTTGTTTATTTCTGGTACAATGTAACCCAGTAAAACCTGTCATATTTTACTTAAAGAGTCGGGCATAACAAAGTCACCTCCATTGCTCTTACAACGAAGGACATTTCAATCCGATGATCTTAATAAGCTTTGAACTCTTTTACTTGTTTTGCATGTTATATCTACCTGTTGTATATTGTGTATATGTATTGTAAACCTTTGATAGTAGCATAAATTCGTTTGTGTCCTTTCTTCAAAAGCGGTGCCCATCTCCTCACTGCGTTCCAAGTACGGTTTATCATATTTACCAACCCCTCCGCTCGGGCAGGATATGACACAAGGTCAATTTTAAGCAGAGTTTAACAGGTTTGAATTCAGAGTTTTCCTTCTCCTAGACTAGTTGCCTCACCAAGGCTGAAGAACCTAGTCTGCCCTACTATTTACCCATAGCTGGAGGGAGAATATTTGGATTCATACCTTTCCCAAGGGTATTAGAGCTATGTGAAATGCAATCAGTCAGGTCCAGGTTTTGAACTCGTGTCACCGTGTCCATATCCTGCGACGATAACCATTACACCACGGGCACCTCCTAAAGTACGGTTTATTCTCCCACAAAACTTAGGGTTTAAACAGTGCTTTTCAAGGGGACAAAAATCCCCACATTTGATCCATAAAAACGGTTCTATCAGGTACTACTACTCTGGGTCAGAGTGGACCTGGAAGTAATGACAATGAAGACGTGTCTCCACACTTCTTAGAGCTCCAGAACCGGATGCAGTTTAGTCTCATACTTAGGACACATTTTTTTTTTTTTTTTTGTGGTGGGAGGCAGGGAAAAGTTTTGCTTTTCTGTAGCGGGAGAAGTATCGCATATCTCTTGTTGTTTTTTTCATATACACCTTTCACAATGTTATAATTCCAGTCAATTTATGCCATTTATTTTCGGACATTCTTTGTATAATGTAAAGTTTGTTAGCTAAAAAAAAAGTCTGTTGACTAAGTGCATTCACTTCAGTCAGAACTTCAAATGGAATTATTAAACCTCAATTAAAACCTGGCGTAATATTAAAAAAATTAAAACGAGAAATGCTTTTTTTCTTTACATTGCTTGGATTCTCACAAAATTTTCATGTTCTCGTTTGTTCTGGAACACATACGAAACCCTCAATTTTGGGTGGGGTGGGTGGGTTTATGTAAGGGATGCAGTCAGCGTGTTCTGAGCCCTATCAACAGAGTGAAGCAAAAAACAAAAACAAAAAAAAAAATGTATCTGCACGACGTGACAATATTTTTCACAAAGAAAAAAACTGAACAAGAAGACTTTAAGATAAAACAGATTAATAAATATTAATTCAGTGGCAAGATTAGATAATTTTATTTTACCCACACATATCTAGATTATGTAAAAGAAATTCAAATTTGATTATAATATTGCATTAGCATTTTTGGTTTATTTTATATTAGATATTTTAGTTCAGTTATATATATATATATATATATATATATGTGTGTGTGTGTGTGTGTGTGTGTGTGTGTGTGTGTGTGTGTGTGTGTGTCAAAGAAAATGGTAGTAAATCGGACAGTATGCAAATCTGAAAATCAGAAAAAAAAGCTATTTCATATTTGTAAATTTACATATCGTCGGATTTACTTCCATTTTCCCAAGATAGCTTGAACACACACACACACACACACACACACACACACACACACACACACACACACACACATATATATATATATATATATATATATATATACATATATTGAAAAACAAAATATGAATGATTTCAAAATGATTCGAAAATATAAAAATCTACTGATATCCGCATTTTCTTTCAAAAACAGGAGAAATCTTTTTAACCAACTGAATTTATGAGAAATATTATTTTTGGAAAAACTTGGTTTTACAGACTTGTAAATACACACACACACACACACACACACACACACACACATACACACTCACGCGCGCGCACATACACATACACATTTAAAAAAAGTTTTTATAATAATATTGACGCATTGTGCTGGTATACAGTTCTCTAACGGGTATAATAAATAGCACATTAGCCTGCTTTATCGGAGGGGCTGTATCCACTGCAGAGAGATAAGAACCCCATAAAAAGGAGTGTCCTGCCTATGACACTAAATTGTATTTGATGGCGAGGCTCCAATTCTAAAGATCTGGCGAGTGTGGAGAAACCCTTCATTACCTCCAGCTATGGGTTAAATAGTATCACTACTGCTCTACAAGGATGGATTTAGCATTACATAACCCTAGAAGATTGATATGCCATTATAAAAAACCAAAAAACTAACCTTCATTGCAATTAATTCCAGGTCTACTTTGATCCGGAATTAAAGTATCTGTTAGGGTCCCATCAATGAGTCAAATAGATCTGCTTAAAATTATTTGTATTCAATCGGAATACTTGAAACCATATGAATGTAAATTATTTGTATTCAGAATAGTTACTTATAACTGTTAATCAAAGATTTGAAAAGATTATTATAAGTTACTTATAACTGTTAATCAGTTAAGATTTGAAAAGATTATTATAAGTTACTTATAACTGTTAATCAGTTAAGATTTGAAAAGATTATTATAAGTTACTTATAACTGTTAATCAAAGATTTGAAAGATTATTCGTATTCTATTGGACTGTGTAAAAAGAAACCCTCTTAAGAAACATCTACACAAGAAATTAGATATGAACTTACGATAAACGGTTTCCCTAATATATAGGTATAAAATAAGACTGTTTGACATGCCATTAAAATCAATCAATTAATCAATCATCGACTCTAGCGCTGTTTCTTTAACATGGACTTCTACTAGGTACGTGGACGTCGAGTTCTGTGTCTTGACCATGTTTCACTTAATTAAGTGGAAAGGTACAGTCTAGAAAAGAGAGACGGATCCTTGGTCACCTGCCACGGGTTCGTTTTTTGGTTATCTGTCCGAAGACTTGGACGAACCAGAATGAGACAACCACTGAAGTCGATAATACTGACCGGCGCATAAAACGTCATTCCAATAATAGTTACTAGTGTTGTTTGCGATTATAAATGACTAATTGGCAGGATTTGATTGGCCTGAAGAATCTTTATCTGCTCAGCACCTTCATTTTTGTTTTTCCAGCTGAACCTCTTCCAGTATTATTTTATTTGGATAAATGCTTATCAAGATTTCCTAAAAACTGAAACCGTCATTTTCATAAGGATTTTACTCTGATACGCCCGGATGTTCAGTAAATCTCAGCGTTGGAGATTTGATTAGCGCCACCCAAAACAAGTGAACCAAAATTACGTAAAGATAAAGACCTATCGATATCTAAATAAATTGTTTTATTTTCGGCTTCAGCTCATCAGCTAATTTTATGAATGGCAACTTGTCCAATGTTTGGAACATGGGATGTGTGTGTGTGTGAGTGTGTGTGTGTGAGTGTGTGAGTGTTACGTTCCGCCCTCTGGTCAAACAAACGACAACACGGAATTTGTATATAACAATATATATTTATTTTCTCGACGGACGCTTGTGTGAAGTAGGAGCAGTCAGGAGAGGAATTAGGATCGTTCGTCGATGAGGCTTGAACTTTTCGATGTCAGGAGACGATGGCCGAGACAACGCACCCAGCGTGACGATGAGAGAGGTTTCGTGAACAGCGGGATCCTTTTTTCTCTGTCTTCTTCTGTTCAATTCGTCGGTCTTATATTACCTTCAAACTCCCACGCAGAAATATAGACACGCCTCAACGCCTACGCAACCTCTTCCGATTTCCAGCGACCGGGATGTGTCACTTCCTTCTGGTGCACCACCTTGAATGGCATTTTTGGCCGGGTCAAAAGGTCAAAACATTACATGAGTATGTGTGTGTGTGTGTACGTTCGTGTTTTTTAAACATTTGTTGATTGATTTTAACGACATGTAAACCAATCAAGGGTTATTTTATGCCAAGATGTTAGGGAACTACACAGATTGTATGTTTATATTTACATTTTTGTGTAGTTATTTCTTAAGAGTTTTTTTGTGCTCAGTTATATATCAAGTATTCCTATCTAATACAAATAATTTGCACACAGCTGTCTGGTTTCAGATATACTTATCTAATACTAAATATTATATGGTTTCAAGTAACTATTCCTTTTTAATAATAATCATTTGTTTGCACATATCGGCCAATATAGAGTGTTCGCCAATGGTCCGGGAGACCGGGGTTCAATCCCAGGTCGAGTCATACCATAGAGTCAGAAATGGTACTTGATGCCGCCTTGCCTAACACTCAGCATTATAAAGTAAGGATCAAGGGTAAAGTTGAGCAATCCAGGGAAATGAGAAACAACCTCTTCTACACTTTGGTGCAGTAGCTATTGAAAAGGAAGCTTTCAGGTCACCCTCGACTAAGGTCGCCAACTTTACTATATGGCCTCAAGTATTCTCATCGAATACTAATAATTAACATATGGTTTCAACTATTCTTATCTGATAAAAATGATTTGCAAAGAGATCTATTTGGTGCATAACTAGGACCCGCATAAAGACTATCACTTTACAATGTTGAATAAATTTGAGTATCACTCTAGTAACAGCGCTCCATGATGATAATAATCCTTCTATCTAAGAAGAAGTGAAGGATTCTTATTATTATTTCATATTTACTATTGGCATGGAATCTCATGCAAAAGACTAAGACCCCCACCAGTCAAAAAATGGTGTCTCGAGTATGACACTAAATTTAATCTGATGGTAAAGCTTCAGTTTTGGTGATCTGGGGAATGTGGAGTACCTCATCATTGCCATTACACCTAGGTCCACTCTGACCAGGAGTTGTATTATCTGTTAGAGCCCAAACTGTTTTTTATGGCATATCAACCATTGTAGGTTATTTAATATCAAATCCTTTTTATACGTATAAGCAGTTTTATTTCAAACAATTCCGTTTAGCATAAGTACGTAGTTTAAATGTCAAAAAACAGTTCCATTTCAAACAATTCAGTTTAGCATTAGCACACAGGTGCTACCACTCCGGGCCAGAGTGGACCTGGGAGCGATTGCAATGAAGGAGTACTCCAAATTCCCCAAAGCTCCAGTATTACTGAAGCCTCGCCATCAGATTGTTTAGTATCATATCAGGACACTCGTTGGAGAAGCAGTCAGTGTATTTTATAGACTCAGCCGACTGAACAATCATTAGATAGGAATACTTGATATCTTATAGCTGTAAATTATTGAGAATAGTTACTTGAAGCAATAATTGTTTACTAAGGATTACTATTAGTTACTTGAAAACATATAACAGAGAGCAAACAAATGATTATTATTGAATAGAAATAATCATTTGAAACCATATAATTATTAGTATTAGATAGGAATACTTTAAAATGATACAACTGTTGCAAATTATTTGTATTAAATAGAAATACTTGATATCATGTCACAGTATGCAAAACTTAAGAAACAGCTAGACAAAAAATGTGAATATAAATGTATAATGAATACAATTCCCAAAGCTCTATGCATAAAATAACCCTTGACCGGTTGACATGTCGTTAAAATCAATCAATCATTTCATAGTTATCTTCTTTACATAAAAAATTTGAATACTCCGCAAGATTATCGTGAAGTTTTAAATAGGACAAGAAATTGGTTTATTCTTTAAATAAGATCATTTTAAATGTGTTGCTCTTATAAAAATCTTGGGATGTGCTGTTTTTTCTGGGTTACGTTACATAAAGATAATTCTAATGATATATGTGGATATCTGTGAATGGTCGATATTAAAGCCAAACTACCTCATATTCAAAAATACATTTACAAAAGAATGAATTTTAAATTAGTTATTCATACATGTCCTGGTACATTTTAGCTTGCTTCCTGCTGGAGCTAGTGTCGTATTTTGGCTTCAAGAGGAATCAAATAAATTCTACCTGGTGCCTTTTTTTTATGTGCTTGCTTTCCCTTAGAATAGAATCTGGCTGCATGTTTGCCGAAAGCCAAGAAACATACATGCTATTTCACATATTTATCATGCAGTTTAATACACTTGACACGTCATTTCTATCCGTGGGGTTTAGAATATGATGACGGGATCCCCTGCAGAAGGATAATACAATAAAATGGATCTAGTGGTGAGGCTGCAATTCTGGAGTTCCCCTAAGTGATGCTCCAGTATGTAGTAGTCTTTCATTGTCATTTCTTGTAGGTCCATGTTTTAAGATATTTGATTCTAGTCTAAATAATAATGATTTATTTCAACACACACACATATGTATGTATATATATGAAGCGATCGGAGTGTTATGGTTTGCGTAATATGAAATGGACACTACAAGCAGAGTTCAAATCCTGGACGAAGCTGTGTGCATTTCTCTTTGAGCAAATACCCTTGGGATAGGTACGAATTCAATTATTCTCCTTACAGATGTGGGTAGATAGTAGTGCAGACTGGGCTCTTTAACCCTGATATGGCAACTTGTCTAGGCGAAGGAAAACTCTGAATTCAGACCTGTTAAACTCCACTTAAAAATAAACCGTGTGACGCATCCTGCATGTGCGAAGGGGTTGGATGTATATATATATATATATATATATATATATATATATATATATATATATATATATATATATATATATATGTATATCACAGAGTATATATTCTAGCTGTGTTATGCCGTTTTTTTGCTGAGTTATAGTTACATGATATAATGAAAATTTTGAATAATATATCCGTATCTCCGAATCACCTATATAAAACCTGAACAACCTCGTATTTAAATATACATTTACAAAAACTAAAATAGCTCATTCATTAGCCTCACTTTTGCTTCTTCTAGGGTATTATTACTTTTTCATTCAGTCGCTAGACACTCGCTAGAGTATTGATCGATTTTTTGTTTCACTGTAATTATTTACCAGTTTAAAAACGTTTCATCACGAAGCAATAATACAGTGGAAAAGTTATGACCGTTCGGGAATTGATTTCTTCCATAGTGTACAAGACGCTGAGAGTTGAGTTAGCTTTCAACTTAGTGATCAATGGAATGTAAAATGGACACGCCAAGAAACAAACGACAAAAAGCGAACTAAATGAATTGGTATCTTTAAACAACGTATTTGAACATTTTTAAAAGTAAAATTTGCATAAAATGTCGAACAGAACAAATTCCTTTTGCAACGACTTTTTATTCATTATTGTAATTTGTTAAAACGTCTGTGTGTGTGTGTGTGTGTGTGTGTGTGTGTGCACGCGGGCACATCTTCTACCTTCAGTGTGCAGAGAACAATAAATGTTTAAAAAAGTATCCAATGTATTCCTCGTTTATATCTTAAAGGAGTCTCTGTGGAGATAATGTTGAATTCACTACTATTCTTTGATGAGCAGCGAAAAAAATAGTTTATCAAGGCCATGTTCTGTGGGTATTCGGGCCTATGGTAAGCTAATGGTCCCAGTACATAATTTTGGGGCCCGGATTAGCAAATAAGAAACTGAGTGTTTCTTGGGTAGACAATAGCATTCTAGCCGTACATGTAGAATTTCTACAGAATATATGCATAACAAGGGGAGACGCTTGTTGTGAAATGGACACAATTACCCGAGTTCAAATTCTGGACGAGGCTGTTTGCATTCCACTTCGCGCTCATACCCTCGGGAACGGTACGAATCCAATTATTCTCCTACCAGCTATGGGTAAAAACATAACGCTGGAGGGAGAATAATTGGATTAGGGTTGACTGGACTCCTTAACCTTGATATTGCAGCCGGTCTAGGAAAAAGAAAACTGAATTCAAGCCAGTTAAACTCCGCTTTAAAAATGTACACATCCTGCTCGTGCGAAAGGGTTGATAAATAATTATAAATACATGCATGATAATTACTTGAATTAAAAATCAAAATAACAAAAAGAATCATTATCAATTTCTTTAGTTTCTCTTGTTTATAATGGTATATCAACCTTTGGTGGGTTATTTTATGCCAAATCCATCCTTGTAGAACAGTAATAGTATTATTCAACCATTATTGAGAGAATGATTGAATTCACTTTTTATCTTATCTTTCCTTCCGTTTATTCATTGTTAGTATATTACGGATATGTTCATATTAAAATTGGTCTTTACGGAGTAGAGACTCGACTGAAACATTTTCCCGAGTAATAAGTATGCTGATACTAATATAGTATAAAAAAGAATAAAACAAGGAAGCAGATTATTTAGAAAATTAAGATCGAAAATGAATAATAAAGTTATTCATTTACAATCTTATTTTCTAATATACTGTTTCCTTTCCTTTTCTCTTTTTTCTTTTTTTTTTTAGATAAATGATTTTAAAAGTAAAATATGGAATTTATTAAACATCTGGAAAATCGCTACCTTTATCACGTTACAAAGTTAGCTATCCGAAAGTTTGAGACGAGAAGAAGCGCAAAATTTGATTCCAGCTGAAGGGATTAGTTTCAGGGGGCCATACCCCCGACAACATCTGTCCTCTCCTCTGAAAGGTTTATTTTCTGATACCTGAGGCCCCGCCCCAGAAGAGGAGAATGTCAATAGAGAACAAGTGATTTTAGCAATGCTTTATTCCGTGCAGAAAATCTTACATAAAAATGAGTTTCTTTCAATATCTTAATATACCGCAATGTAAAAAATATCCGAACGAGAAAATAGCGTTATGGTTAACGTACTGGACTGTTACTTTGAAGTAACGAGTTAGAACTCCAGTCGCGTTATTTCGTTCACTTTAGAACTAATACCCTTGAGAAAAGTATTTACCTCTGCATCCACCCCAGCAACGAGTTGAATAGTACCACTGCTGTTCTTTTACAAGGATGGTTTTGGCATTAAATAACCCATGGAGGTTGATATATCTTTAAACAAAGAAACTAAACCAATGAAAATTTAATGAGAAACCGAGGAACATAAAAAAAATTTCTTGTTCTATTTTTTGAAAATATAACGCCATCTTTTAATTCAGATTTATTATTTCCCTTTGAAGTTCTGCCGGAAGTAAACGCATACAGTCGACAAACATTTTTTAGCTGTCGAACAAACCTTACAATGTCCGAAAATAACTAGTATAAATTAACTGGAATCATAACATTGTGAAAGTTGTAAATACAAACTAACAAGAGGTATACGATACTTCTACCGCTATAGAAAAAATAGTTTCTTGGTATGGGACTAAACTACAACTGGTGTAAGGGCTCCAATTAGTTGTGGCAATGAAGGGGAACTCGACACTCTCCCAAGCTCCAGAAATGAAACCTCACCACTGGATGCATTCAAGTGTTCTACCTTGGATACCTACCTTTTTTGGTAGGGGACGTGTTGTATAGTATCATCATCATCATCATCATCATGTCGTGCCACTAGCACGGATATCCCTGACCCTCTCTCGCCACTTTTCCCTATCGTTCATCACCTCTGGCAGGTCTTCAGGGCTACATTCCGTATCCTCACATAGCTGCTGAATGTATGTTCGTGCTGTTCGTCCTGCTTTTGCCCGGCCATATGTGGGGGTCCATAAGAGTACATCACTTATGAGCTCGTCCCTGCTTCTCCAGCAGTGTCCTGCATGTCTGGTTCGTCTAACTTGAATAGTTTTCGTGATAGGAGGCAGGTGGCCGTATTGTTGGTGTCTTGTGGGGTGTTGCCGCCAGGACTTGTTCAATATTGCTCGCAACATTCTTGTATAATTGCCGTCTTTCTTCCTCTCCAGCCGTTTTCTTAGCGTCCATGTAGTGCATCCATACAACAGTATCGATACGACAGCGGCCTGGAAGAAACTGCGTTTCATTTTATCAGTTAGGTCTGATTTCCATATGATCGATAGCCTATTGATAGTTGCCCATGCCTTCGTTAACTGCGTGTCGATATCCTTTTCGGTTGATTCGACGCTGCTTCCTAGGTAAGTGAATTTGTCTACTAGTTTAAGAGGGGTTCTGTCTAGTGTGGAGATGTCACCTGTTTGATTATAGTATACTGTGTCGTTATAAACAACGAGGAAAACATATGTATATAAAAATATAAGATTATAATTTTATTTTTAGCGACGATACTTGTGTGGAGCAGAAAAGCAATCGTAGAGAGTTCGCGCACACGAAGGAGTTGTCGGGAGACGGAAAAGCCCAAATTCGGGAACTTACATAGTCTACAACTCTCACGTGACCAGCAGCAATTCCTCTTTTTCGTTAACTATGGTTACGCCCACGTCTCACTTCTTTGCTTTCCATTGGTTATGTTGTCTGCTTCCCATTGGCTACTTGTCCAAGCCCGGTTCTTTGGGCGTACGCATCTGCCACCATCACCGAATTCAACCACGTCCACAGGTCAAGGTGATATTCCGATATATTCGACCGGATGCACCTGTTTCAACATCCACCGTATTAACAGCACCTGTGGGCATGGTGACATTTCGGCAATCACTTTGTTGATATTATCCTTGAGCGGATGCAGCTGTCTTCATCCACTGATACACAGCACCTGTGGACATGATGACATTTCGGTGATCACGCTGGTGTTATCAATCTATCTGTCAACAACATCCGGCGTATTCATACTCGCAGGTCACGTTAATATATTACAGACGTTCTTATCTCTATGGCGAAGATACAGTTGACGTATCCTAAGCCTCGCTGACAGAGCTTAAACTTACTGAAGGTTAAACTTATCACTCTAACGTAAGTAAAGTTGGCGACCTTAGTCGAGGGTGACCCGAAGGCTCCCTTTTCAATAGCTACTACACCGAGGTGTTGGGGAAGGCGCAACTCCACTCCAAGGATTGCTCCACTTTACCCTTGATCCTCACCTTATAGTGCTGAGTGCTTAGCAAAGTGGCATCAAGTACCATTTTTGAGTCTTTAGTATGACTCGACCTGGGATTGAACCTCGGTCTCCCGGACCATTAGCGAAAATTCTACTCATTGGGACAAGCTAAGTACTCCACAAGTACTTAAGTTTCGCTCCCCCGGTGCGAATCAAACATTCTATGATAGTGATCACCTGCGAGACTAACTTGCTAACAACTACTCTATGGTGAGGTGCTCAGAGAACATCCAGAAATAACAACATTTGCCAGTTCCAGAGAAGTTCTTGTTACAAAACTGACAGACTACCATTTGCTTTCCTCACCATAATTCACTGAATACCTTTTTTGTCTGTCTTTCTGTTATTGCATACCCTAAGAACAAATTGAGAGATATGGTCACTAAATTTTCTGTGATTATGAATGGAACAAAGGGCATGTTTTTTACATAACACATTTTCAAGATTCTAAAACATTCAAGATTTTTCACGTGGGGTTCGATTTACAATATAAATGCAGTGCTAAACTGGAACTTTCCTTTGTATCGGTCAAGTTAACGAAATTGAATCTATAATAAATCTTTATAAATCTATAATTTGCTTAATCATATAAAGTAAACATTTGGGTAATTTTTATTTATCTATTTATTCATCTATTTATTTATATTTTTACATTTCTTCAATTACATTTTTCCGGTCATATGAAAATCAAAACTTTAAAAAATCGTGTTGTTTCATTACATTTGTTGAACGAGCGAGTGCCACTGGAAATCATAAATGTTAACCTCTCGACAATGTTTATTAACTTGTAAGTCGTCGAAAAAATAGTTTGATGTTATGCTTGTATTTGTTGCGACTCAAAAATGTGGGATGTATAAAATTATAAATAGTTCAGGCAACTTATTTGGATTAAAACAAAATAAAGCATGTCAACTCATTTTAAAACATTTGCATATTTAAACTTCTGTTTACCCAAAATTCGAACATTTGAAAAAAAAAAAAAATACTGACGGTCCCTCTACTTAAAATGCTGATACTACAATTTCTTCAAATTTTATTTTCACAACATTTTAGCCTTATTCCAAATTAAGCTAAGTATAGCATAAAACCAAAACAGAATAAAACTTTATATTCCATAACTTGAGAGTGAAAACTGGATAAAGAATTCAATTAAAATACTATATCCATCGCTCAAAATTCTTTGATTGATTGATTCTAAAGGCATATGAACCTGTCTTAGGTTATTTTATGTTTTGAGGTTAGAAAATCGCGTCCATTGTACATTCAGGTTTACATTTGTTTGTAGTTGTTTCTTAAGAGTATCGAATACGAATAATTTTCAAACAATTCTATTTGACCCATGGGTGAAACCCTAACAGGACCTGAGAGTAATGTAAATGAAGGGGACCTCCACATTCCCCAGATCTCCAGAAGTATTCTCACCATCAGATGTAGTTTAGAGTCATACCCAGGACACCCTTTTTTGGGAAGGTCTTATGCAAAGGACAGCTAGCGTATTCAAAGTCCCACCTACAAAATGGTGAATCCTTCTTTTTCTCGTTCATTTTGCTCGTGTACGAATAGACCACAAAATAAAACTGATAAAGGATAGAGTAGTTAATTTATAGCCACTGTCTGGTGAGTTTGAGTGAGCGAGTTGTTTATGTATTCAATCCTGGACGATACTGTTTGTATTTCACTAAATGCTAAAACCCTTCAGAGAAGTATAAATCCAACTTTTCTCCTTCCTATTTTTCACTAGTCTTCTTGTGACCAATTTTAATCGTGGGTTGAGGCGCTACTCGGCAGGAATAGCCAGGAAAAGTCTATCTCATTCCAGGTCTATAACTGATTTGAATTCAGTTTTCATTCTCTTAGACCGGTTGACACACAATTGTTGAAGAGGCCTGTTTGCCCTAATATATTAGCGATAACTGGCGGGAGAATACATTTCCCATAGGTATTAGCGTTATGTGGAATGCAAACAGCCTCATTCAGGTTTTAAACTCGGGTACCGCCCCCTAAATACAAGACTAGTTGCTGTACCATGACTAAAGAACTGAGCCTGCCATGCTACTTACCCATAGCATGGGGAACAACAAGATTTGAACTCGGGTAGCGCCTTCAACATACAAGACTGGTTGCCGTACCAAGACTAAACAATTCAGTTTGCCCTACTATTTACCCACATCTTGGGGAATAACAGATGGATTCATGTCTTTACAAGAAGATTAGTACAAAGTGAAACGCAGACAGGGCAATTTTTAAATGGAGTACAGTTGGTTTAAATTCAGTTTTCCTTCTCTCAGATTAGTTGCTAAACGTGTCTACTTAGGAACGGTATGAATTTAACTATCCTCCTTCCAGCAGACCGAGCTCTTTAATCTTGGTATGGCAACCGGTATAAGAGATGGAAAAATCAGAATTTAAACCAGCTGTACTCCACTTAAATATTTGTAGGGCGAGTTTTCAGCTATTTCTTTTACAATGTGAAGTAGCCCTCAATGCATAACAGATAAAGTGCTGGACAGCTGCCTCGTAGTAACTGAGTTCGAACTCTAATTGCGCTATTACGTTCATTTTCGAACAAATACCCCTGGGAAAGGCATGAACCTCCTTATCCTTAAACGGTGTGTTAAATAGTATCATTGCTGGATGAATTTGGTATTGAATGACGCATGAAGATTGATATGCCATCAAATAAAGAAACTAAACCTTTTAGAATTTTTCGAAATCAGGAGAGATAATATTTGTGTTAAGATTTAAAATACTTTTCTTACGCTCGTAATTTTATCGTTTCATATTAAAAATGTTTTAGATGGGAACTACAAAAGGATTCTGCATACTGTTTTGAGCAAGCTCTGAAAGCAGTATCATTCAAAAGAGCAACTGTATGGCCACTTACCTTCAATCTCGGAAGCCATCTTAGAAAGCCCAGCAAGACATACTAGGCACTGTTGGGGAAGCATTAATGAACTCTTGAACGACGTTCTCTAACGGACTCTTTTCACATGGATACACCAGTAAAAACCTACATCCATCAGCTCTGTATGGACAGTGCGTACCGTCTAGAGTACTTACCAAGTGCAAAGGCCGATAGGGATGCATACCGCGAGAGAGCCAAAGGAATTCGTGCTATCAGTATATCTTGTTGATTATGATGATGATGAAGTTAAGAATTGTGTATTTAAAAATAAATAGGGTAGATTGGGTTCTTCAGTCTTGGTTAGGCAATCGGTCAAGGAGAAAAAATGAATTTAATCCATCTTTTCACCGCTTAAAAATTGACTTTGTGTCATATCTTGCTCGTGGCGGAGGGGTTGGGTAAATCCATACGTACAGATTTAAAGAAAAATTAATCCGAATAAAATGTCGGATATTACTGGCGCCTTATTTTGAACCAACCTATGCACATCACTTTAGTGATCTTTTGGGTAATCGATCATCTGGTAACTCTTTGGGGTCTTCATAGATTTTCCCTAACAATCAGATTATGTGTCGATGGTAATTTCTAAGTTTTGAGAGATTTAAAAAAAAAATATTTTCCATTTTGTTCGCTAATAGCTCTGAATTGAATGCAAGCGTCGATGGCAGTGTCAAATTATAAATGCCATTCTCTATAGATCCAAGAGAAAGTTGAAAAATGCAGAAGAAAAAAAAGTATTATTATTATTATTATTATTATTTTGCAATCTTTGTTTGTAGGTTATACGATTATTCACTAACAGATGACGAAAGGATAACGTCAAATATTGAAATGTGCGGTAAATAGAAAGTTCAAGAAGAAGCAAATGAATGTTTGAAAAATGCAATGAAAGAGGGCAAAAATATTTGGCATGGTTGAATGGTCGAACAAGGGAAACGTGTTCGTGAATAAGAATTTCATTGGTTTGGAAAAAGGTTAATTTGACAAGATTTTTGGAAAAGCAGATGCTGGAAAGTTAATAATATATATGGTACTATTGGGTTTTCATTATTCTAGCACAAAACAACACAAGAAAATAATTGATTGGTTGATTTTATTATTTCCATGGTTCATGTTAACCCATCTTGGGTTATTTTAAGCATAGAGATTTAGGAACTGCGTTCTTTGTGTATTTCTTTTTACATTTTTTATGCAATTGTTTCCTAAGAGTTTTCTTACAGACTGTTATATGATATCAAGTATTCCTATCTAATTCAAATAATTTGCACACTGTTGAATGGTTTCAAGCACTCCTATTTGATGCTAATAATTATATGGTTTTAAATAATTATTTCTATTTAATGATAGGGATTTGTTTTCAAACTGGTCTATGGTTTCAAGTAACTAAAAAAATCACTAGTAAACAATTATAGCTTCAAGTAATTATTCTTAATACAAATAATTTACAATTATATGGCATCAAGTATTCCGATCGAATATGAATAAATTTCAAACAGATCTATTTGACCCATAGATGGTACCAAACAAGTACAACCATTCTTGGTCAGAGTGGATATGGAAGTAATGGCAATTATAGTGTACTTCATACACCCCAGATCTCCAAAACTGGAGCATCACCATCAGATAGTTTAGAGTTATATACAGGACACCTCCTTTTTTAAAGGTGACTTACTTCTCTGTAAGGTATACGGTCGGTATTTCTCCGGCTTCCCACCAAACCAGTGTATGGCAAAAGGCTGTTATATTGCGGGAACCGTGCACGAATCGAGACTCATGCACGATAGGTACAAAAATAAGTTGACCCCGTAGGTATTTCCCTAATAGGGCGCAATGACCTTTGTCCTGCCTGCAGACAAAGACCTGGGAAGATGGCCTCCTGAGGTCAAGTGATCATGACTTTTTATCAACTCCTCGGCACGAATACCAGGTGGTCTGCTCAAGGCGAACAACACGAGAGAAGGAATTCTGTGTTGCCCCAAACTTATCAAACATTCGCAATTCCGATTTATAACTAAGCTCGGATGCCAATCGCAAGCATCGGTGGGAAATGAACAACTACTACCTCAGTTACGAAGCAAGTTTCTTAATGTTCAATCTGAAGTTTAGTCTGGTAGGAGACCATGTGTGTGGAGTCTAGTAAGGATCGAAATCAATGCAGTAATCATGGTATACGAGCCTTTGATACACTGCAGCGAGAATCCCACCACCTGAAGCGGTCCATCCCTTGGTGCTATCAATTCGGAAGTTTCCCGTCGAAACTTGGTTCAACAAGTCTTGCGAATCTCTTTCATATTTTCTTGATATTTTTCTTTCTCTATATTAGTTCCACACGAACAGCTACTTCCCCCAGAACAAGTGAAAAGTGAAACAAGCTCCTTTTAGAGTTTTCTTTTCAACACCTTGTGCTTTTCAATTTTTAATTATAATCTTACTGGTATTTAGATACCTAAATCACTCCCCATTCATCCACACATTTACATATTCCTAATGTCACTAATTCCCTATACTCTGATAAACGTTATTATTCATTTATCATTTTTCATTGCAGTATAATCCTCTATATAATACTTTAATATAATCCTTTAATATATAATAAATAGAATAATCCTTTAATATATCCCTTTATTGTATAGTAAATAATTTGACCTTGCTTAGAGTGAATCGTAATCAATGATTTTTTTTTTCAATTTTGTATTTTTTAAAATTAATCACTTATATTCATTTTTAAAAAATATAAGTTGGCGACCTTAATCGAGAGTGACCCAAAGGCTCCTTTTTCAATAGCTACTACACTGAGGTGTAGAGCAGGACGCTACTCCATTCCCTTGATTGTTCCCCTTTACGCTTGATCCTTACCTTATAATGCTGAGTGTTAAGCAAGGCGCATCAAGTACCATTCCTTTTTTTAGCCTCTGGTATGACTCGACCTGGGATTGAACACCGTTCTTCCGGACCATTGGCGAACACTCTACTCCTTAGGCCAATAAAAATATACCGACACTTTAAATTGATTCAAAATAGCTAAAATTAAATTCACATGTCGTAAATAGGATCTTTTGATAAAACAGTTTTGTTCTTTTAACAAAAAGTAATGAATCAGGAACATTGCCATGGTATTGCGGGTAGGGGTGGGAGCATCCGTTTCATCTGGTGGGTCTCGTGTACCAATGGGGTTGGGGTTAGTAAAAATGGTTTGTTTTGAAAATTAGAAACAAAAAATTAGTTGACATCATATTTACGGAGGGAGCAAGTGATTTTCAAGGGTGCTGTGTGTTTGTTTTGGGGAGGTGAGGATCAATACTTCTATCATCTACCCCTGGCGACGGGCCTGATCTACTTCTAAAGTGTATAAGGAATCAAACTAACTTTAAAGTACAGATGAAACATTACAAAGGTCTCAGTAAACTCATTAAATTAGACTTTTCTCTGTCACTTTCTTTTTCTCGCTCTTATCTTTCTTTCACACATTTTCTTTCTTTTTCATTTTATTTTTCACTTTATCTCTTTCACATTTTCTCTTTCTCTTTATGACATACTTTCTCTCTCCGCGACTTTCTTTTTTTTTTTTCACTTTCACATTTCTCACTCACTCTATCTTTCTATATCTCTCTCTCATACTTTTTATTTCACTCTCTCTCTCTCTCTTTCTCTCTCTCTCTTTCTCTCTCTCTCTCTCTCTCACACACACACACACACACTTTCTATTTCTTTTTCTTTCACATTTCTCACTCACTCTATCTTTCTATATCTCTCTCTCATACTTTTTATTTCACTCTCTCTCTCTCTCTTTCTCTCTCTCTCTTTCTCTCTCTCTCTCTCTCTCACACACACACACACTTTCTATTTCTTTTTCTTTCACATTTCTCACTCACTCTATCTTTCTATATCTCTCTCTCATACTTTTTATTTCACTCTCTCTCTCTCTCTTTCTCTCTCTCTCTCTCTCTCTCTCACACACACACACACACACACACACACACACACTTTCTATTTCTTTTTCTTTCACATTTCTGACTCACTCTATCTTTCTATATCTCTCTCTCATACTTTTTATTTCACTCTCTCTCTCTTTCTCTCTCTCTCTCTCTCTCTCTCACACACACACACACACACACACACTTTCTATTTCTTTTTCTTTCACATTTCTCACTCACTCTATCTTTCTATATCTCTCTCTCATACTTTTTATTTCACTCTCTCTCTCTTTCTCTCTCTCTCTTTCTCTCTCTCTCTCACGCACACACACACACACACACACTTTCTATTTCTTTTTCTTTCATATTTCTCACTCACTCTATCTTTCTATATCTCTCTCTCATACTTTTTATTTCACTCTCTCTCTCTTTCTCTCTCTCTCTCTCTCTCACACACACATAGGCTCTCTCACACACAGGGGGGGGGGACAGGCTCTTTTTTTTTCTTTCAGGCAGTTTTTGTTGCTGCTAGGAAATATGGTTCGGGCTGAATAGGACAAGTCATCCTGAGTGGATGAAAATGTTCGGCGACTCTAACGGTCAAATCAAATTACGCGCCAAACAAAAATTCAAGTTTCTTTCTGCTACAGAGTCTTCCTCTTCATATCCCATAACCTATTCGGTCGCCAGGGTGGCACGCTGCGGTAATTCACATTTGTGATATCTCTCAGAGCAGGGGTGTTTGGCAGTGCCCATCTCCCCCCAAAGTTACATGTGACAGATTTGACTGGGTTACATGGTGCCAGTACTAAGGAACTCACTTGAATTAAACAGCTGGTTCCGAATTAAGAGTTTTCCTTGTTTTTTTTAGACAAGTCGCCCTACCCAGATTAAAAAGCCCAGTCTGCTCGACCATTTACCCTTAACTGGGATTGGAGAAAGGATCGATTAATACATTTTTCAAGGGGAATAGAAGGAAGTGAAACGCAAGCTGCCTCATCCAGGATTTGAACTCGACTCACAGAGTGCATTTCTTCGGCGTCCCGTTATGTCCTGGGTATGACGTTAAACTACATTCGGTTGTGAAGTTTCAACTCTGGTGCTCTGAGGAGTATGTTATCATTCATTCGTTGCCAGTACTCCAGGTATGTAACTGTGAAGGTACCATCTATAGTTCAAAATGACTTGCTTTAAAATCATATCTTGTTGTTGGGAATTTACGAACCTAATTACACACGAAGATAAACCTTTTTTAGTTACAGGTATTCATCTTCAGATATTCCAGGCAGGATACTCAATCTACAAAGCAAAAACATGAGGACGACTTTTTAAAACATGCGCAGTATTATCTTATTTACAGAGAGTTGATAAAAATAAGGGCAGATAACCTGACCCTTATTCAATGTGGGATTCGGTGTAGATGACTCTGACCTAACAATTTCTATTATCAGTAGTTCTAACAAGTACTGACTTAAGTGAAAATTTTAATAAAACTCGAAACCATATAACTGTGCGCATACACGTGATGATTAATTATTACCTGAAACCATTGTAAAAAAAAAGATAATCAATCAAAAGACAATAAAAAAAACGACTGATCTCGACATGAAATAATCCAACCAAACACACAAACAATTTTGGTAATTTTTGCTCGTACACAGACATTTGTCTTGTGAAATGTAGTTTACTTTTTTTACACAAATCTTCATTTTCTCTTTTTACTGATTAGATATTGTAACTATATTATAGGAACTACTTCCCTACATACACAGCCGTGTATGAGCCCACTGTATGTAAGCGTAGTGATACCATAAAACACTTCTATTCGAGTCTTGGCGCGCAATACAACGCATCAAATAAACTTACCGACAGTAAACTAATGTTAATAAATCTATAAGAAACATTGCTTTCAAGTTAATTAATACTAAACAACAACAATCAAATTCTACAGATATTTATTCTTTTTTTCCGCGTGCCAATTATGTGATCCCACACCAAACTATTTTCATTATCCGATACATTCCGAACCAACATCTTTGCAAGTAACACGAGTTGTTACAACATGGATAAAATGACGGGTTTCCATGACTAGACCAAATACCATCTTCGACTACTCAAAATGTACACTCTCACTTAAGATAACTCCTTCAAATTATCTACTGTTGACGATGCTCCTTACCTTTACCTTACACCCACCCCGGAGCTAATCACTTCAAAGAGTATACACTCTTCAACAATTTCTACTTCTGTAATTTTTTCATTCACACTCGATTTCACAATCTTTACATTGACGTTTACTGAAAACTTAATTCTCTTTCAAAGGCATCAATTTTATCAATTTGTTAAAGGGGAATAGCAAATAACTCTCGCTTAAGACAAGCGATAGGAATAAATTTTCCCTGTACACACGCATGTACGCATAACAAAAACAGCGATATCTCCTTCCTGATCGTCAGTGGCTCGTTACCATCCGTGTGAGTTAAACTTCTGATCAGTGAGCAAGATTCAGAGCATAACCAATCACTTGGACAGTGTGAAAGGCAGATAGCCAATAAATGATTTATTCCCAACTTGAGGTCTTTCTTTGGCCAATCATTATTCTCTGTTAACTGCCTCTCCCGCTCTTAGACATTTTCTTGTCAATCCTTGTTTTTGTTCCATTTCTTCAATTACCTTTGTTCTTATACTTGGCTCATTTCGTCGAGCCAATCTTCGTGACTGTAAACATACTCGCTTCCATTCAACCGCCACACTCAATAACTCTTCATTAGGCCATTGCTACCAAAACACTGATAATACTGTACCAATACTTCGGCAACTGGCAGTATCGATACCTCCTGTAGTCAAGATAAAATTACGAGACAAAATTGGGATTTCCTTAAACTCCAGGAGACTTAAAAACCACAAATATGGCTTTCAATTACTGAAAATTGTTTATTTTATTTTGTTGCAATCATTGCAATTAGCTTGTAAATGTATGCATTTAGCCAATCCCTACGTTACAGACAGGATGATTCACAAGGTCAATTTCTAAGGCGAGTAAAGCTGGTTTGAATTCAGAGTTTTCCTTCAAGACTGACTTACCTCCGCTAAAGAACCTATATAATATAATGTAGATAACTATGAAATGCTTATTAGAACCCTTCAACCCTTCTTAGAATTTGCAAAGATCAATGTTAGTATGGAAACCGAATGGCTACATGAGTTGTCTAATTCAAACAAAAGTCAACTACGATCTGTTTTAACAAAAATGTATATATTTACCCAACCCCAGAGGCAAGATACGACGCATTTGAGAAATCGTGCTCAATTCAATAAATACGCTAGGCTTTATCACTGCCTAGCCCATGAAATCTTGCAGTAACTGTCAGACTGGCAAAGGGGTAGAGAAATGTACAAAAAATAAAGGAGATAAAAAAGTGGGGGTAGGAAAGTGTTGTGGCCCCGGAAAGGGTCACTAATGAAAACGCAAACACGAATATTAGATAACAGATTATATTACACAAGAAAGATAGAGTTACATAGAAAAGGTAAGAAGTTTCGTACTGTTCGGATAACACTCTCTGGCAGCGAAATCTCTCAGTACTAATAACGGTGAGAAGAGTCCATTATGGTGAGATGGGTAAGGCTCCCACAACAGAAAGCTAACTTTTGTGACCTGAAAGAAAAGTGTGTCTATATTTCTTAAAAACAAAAACAACCAGTTCCCACAAAGTAATTTATTTCAAGAGAAATAAACCTTACAAAATCTGGCTTTGCATATTTTCCCTATGTTTGTCGAAAACACTGAATAAGGTAACAAAAATAACATACATTCAGGAAACAACAATATTTTAACAAAAAAAAAAAGAAAAAAAAAGAAGGGTATAAAGAAATACAACGACTGACTTGCTCAAAGCTATGCCGTCAACCACCTACTGTCAGTTTAATTTTTGTTAATGATAAAAAAAAACTTTCTTTGGTATTTCATATCAAAGTTCATTTAAAAGCCAGTTTTTAGGGTTTATTCTTCTTCTCGGTGTCTCCTTGTGTAGAATCAACCAAGACAACTTTGTTCTTCTAGTTTCCTGTGTAGACTTGTTGAAAACGATGTTTACTATTTTTCAGTGAACTTCGAGTAGACCACAGCTTCCTCCTCTTAAATGAATATTTTTTTGTTTCAACTTGAATTTTCTTCATTTGAGTCTACGGAGGCTTTCACCACATCTTCTGACCAGAGCTAACGGCTTCCTTTGTCGATAAAAAATCCCATAATACCGCCACCAGACTTTAGATTCAACTTTCCTTTGAAGGGTACAGCATAACAAAACACAAATAGCTTGCAGTAGGCTTATTGTTTCAACAAGTAACCATAAAAACCCTGTAAGAATGATAGGCTTAGGCTAAGACTAATGGGCTTATTTGGCTTAAGCCACCTTGCTTAATAAAAAAAACTGCCTGAAGTCGAAGGCGAATAAACAAGAGTAAAGCAAAAGGAGCGAACCAATCAGAGGCTTCTACTCATACTGAGAAAATAAAACAAAAGAAGAGAGAAAGAGAGAACCCTTGTGGTATCACTTAAATAATAGTAAGGGCGGGGGCTAACAGCTAATCAGATTTGAGCTGACATTAACTGCCGAATTTACAGTTTTCGACACTCAAGGTAAATTTTTAAGCGGAGAACAGCTCATTTGAATGCAGAGTTTTCCTTCTCCTAAAGCAGTTTCCTAACTAAGACTAAATAGCCCAGTCTGTATTCACCCAACACCTCTTCTACAGGCAGAGTGCGACACAGGGTCAGTTTTTAAGGGAAGTGCAGATGGTTTGAATTCAGAGTTTTCTATCAAGACCGATTCTCTTTTAAAGGTAAAGAACCCCTTCTGCTCTACTATTTACTTATAGTTGGGGACGGGGGGAAATAGATGGCTTCATATATTTCCAAGCGCATTAGCGCGAAGTGGAATGCAAACAGCATCCTGAATTTGAACTTGACATGACTTATAAAGTTTCAGCGATGTTGACTAATATAGAAATACTGTTTATTCAAACGTCTAAAGATTATAATTCCAGTAAACAGTACTTCTGGCGTAACCCCACCCGCTTAAGCCGTTATTTTCCTTTGTGTTGCTATTCTCATGGTTTAGAAAATAAAACCCTATAGAGATACAATAAATAGTTATTCCCTTAGATAGTTTGCATGTCCATTAGGGGACACATGACAGATAAAGAAGCCCAACCTCGACCGCTTTTTACCTCTGATCTTTGACAAGTAAAAGTTTTAAAAAGGGATTTTAATCATCGGTCTATATTCAACTTTGAATACCTCCGGAAGTATGGAAGATAAGGAAATTTGACAAAATACTTCCTCGACTATGCAACACCGTGTTTAAACAAAATATAATACATAAATAGACAAGAAGCTATATCCTCCCTTTTCTCCAAGAAATGTGACCTTGGAATCATTAAGAACTACAGCAGAGGCATAAATCTTACCGCCAATCCTATCCGACCTTTAAAAACTCAGGACAGGTTTTAGAGAAATTGATCCTCGACTTCTCGGATTCTGACTGTTCGTCGAATCTTAGATGGAGTAAATGCAAAAAAATTCAAGATTTGTAGATTTCTTCAAGGCATTTGATTACTTATGCAGAGGAAAATTGGAGCAAATACTTCAAGCATATGGTCTCCATAAGGAAACTGTTACTCCTATAATGATGTTCTACAAAAATATGAAAGCAATGGTTTTCTTTGACATTGTCAGAGTCTTGCGAGGAGATACACTTGCACCGTTCCTATAATCTACCAAGATTATGTTCGACGAACGTCAGTAGATCTACTGAAAGAAAATGGTTTCACATTAAAAAAAAGAGTTGAAACAGACGACATCCCTCATAAACTATCACAGATGCTTACTATGTAGATGATCAAGCGCGTCTAGCAAATACACTTGCTAAAGTAGAATTAGGATAGTCTGGAGTATAGTTTACCAGTCATTGGCATGATGGTTAGAGTATTCGCCAATGGCCCTGGAGACCTTGGTTCAATCCTAGGTCGAGTCACACCAAAGACTAAAAAAATAGTACTTGATGCCACCTTGCTTAACACTCAGCATTATAAGGTAAGGATCAAGGTTAAAGTGGAGCAATCCAGGTAAAGGAGTAGCACCCTCCCCTACATCTTGGTGTAGTAGCTATCGAAAAGGGAAACTTCGAGTCCCCCTCGACTACGGTCGCCAATTTTACCTTACTATATATATTCAAATTTTAATACACAGACAGATTGTTTCGTTGTATTACAACTCATCAGCTTGGTTAGACACGTGAGATGTTTCAAGCTTGGATCGAAACCCGGTTGACTTTAAGGCAATCGGATATCTTACCGCAGAGCCAATGTCATCATCATCGTAATCGACAGAATTTTTCGTATATATTTATACGCTAACGGCTACCGGATTGCTCAATTCGTGCGAAGACCTTTGCATTTTCGCGAAAATGGCAACGGATAATTCCCCGCTCGAGTGCTCATAACCTTTTTTCGTGTGGCATATTAAACTCCTCGGAAAAGGTTTTTAAAAACTTTCAAAAAAATCTTTTTTCACATAAAAACATTTTCTCCTGGCAATGACTTTAGGTTGACCTGAATTGAAAACAATAAATTTAAAAAATTAATAACATAAAAGAAATATTCCTATTTGTCTAATCACTTTTGTTCATCTTATATATATATATATATATATATATATATATATATGTCAGCGCTACTGGTACTATTTAACCCAGTACTAAGTGTTTCGTAGTCAGGTCATCAGCAACTAAACAAGTATCCCCACCGAGTTTGCCTGGTAATGAGGATAGCTAGACACCTTGCAAAATGTAAAATAAGCCCTGTCTAAGGACAGGGGAAATTTTTTGTTCAACGGACATCTAGTATATTATTCCTGGAATTGTTGGACCACTTATTCTATGTCAAATTATCCAACTAGAAGGAAAACTCTAATATAACTCCTCAGGTTGACATGATTACTGGTTACCTTTCTTCAACTTATAGTTATTCATGAAGAATTAGAGAGTGGTATTCGTGTTGTACAAGCGTTGGCCACTATAATACCATGATTTACGGCCCATTTTAAAAGAAAGGAAGCTGGATCCTAATAATACCAGAAGAGAAAAAACAACTCTTCCTCGGCTACGCATTGGACATACTAGATTAATTCACTCCTTCATTCTAAAAACTGAGCCTCCCCGTCCATGTGGAAACAAGTACCCTTTAAAACACATCTTGATCGAATGCACAAAACTAATCAACTTTCGACGAAGGTTTTATAATATTCCCAATAAGAAGGAACTATTTAGAAAAATAGACCCTAAGCAGATATTGAACTTTCTGAAAAGAATCGGCCTCCAATCAAAAATGTAGACTGATGTATTTTCCATACTCGAAATCACTTAACTGTATGGAAACAAATAACTAACATTAGATAAAAGTACTGGTGTTAGCTAAAATAGTTCCAAGTATTACTGTCTGTGTGCAAAAAATGTGAGCTGTGGTTTGTCTAAAAATGTTAAACTACAAAATATGCGCTTACAATTCAAATATATTCTATATATATACATAAACAGGATTTGGCATGAAATATCTCATAAGAGTTTGATATGCCATAAAACCCAACCAACCAACCAACCAATCTCATCTTAATAGCAAACGAAACAATTGCAAAAGCCACCGCCTCAAACAAACACAGCACTCCTTGGTTTAACGATCACTGCAGAACAGCTATCAGCCTATGTAAGGCTGCCTTACGAAAATTTAATAAAGAACCAACTACAAATAATATTAACGCTTTCAAACTTCTCAGAGCAAAAACAAGAAAAACCATAAAGGAAGCCAAGAAGAAAAGTTGGCAAAATTATATCAACCGACTTGGTTCCTCCACCAGAACAAACACTATCTGGACGATGATGAAAATATCCTGAAAAAGCTAACCAACTTTCTCTCAAACACCTCACAAAAAACAAAACGGAAGCAACTAGCAAGAAAGACATAGCAGACACATGAGTTGAGACATTTTCAGCAAATTCTTCCATCAACAACTCCAATCCACATTTCCTTACTTTCAATTGCCCAGTCGGCTGGGGCTGTAGAATATGACTGCTTCTCTGCAGAGAGGTAATACCTGCCGCGACCTGCCGATAAACATAAACATATCAAGTTACACGCCCGCTTTAGGACAATTATATCCGAGTACGACCGGATTGACTAAGCCCTTTTTCTTTCTAACGACCTTGACATCTCGTTATAGCTAAAAGAAAAGGATGAATTAAAATTAAAAACATTTACAAAGCACTTCGGCCAAAAATAACCTGATAAGACTGGAACTAATAGTCGCGCCAGCCTATAGCAGGTTAGAAAAATACTTTATGGGTACACTCATTTTTTATCAAAGAATTTTATATTCACGCGGCTGGAGCTGTGTGTCACAGCACCTTCCCCCGGGGCCTGTTCTGGACTTCGGTAGGCACCTAGTTTCGACTAGGCTACCTTCGGGTGGGCGAGCTGCATTTTTGTCTCCTTTGTCCCCCTTGTACGGCACTAGACCATGCGTCTAGTTTAAGCCGCAAACTGGCATACGTGCCCGGACCCACATTTGGGTTCGTGAAACTGCTTGCCTCATCAGGCTCACATTGCACTAAGTGAGCCGATGAGCAGCACAGACAAGCAGGGTTCGAGTCTCGGCTCGTTCCCGACCTTCCCCTCCCCTTTATCCCCACTTTAATCGGCCTTCGGGCTTTTGACCTTGTGTCAAGTCGTGTCTGGTGGGAGGCAGCGACAAATAATAATAGGCTACCTTCGGGTTGAGCAGCATTGACCAGCAGGGTTCGAGTTTCGGCTTGTTCCCGACCTCCCCTCCCCTTTATCCCCACTTTAATCGGCCTTCGGGCTTTTGACCTTGTGTCAAGTCGTGTCTGGTGGGAGGCAGCGACAAATAAAGGGCTCGTTTTTTTTTTTGCGATGCTTTGTGTCCTGTGGTGGGGCGCTCTCGACCGGCTGTGGTTGCGAGCCGCACAGTCTGTTCGGGTGTGTTCCACCACTGGATACATCACCTCTGGCCTCAGGGGGCCGTCCCCCCAGGCTTTAACCCTCTTCGGAGGGGTTGGGTTTATCGCCTGGCGCCTGAGGCGCCCCGAAAAGGAGAATGCCGACGGGGTCCGAGGAATTTTTGGAACTGCCTGCCGCGTTGGGCTTCGACCCTGCGATAGGACCCACCTTAAAAACGGCCTTGTGCCATATTCGTACGCTGGTGGGGCGTAGGATAAATAACGGCTCGTTTTTTTTTGGCGAAGCTCTTTAAGGAGGAATCCTGCATTTTGTGCGGTTGCATTCACCTTAACTTCCGGCGTTGATCCCACTCTGGCGGTCAGTAATGACCAGTCGAAATAGACGGCTAGGCGGCAAACACGAAGACGGATTCTAAGACCAACCGGTCTTAACTCTCGCTCGGTTCCGATTGTCCGATAAGCTGCGCAGCGCTAATGGCACGGTCCAGCCTTTAGCTACTGCTTCGCTATCTGCGCAGCGCTAAGATAGCGCCCATCTTAGCCTCGGCCTTCTGGCCTGTCCGCACGGCTTTGACCCGACAAAGCCTTCGCTCCTGTCCGCTCGTCCGCACAGCTTTGACCCGACAAAGCCTTCGCTCTTGTCCGCTTATCTGCACGGCTTTGACACGACAAAACCTTCACTCCTGTCCGATACGTCCGCACGGCTAGGGGGCCCAGCAAAGCCCTAGCCTTTCCTCGACCTCAACGCTCTTGCAAGGTACAACGCAGTCCACGTAACGACTCGCTGTTACGGACTGTTCTACCACTGCAACACCTGACTCACGTACGACCCGCCGTACGAGCCAGCAACCGGATCGATACATACTTGGTTAACCACAACATACCGTCATAACCGGGGACATCGATCTACCAACGACTTGACCGACCTCAGCTTACCAGCATCAAACATCTAGCTCAACTCAACGACTCGACCTACGCCAGCGACCCTCGTCGAACGCCCAGCTGCAAACATCTACAACGCGATCATACCAGCTACCAACATCACCCAATCTAGCTGAAGGCCACATACAACCGCCACTGACATTTACATATACGCTTGTAAATACGACAAAATAAATTGTCACTTGTTATTATTGTTACCTTGCCTTTGTTCCTTCCTATTGTTTTGGCTGTTCTCATTCACATAATTCATTTGCGGGGTCGACATACTTATCGGCTCCGCAACATACCCTCCCCAAACGAGTGTCCTAGATATGACACTAAACAATCTGATGGTGAGGATCCAATAATGATGGAGCTTTGGGGAATGCGGAGTACCCCTTCATTGCCATCGCTCCCAGGTCCACTCTGGCCGGTAGTGGTAGTACCTGATATGGGTCCTATCTATGGATCAAATTGAACTAAACTGTGTACTTATGCTAAACTGAATTATCTGAAATAAAACCGTTTTTACATTTAACTCTGTATTGCTCAGTCGTCTGGGGCTGTAGAATACACCGACTGCACCTCTGCACAGGGGTACGAAACCTCCAATGAGTGTCCTAGATATGACACTAAACAACCTGATGGTGAGGTTCGAATAATGATGGAGCTTTGGGGAATGCGGAGCACCCCTTCATTGCCATGGATCCCAGCTCCACTCTGGCCCGGAATGGTAGCACTTGATAGGGATCAATCTATGGATCAAATAGAACTAAACCGTGGTTTCGAGCGTTTACTGTTTTTGCATTTAAACTGCGTATTTATGCTAAACTAAATTACTTGAAATAGAACTGTTTTGATATTTAAACAGCGTACTTATGCTAAACTGAATTTCTTGAAATACAACTATTTTGACATATAAACTACGTACCAATGCTAAACTGAATTGTTTGAAAAAGAAATGTTTTTGACATTGAAATTGTACTTAAGCTAAACGGAATTGTTTGAAATAGAACTGTTTTGACATTTAACTGTATAGGAACAAAAACTATACTCAAACTAAAATAAATTGTTTGAATTAGAACTGTTAGACTAAACTGAATAGCTTGAAATAGAAATGTTTTTAACAATTAAACTGTGTACTTACGCAAAACCGAATTGTTTGAAATAGGACTCTTTACTTGTATAAAAACGGATTTGGCATTAAATAACCTACAAAAGTTTATATGCCATAGAACCCAAACAAATAAACAAACAAAGAAACAAACAAACAAACAGACATACCATGATGTACAAATGTCCCTTAGGATCTTTTTATCTACCAACCTTTGTCTCGAAAAAGTCCCATGGTGATGTAGGTAAAGTGACGTATGCAGACCTGACCAGTTGGAAGCATGCAGTTACATATTTACACACATTGATGTTGTGTCCTCTCATGACAGTGACTGACCTTGATAAAAACTCCTGGGCCTGAGCAGCCCTATTTAGGAGAGTACTGCTCACCCAGATAGAGGAATGCTGATAATGGGAGTGTGAGATTATGAAGGACAGCAGTGATCTGTGAAAGATTATGAAGTCCCCCTCCCTCAAATATATGCATAAAAGTACTTTTTCAGTGGCGACCCCCCTCATATATGGGTGGGTGGTGAAAAAATAACTCAGGCACCAGGTAATGAATCCAAACCTTTTAGTCAAGGGCTTGATGCTAGCAAGAGCGACACCCACTCCCCTGAACCAAAGTTCATTTATTTAATCCTCATCTGGTGTGTCAGAAGTAACCTTCTGTATATAATGCTTAAGTTTTCACACTTATATTTAGCTTTGTTTCAAATGAAAAATCTTTATTAGTTTTTATCTATTCAGCTTTCTTTTATATATTTTCTTTTATATAGATACTTTCTTTACTTTTATATAGATACTTTCTTTACTTTTATATAGATACTTTCTTTTATAAAGTTTTCTAATTATGAAAAACCTTTTTGTAGTCCTAGTAATTTATTGTGGAGCCTGTATTATAAACTAAAAATGATTAAAACCAAATTTAACACCAGATATTGTCCATTATAGATTAAACTGCAAATCTTTAATAAGTTGTTGCGCTTAATCTGTTCAGAGGGACAAGAGTTTAGCATTTAGTAAAAATAAAAATCTCAAGGCAATGGTCCTTAAGATGAAATTGCATACAACTGCAAACACCAAAGACTTTTTTCATTGTCTCATCTTTTTTTGTAAAGGATAAACTCAAATAGATAAAGAAATGGCAAATGTATCTTCTGAATTCTTTTTGTGATTTTTTTTTCTTTGTGGAGCTGACTCGTTTGTGCAGTTTCAATCAGAATCTGGTGGCTGATAGATCTCCTTTTGAAAACAATCACTACATGGAGGGGAGAGATAGCTGGTATGATTTGGCAGACTGTGAGGAAATATTGCCAGTGTTACGGTTTTATAAAATAACTGGCAACAAGTTTGATCTTCATAGATTGCAGTGGAAATCGGGTTTTGCACCAATACTGACTTAGTCTAACACCTTTTTAAATGTCGGTTTTGTGATATATATGGACATTTGTGTTATTTGCTCCAAGAGCTCAGGAGTAGTACTGTGGGTGGGTGAAAGCTGAGTGGGTCAGAATGTAAACCCCTTTGATATTTTCAAGCCAAAATGTTCACTGAAAAGCTTTATTTGACAGTAATTGACTTTAAGAGTGTTCCAACTCTCTTACAGGAGACAGGTTAATCATGCTGTACTTTTGCAAGGAAACATAATGACTGTTACTTTGTTTTACGTTTCTTTAATGTATTTTCTTATTTCTATGTTGGGCTGTAAAGAAATAAGATTTTGGAAGGTTTTTTCCTTCTTACATCAACAAGCCATTTTTGGTTTCCACTATGTGGGCAGACATGTAATCTTTTGGGCAATGTAAGATTGACTATTAAGTTGAATAGGCTGAAGTCTAGAAACCCACTAGAGAAAGGAGACCAAGAGTAAAAAAAACTTTTAAGTGTAGATAAGTGTAGATACGAGTAATTATTTCTGCCCTTTTGAATATGTTTTATCATATCTGGTATATCAAAAATACTATTTTTATTTTCTAGGATTTCATGTTGTAGCAGATATACCAACTTGTGACATAATAACATTTTCATGGTTAACATAGTTTCTGCTTGGGCTCAGAGTGTCTTATTAGTAACCCATAGAAAATCTATGGTTATTTTCAAAACTATAAGATATAATAATTAATATAATGAAAACAGTTATTATTTCAGAGAATATAAAATTTAATACTTTTTCAAAAATAAATACAAAATAAGAAAATTCAGATATATATACATATAGATGATTATAATATTATTTTTGTTATTATGTTTTATCAAATTTCAATTATTATATCTGTAATATATTGGAACCTGGCTGTAATTGGTAATTTTGACAAAACGTATACTTAACTAGATACTTTTATAAACTTTTACAGATTTTTTTAAATGGCTGCTGTCCATTATGGAAAAAGGCTGATGCCTCATTTCTATTTCTTTCACTAAGAGTTCCAAAAAGGTTAGGTAACTTCTTATCACTAACTATTACAATATCTATTATGATTTTGAGATTAGTCATTATCTTTTTGACTATCTTTTTATGGCTCTTGTTGAAATAAAGAAAATTCGATAATTTAATATTTCCACAAAAATAAATAAAAAATAAGAAAAACCAGATATATAAATATGTAAATGGTCATTTTCTTTTCCTAATTTTAATTTTTGTGATGTATTTAATTAGATTTAAAATAATTTGGGTAGTTATTCAGAATATCACTCTAACCCAAAAGGAATTATCTGCAGCAATATACAACAAAAAAATGAAATAGAACTGTAATACTTTCATTCACCATTCAGATAAAAGTAAGTTTCAGTCATTTCCTTCATTTTTTTTACTGTATAAGTTAACATTTTAGTCCCCAAAATTATATATTAACAATTGCCCATAAGACATGGATTTAGATATAAATGTTCAGTAAAAAAACAAAAATGATGGCTTAAATTTACTCATGATAATCAATATAATTATTACATTTATGTATAATTTTTTATACATTACTGCAGACATTTCCCTGAACAAGTGCCCTTGGTATAGGGCAGCCAGTGAGAACTCCATAGTAAACTTCTGTTAACCTAAGTAGCAAATCATTTCACTATGTAAGGCACTCATTTCAATCAATGCAGTTATCAAACTATCAATGATTTTGTGCAGGAGTCCCCATTGCAAAGTGGTTAGTTGGCTGGACTGCGACATCATAGTAAGCAAGTTCAAAATTCAATTGTGCTATTATGTTCACTTTCAGACTAATACCCTTGAGAAAGTTATGAACCTCCTTATCCTCTCAGCTATAAATTAAATGGTAACACAACCCACGACTGTTCTTCTTCAAGGATGGATTTGGCATGAAGGTTAATATGCCATCAAACAAAGAAACCAAACTAAATAAAGAAACCAAACTTAAACAAACCAGAGATTTTCTATAACAGACCTTTGTTATTCCATAAGGGTAAAATGGGACCTAAAAGCAGTGTTCAGTATGGAAAATTTATTCACTTACTTGATATGACAAGTGGCACATGGTTACTGTTTAAAGGTGAACATTTCCAAAATTGCTTGGTTTCCTTGGATATTAGATTACCACTAATATTTGGATGCACTACTGACTCTTCTAAAGTATAAGTCAGCTGAGAGGTCTTTTCCCTCTGCAGAAGGGAAAGACCCTTCCAATGAGTGTCCTGGAGATTATACTAAGCCTTCTGATGATGAGGCTCCAGTCCTGGAGCTTTGGTGAATGTTGAGTATCTCTTCATTGCCATTACTCCCAAGTCCATTCTGATTCAAAGTGGTAGTACCTGTTAGGGTCCAATCAATCGATCAAAGAGAACTGTTTAATCATTTACTAAGACTCAAAACCATTTATGTTGAATAGAATTACAAGTGTTAAAAGGCAATACTTGAAAAAATTTTATTGTGCAAATAAAACTTAAGTGTTAGATAGCAATTCTTGAAACCATTTAACTGTGTACAAATCAAACAATTAGTATTAGATAGCAACATTTGAAACCGTTTAATTGTGTGCAAAATGAGAGTACTTATATATTAAATATATATGATTTGTAAACACATTTTGTTGATAATATTTTGAAATGAGCCTGAGCTCGTTTTTTTCTATACACAGTCAAATGGTTTCAAGTTTTTCTATCTAATATGAATAATGCTATTTACCATTAATAAGTTGTTTGCACACAGTTAAATGGTTTCAAGTATTGCTATCTAACACTTATTATTCTATTCAATATTAATCATTTGTTTGCACACAGTGAAGTGGATACAAGTATTACTATTTAACACTAATTATTCTATTTAACATTACTAATTTGTTTGTACATAGTTAAATGGTTCCAAATATTACTATATATCACTAACAATTCAATTAAACATCACTCATTTGTTTACATACAGTTGAATAATCAAACAATTCTATTTCAAATAATTCAATTTAGCATAAGTCATTTGTTTGCACTCAGTTTAAATGTCAAACAGTTCAATTTGACCCTATCAGGTGCTATCACTCCAGGTCAGAATAGACCTGGGAGCAATGGCAAATAAGGTGTACACCACATTCCCCAAAGTTTCAGCATTACTCGAGCCTCACCATCAGATAGTATAGTGTCATATATAGGACACTCATTGGGTGAGTTTTACCCCTCTGCAGAGATGCAGTCAGTGTATTCTACACTCCTAGCTGACTGGGCTGACAAACTATTTAGTTACAAATCATTTATAAACAAGATTTGGTATTAGATAACCTGTAAGGGTTGACCTGCCATAAAACACATCCAATCAACCAACCTCTTTCCCAGCTGATGCATTTCAATTAGAAGAGGAATGACTGGATTTTATTGAATTTTGTTTTATGTAGATAATTTTCTGAATCAAAAGTGATTCTTCATTCTGTCAAAAGAGGCTAGATATTTTGGCAATCACAGCAGAAACCTCTGATCTAAAAGCATTTCTTGTCATGTCATTCCATCAGGATCATGTGATATACCATTTTTCGTAATTTACTCTTCCCTAGAAAGGACTTGCCTGTCATATTGATTATATGGTATGAATAAATGGTCAAATGCTTTTTAGCTAAATTAAATCCAAGATTAACACTCAGTTTCATGTATTTGAATCCACTGGGATTTGAAGGAGAAGAGATGAAGTGTTGAGATAAAGAATAATGGTCTTGAAATAAGGATTAAAAAGGATGAAGATACAGATTAAAAAGGTAAGAGATGCTTTCTGGTGAGAAAAACAAACAAACAAAAAAAGAGTTGACTAGAGAGAAAAAGAAAGAAGGAAAGAAGTGAAAAAGGAGAGAGAGGAAGAAGTAAAAGGGAGAGTAGGTAAGGGAAGAAATGAAGAGACTTGAAAAGGAGAGAGAAGGGAGATAAATAATAAAAGGTAGTGAGAAGGAAAAGAGATAAAGGAAACAGAGAGAGAGAGAGAGAGAGAGAGAGAGAGAGAGAGAGAGAGAGAGAGAGAGAGAGAGCAGAACAAGGAAAGAGAAAGGAAATAGTAATGGAAAATAAAGAACAAGAGTAGCACTGAAGTAGTGGGAAAGTCAGTGGGTTGTGATAAGAAAACTGATTCAAATGTAGTTAACATTTGAAATACAACCATTAACCTTATTTTGTTTATCCCCCATTACCAGAATTTGTTGTATCACTATGGATTTTCTATATCTGCCATTTGACATTAAAATTAATATCACCTAAAAATAAGGAGTACTGGTATGTGACATTTTTTATAGGTGTGCACTGACAGTGATTTGGATTCCCAGGCAAAAAGAGTTATTAGTTTCTTAACCCCTTCGATCCTACCAATATTCCATTAATTTTATGTACAATGTTAATCAGACACTTATGTCTAAAGTTCTTTGTCCCTTAAACAGAGAGAAATTTATCCTATTTACCAATCCCTCCGCTCGGGTAGGATATGACACAAGGTCAGTTTTAAAGCGGAGTTGAACAGGTTTGAATTCAGAGTTTTCCTTCTCCTAGACTAGTTGCCACACCAAGGCTACTATTTTGCCCATAGCTGGAGGGAGAATAATTGGATTCATACCTTTCCCAAGAGTATTAGTGCTATGTGAAATGCAATCAGTCTTGTCCAGGATTTGAACTCGTGTCGCTGTGTCCAATTCCTACGCTGATAACCATTACACCACGGACACATAGAGAAATTTATTGAAGTTCTAATTATTTAGAGTATGATTATGAATGGGGGAGGGAAGTCCTCATGTTATAGTTGCTAATGTACTGGACTGCAAGTTTGTTCACTTTCAGACAAATATGCTTGGGAAATGTATGAAGCCCTTTATTTCTCTAGCTACAATACTAGTAAGTAAAGTTAGCGACCATAGTCGAGGGTGACCCGAAGGCTCCCTTTTCGATAGCTACTACACCAAGGTGTAGGGGAGGGCGCTACTCCATTCCCAGGATTGCTCCACTTTACCCTTGAACCGTACCTTATAATGCTGAGTGTTAAGCAAGGTGGTATCAAGTACCATTTTTAAAGTCTTTGGTATGACTCGACCTGGGATTGAACTCAGGTCTCCCGGGTCATTGGCGAACACTCTAACCGCTGGGCCAATGTCCCGGTTACTACTACTGTATCACTGCATTCTTCAACAAAGATGGTTTTTGCATTAAATAACCTATGAAGGTTGGTACTATTTACCAACCCCTCCGCTTGGGCAGGATATGACACAAGGTCAATTTTTAAGCGGAGTTTAACAGGTTTGAATTCAGAGTTTTCCTTCTCCTAGACTAGTTGCCTAACCAAGGACTGAAGAACCTAGTCTGTCCTACTATTTACCCATAGCTGGAGGGAGAATAATTGGATTCCTACCTTTCCCAAGGGTATTAGTGCTATGTGAAATGTAATCAGTCTCGTCCAGGATTTGAACTCGAGTCGCCGTGTTCATTTCCTACGACGATAACGACTACACCACGGGCACCTATGAAGGTTGGTATAACATAAAACAAAGAAACCAAACTGAACCATTATGAATATATCTAACAGACTATAATAATTGAACTGATTGTCCAGTTGGCCATGGCTATAGAATACACTGACTGCTTCTCTAAGCCCACCCCTAACCAACCAGTGTCCTGACATGAAACAATATGATGTTGAGGTACCAGTAATGCTGGAGCTTTGAGGAAAGCAGAATACTCCTTCACTGCCATCACTCCCAGGTTCACTTTGGCCTGGAGTGGTAGCACCAGACAGGGTCCTATCTATGGGCCAAATAGAATTAAACAGTGTACTTATGCTAAACTGAATTGTTTACAATAAAACTGTTTTTGACATTGAAACTGCATACTTATGCTAAACTGAACTGTTTACTAGAGAACTCTTTTTAAATAGAATTAAACTGTGTACTTATGAAAAAATTAATTGTTTGAAATAGAAATGTTTTGAAATTTAACTGATTTGTTTTGACATTTGATTGTTTGTAAACAAAAACTATACTTATACTGAACTGAATTGTTTCAAATTTGATTCCATGTTAAATGACCTGAAGAAGGTTGATATCAAATTGTGAGGTTTAACAGCTTAAAAAAGAATGTTTTATTAGAAAGAAAAAAATGAAATGAAAAGCAGTAAACAAAACGATTACTTTTTATTTCAATTTCAGTCAATTAATAATAGTATATTTTGCTGACTTTCTATCTGAAATAAACTTGAAGCAAAAAAAGAACATTAATATTATGAAGGGAATTAAATAAAGGGCAGATCAATTCATAATTTTAGCATATTTAACAATAATAATCATTAGTTTGCACACAGTTATATTGTTTCAAGAATTCCCATGCAATACTAATAATTTTTTAACTGATCTATTTGAACTACAAATTGGACCCTACAGGTACTTCCATTCCTGGTCAGAGGGGATCAGGAAGTAATAGTAATGAAGGGATACTCTTCAGAGCTTTAGAATGGAAACCACACCAACAAATGCAATTTAGTGCCATATTCAGGACACCTAATTTGGTAGGGAGTCTTTTGGTAGGGAGTCTTATTCCTTTGAAGGAGGTACAGTCCGTGTATTCTAAATTCTGCTGACAAAGCTGAATCTGGTTGAAATGTCTTTTCTCATTTCCTCCGGATGCATATATAAAATTATAAAAAGTAAAAAACAAATTAAATTTATAAAATTATAATTATCTTAACCTACTTCAAATACTTAAACAGCTTCAAATTGAGAAAATT
Organism: Sepioteuthis lessoniana; assembly: GCA_963585895.1. Classification (NCBI taxonomy): domain Eukaryota; kingdom Metazoa; phylum Mollusca; class Cephalopoda; order Myopsida; family Loliginidae; genus Sepioteuthis; species Sepioteuthis lessoniana. Next base: position 52,542,886 of record OY757920.1, on the reverse strand, counting down.
TTGATCAAAATTTAATACCACCCACACCAAAGATGTGACTGGGTTTTGTCTTTTTTGTATTAATATTGAACTTTAGGGCAAATTCAACCAATTTTGAAGTTTCTATTTGTCCACTTTCTCTCGAATTCTTTTAATGACTTTAAGGAGATCTTGTGACTGCTTCTGTCTTTTAGTTTTGATCAATAGCAAGAATATTAGTTTTGACTAATTTCATGTTCTAATCTGTTAAGGAGATGAGGCTGATATCTGAGTGTAGTGTCTTTTGGCTATCAATATAAAATGAAGTAAGCAGGCCATGGTTAAATTTTAGCTGAACCTGTTTACTCTCACTTTGCAATAATGCAAAGAAAGGGCAGATCATTTGAAACATGAAAGAAAAAAAAGTTAATAATGAACACATAAAAAAATTGAGGAGATGGGAATTTTAGTTAAGTAAGAGTTGAATAGAATTGTGTAAACTTGAATTAATGGAGTTATTAAAACTATTAACTACCAGTAAAAATTTCTAAAATATTTATTCTTGTAATTCCATAAGGATTTTGAGAATGAAAACAAAGATAGTTGGTTTGTTTATAACCATATTCACCATACGAGTTCAAATCCTGGACAAGACTGATTGCATTTCACATCGCACTAATACCTTTGGGAAAGGTATGAATCCAATTATTCTCCCTCCAGCTATGGGTAAATAGTAGGACAGACTAGGTTCTTCTGCCTTGGTGAGGCAACTAGTCAGGGAGAAGGAAAACTATGAATTTAAACCTGTTAAACTCCGCTTAAAAAATTGACCTTGTGTCATATCCTGCCCGAGCGGAGGGGTTGGGTAAATATGATAACCATATTTACCAACCCCTCTGCTCGGGCAGGATATGACACAAGATCAATTTTTAAGCGGAGTTTAAGAGGTTTGTTTATAACTGTGCATATGCAATTTTGTTAGAGCCAAGAATAAACCAATTGTATCCCCTGCAGTGAGGTAAGACCTCCCCTCCATTCACACCAGAAAAGGATTGACCAAAGTATGACATTAGACTGTATAACATTATTCTACTGCTCTTTGGAGTGTGGATCATCTGTTTGTTGCTCTTACTCCCTGGTCAATTCTGATCTATAGTAGTAGCACTTGTTAGAGTCCCATCTATGGATCAAATAAACATTTCTTTCATTTAAACGTTTCTTTCATTCATAGCATATCAACCTTCATTGTTTATTTAATGCCATAGCCATCCTTGTAGAAGAAACAGCAGTGACAACAGAAAGGTTAAAAGGTTCATAAGTTTCCTAGGGATATTAGCGCATGTAATAGCTGGATTAGATTTGGAACTTGTTAACTTTGAGGCCACAGTCTAGCATTTTAACTGTCATAACACAGGGACACTCCCTTGAAAATTATAAGATAGAAATACTTGATATATGAGTGTGTGCAAATTATTTGTATTTAGAATATTTGAAACCATATAACTATGCAAATTATTAGTATTAGATAGGAATACTTGAAATCATATATCAGTGAGCAAACAAATGATTATTATTATTAAATATGTATTTACCAGCCCTTCTGCATGAGCATGTGTGACAAGATCAATTTTTAAGTGGAGTTTGATAGGTTTGAATTCAGAGTTTTCCTTCTCTTAGACTAGTTGCCACTCTGAGGTTAAAGAATCCATTCTGCTCTACTAATTATCCATAGTTAGAGGGAGAATAGTTGGAATCGTACTATTCCTAAGAGTATTAGCATTATGTGAAATGCTAACAGATTTGTCCAGAATTTGAACTCAGGTCCCCATGTCTATTTCTTAAGATGATAATCATTATACCACAGTCAACTCTATCATTATTATTAAATAGGAACAGTGACTTGAAACTGTATAATTGAGTATAAATTATATGAATACTAAAGCCATGTGAACAAAATATTAGTATTAAGAATAGTTATTTGAAGTATATTTTTTACAAATGACTATTATCATTAGTAACTTAAAATCATGTAGTTGCTTGCACAAAAAAAAAAAGACTAAACTTTGTCATTGAATAAACTAACAATAGTCGACATGCCATAAAACTAATCAATCAACAAAAACTGTATATGATGTCATTATTATTGTTAGTATTATTTTACTTTAAAGAAAAAGATTAAAATGTTAATAATATTTATTCTGCAATTTTATTAACAAGATAACTATATAGAGAATGAAGTACTATGTCATGCTGTATGGGTAGGAAAGAGTTAAACTTATGTTAGTCTGGTTCAAGGCTGCCAATTAAGGATCCTCCAATGAGGGTCAAAATCACTTCAGTGGTCAAAAGATTTCATAATGAGAAAACTGGATATTTCCTAAATTTAGTTTCCTCTGGCACTAGCATGCAAAAGCAGCTTTTACACCTTCAGTGAACCTGTTGACCTATAAGAAAGGGTCAGCCAAAAGAACCATCATGATAAGTCCAAGAAATGGTCACAGGAGAATTGGAGATTTTTAAAAGTCAGTCTATCAGTCAGTTATTAACTGGCAGAGGACAAGTAAGGAGTTTAAAATTCTGAGCTTGCATTCCCCGGTATTTAAGGTTGGCTTCCTTCATCAGCTCAGAAATATCACTCCACATCTTTCTGATTTGAGACCAGTCTAAAAAGAGGCTGAAACACACAAATAAAGTGAATGGAAATTTTTCTTGGACCCCCATATCTGACTTCTTCCTTTTCTATGAACTCATTGTCATCTCTTCATTTCATCTTTGTCTCCAGCAACTTTTGTCAAGATCCAGCAATGCTACAGCAGAAGGTTGTGGGTAAGATCCCCTAATGTGGAGAAAAACACTATGGTGGTAACAGTTTGTGGGATTAGCTTTGGAATAACAGCTCCAATAAATTTCTTCTGCTTAGTTTGGCATAAGGCTGAATTTTAGTAATAGTCAGCAGACTGGTTAGTCAATGGCTATTCCACAGTGAGACACCCACATATTTCATAAACCAAGTCCCACACAAGGTCAATGGTTTGGAGTACCCAGTGAGAATAGGTCAGGATGAAATGACTACTCCACAATAAGAGATTCAATTTAAATGTTAATAGAAGAAGCCACTGATATATCAAAATACTGAAAGAAGTAATGAAATTTCCTCTGGTCTGATTTTCAGAACAGAATTCAACTTTAATAGTGTTTCTCAATTCATTCAGAATCATTGAAACTAATGAATAACTGGGGAAAAAAGAGAAAGAAAAAAGAGGAGATAAATAGACACTAAGTGATTGAATTTAGTATCCAGACAATTACCTTTGAAAACCTTAGACAGGTATTCAATTGAAATGCCAACATTGGTCAGCAGATGGCACTTAAGAGGGTCATACAATATTATATCTCCCATGTAAAACCTTTGACTGTGATCTAACTTCTAAAGTTTTAAATAATAAGGTCATTTCAAGATTAATAGGTTTTTTTCTATTTTCTATTTCATTAAGAAAACAAACAAAAATTCTAATTATACTCTGATTTGTAAAGCAGAAAAATTTGTAGATTCTATGATACTTTAAAACCTTAATGATTTGAATGTATATCAATAATTATTCTTTTAAGATTTAGAAATTCTTTCATTTGAAAAGGCTCAGATATTAATGTTGGAAAAAAGTATACTCCACCACTGTGGTGAAGGAATTTATGGCTGCCACTAGCATAATGCAAAGCTCTTTGAATGAATTGAGCACTCTGGTATCCAGTAAGGTATAAGATGTAATCAAACAAATGCTACTACTTAATACCTTATAATTCCCTAGCTGATGTGGTACGCTTGTTGGCTGAGTGGTTTAATCCCAAGTCTAATGTAAAGTTGGGTGGGTTTTGATCCCAGCTTCAAGCATCCTACGTGTCTAGCCACACTGAAGAGTTGTGATACAATGAAACAGTCAGTTTGTGGATGACAATACATATATATATATATATATGACGTGGTATGCTACCGAGAGAGGGAAAGGGAGGTCAATTCCCCTACTCTTCTGTGTTTGAATTAACAGTCATTAAGACTGACCGCTAAAACAGTAGGACAATGAAGGTCAAGGCTCCTCGCACTCTATGACCTGCAGTCTGTTGAACAAAGAAAGGAATCCAGGTCACTCTAGTAGCATGACTGGAGGAAATAATAGGAGAAGGAAAAAGTCAAATGATTGGCCATAGACTTTGGTTTACAGCCAAACTCCAGGAGGTCTCTCGCCCTCAAAAAGAATCTTTATTTCTGGACGGACATTGGCGAAAGAGAGACGCCAATTCTGCCAACTCTGTGGATGTCACTAGCCCATAAAAATGAAAATAAAGCCTTGGCAAAGAAAAGTAGAACTTAAACTGTTTTTACTTCTACCCTTCCTAAATATTGGAATTATATGTATTCCAAAAAAGAAAGAGAGAAACTGAAAGGATTCTGTTTTATCAACAGTAAATTAGTGAATGAACTTTGTTATATGCTTTAGCCCGGTGACTTAAGCATTTTCTCAAGTAAAAGAAAAAAGAAAGAAAGAAAGAAAAAAGGAGAAAGAAAAAAAGGAGAAAGAAAAAGGACTGTTGAGAGACATTTATGTTTGATACTGCCTGCTGGCTTAATATAACTGGTATTTTAAAAAGAAAAGAGAAAAGAAAAAGGAACTGTTTCTTAAATCTTATCATTATTTGTTTGGTCGTCGCCTATTAAAACTTTGTTATATTTTAAATGCACCCTTATGTTGAAATGTTTTGGTTGTGTTATTTATCTATCAAGTCACCTTCTTTTGAACATATCTGTTTCAGCCTCGTATCACTTTCATTAATTCTCGCTAAATGTCTTATTCATCTTAAAACATGATAAGGGCATTTTGGAAATTTGACTACAATTAATATTTTCTAACCTTGAAGTCTATGTTTTCCATTATCAGAGGGGGTAGGAAAATGAGGAACTAGGCGGGTTATGTGAAAGAGAATTGGAAACCCCCTCGTCATCGTCGGAGATCAGTCTAGCCCAAAATTAACCCCCACATTATTTGCCAGTTTACCATATGCCTGAAAAAAGAATTCTTCACTAGGATTTATTTTTGCGGAAGATCAAGTGCCAGACTGCCCTCGACGGCACATGCGCATAAAAATGAACTCTCATCCTGGGATAATTATTTATGCAGCGTCACATATATATATATATATATATGAAAGAAGCTGTTTGCATTTCAGTCCATGCTAATTACATTGAAAAAGGAATAAACCAATCTCTTCTAAATCCAGCTATGGGTAAAATAGAAAGGTAGACTTGGCTCTCTAGTCTTGGTAGGGCAAGTAATCTAGAAGAAAAAACTTTGAATTCAAAAAGCTGAGGTTTTGTTTGGAAGAGCCTGGAGGTTATTAGTGCATGATTCTTCAGTTATACAATAAGTTTGGTTTGTTCTACTCAATACTTCACCACTATAAACAAAGTACTTGAGTTGGTAGTCCAGCAGTTCACATCTTTAAGTGATCTGTTTATCCCTCATATGTTAGGATCAACAGAAGATTCTATCATAACCATATAATTAAGTTGACCAATTGTAGTTGAGGGCAACCCAAAGGCTCCTTTTTCAATACTTACTTCACTGAGGTGTAGTGGAAAGTGTTACTCTCTTCCTTAGATTGCTCCACTTACCCTTGACCCATATATTATGATGCTGAGTATAAAGAAAGGAGGTATCAAGTAACGTTTTTTGAGTCTTTGGTATGACTCAACCAGAGATTGAAACCTGGCTTCCAGATAATTTACAAACACTCTTACCATGATTTTAGCATAAGATCCTAATCTATGAAATCTTCACAGTGCCAAGTGCATGAATATGCTGAGCAATATTACCATATATTTCAAGTATGAAATAGAATGATAAAACTGGATAAAACTCATGACTCAAGTTTCACATTGTAAGGTGAGTCAGAATTCAACATGTCTGAATTACAATAAGTAATGTGGGGTTTGAAGGCTTTGAAGGTCAGGGGCTCAGGGCAAGGCTGTGTTGCCGTAGATACCTGACTCCATATTTTGGTTATATTATTTTACCCCACGTTGACTAGCCGGAGCAATGCCTTGCCCAAAGAAAGTCCCAAAAGAAATAAACAAAAAGAAAAGATAGAAACAGATAAGAGACGAAAACATTTCTTCCATACTTTCCTTTATTTACTTGGTGAAGGGACTAACCAACGCTACATCCCAAGACGTAGCGTGGTGCCCAAAACACCAGACAGCAAAATGATGTTGTTGGTTCAACGGACACTGCCTGAAAGAGAAAAATGATATCGTTTCCTTTTTCAAGGGGAAAATCCTTTTTTCTTTTACGCATGCGTCATCTCCTTTTCCGTTAGACACCTCTGGGAGTTTCTTCAAATTTAATAGTTTTCTTTTTATCTATTTATTTATTTTTTTTAGATTTAATTTTTTATTTATTTATTCGTTCCCTACAGTAATCAATGACAACATAATAGTTACATGAATCAAAGAAAGAGTTCATATTTATTCAGTTGAATCTGATTTAGATGTGTTGAGTTGTGGCTCACCTTGACAGCATGAAACCTCTGAGTCACACATTTTTATCTTGATTTATCTTATTCTATTCTTCATATATATATATAACCAGCCCATTTGTGTAGTGGGTAGAGGGTTCACCAATGGTCTAGGAAACTGGGGTTCAATCCCAGGTCGAGTTGTACCAAAGACTCAAAAAATGATACTTGATACCTCCTTGCTTAACCCAGCATTAAAAGATATAGATCAAGGATGAGTGGAACAATCCAGGAAAAGAAGTAATGACCTCCCCTACACCTCGTTTTTGTCGCTATTGAAAAGGGAGCCCCCGGCACACTCTTGACTATGGTCACCAACTAACTTATTTACTTTATAAATATATATATAATGAACACTGTGACTTGATCTGTTTGTTGTAATATTTGTGTGCTCTGCTAAAGATTAGTGTGTCATTCTCTGGTACTTTTGCAGAGGATCAGACTGCAGTACATGTACTAGTGAAAAATAATAAAACAAATATGAGAAAAAATTTATTAAAATGAAAACAATCAAGAAATTAAAATATAATGCAAATTCATAATTAGGAGCTATATGTCCCCCATCACTAGAGCTATGAATGATTTCTTTAGGACCCATGAAATAGATTACTGGGAAGCCATTGACATATTCTATTGAGCCTCACCAATTTAACTGCTGTTTATTGAATCAGCTATGCATAATACTATTATTAAATATATTTGCATTAATTTCAACAGCATCTATTTCATAATGGTAAAATTCTTCTTCTTATATATAAATATATATTCTATGGAAGTTACATAAAAGAAGGTGAGATTTTAATTCTTTTTAGCTTTTATACTACAGTGCTGGTCAGCATCTGAGCACTTTTTGATTTATCAAACACTTTTTAGATGATTATTTATTCCCATCTCTTCACTATATATATATATATATATATATATATATATATATATATATATATATATATATACACCCTGTCATCAGGGTTTTGTATCCTCTGCAGAGGAGTAAGACCCCTCAAAAAGAGTATCCTTGGTAAGACATTAAATTGCATCTGATGATGAGTCTGCAGTTCTGGAGACCTGTAAGTACAGAATCACTTCTTCATAACTATTACTCCCAGATCCACTTAAATCCAAAGTGGTAGAACCTATTAGGACCCAATCTCTAGGTCAAATAGAACTGTTCAAAAATTATTCCTATTTACAAAAAAGTCTGATGAAATAACTACACAAAAAATGTAAATATGAACATTCAATGATTACAGTTCCCAAACCACTTGGTATAAAATGACCCCAGACAGGTTGACATGCCATTAAAATCATTCAATCAATCATATATATATATATATATATATATATAAATATATATATATATATATATATATATATTGAATGTATATAACCATAACAGTAAAAATAGCAATCATATTGATGCACTTAAAATCTCCTAACAAAGAGAACAAAGCAATTGAAACCCAATAGGTTTACAGGCTATCTGATTTACATAGAACATTACTGTGGTTTCCTTGTTTACTATTCATTATGTCCAGACACTCCAGGAGGGTTACAATACAATGCACATTACAGGAAATCTTTATAGTTATAAGGTTTTACTATTACTGTCAATGATATATATATATATATATATAGGTTACCAGTTAAGAAAAATTGGGGAGTCCCTGTAGTGTAGTGGCTAATGAGCTGGACTGTGACATCATAGAAAGTGAGTTTGAACTCCAGTCACACTATTATCTACACTTTTAAACAAATACTCTTGGAAAAGGCATGAAACACCTTATCCCCCAGCTATAGGTTAAATAGTACCACTACTGTTCTTCTATAAGGATGGCTTCAGCATTAAATAACCCAAGTAGGTTGGTATGCCATTAAAAAAGAAACCAAACCAAACTAGTGTAAAAAATAGTTATTTAAACTCAAACTATATATAATGTCATCTCAATTTTCCATTGAAAGTGACGTTATCATCTTATCATATAATTCAATTAACATCATTGAATTAATGATTTATTATTGAGAGATTGTACACTGACTCATCATTCAGTTTCAGCATATTGATGTGTCATTAATTCAGTCAATTCAAATGTTAAATTATTGAATTATTGCTAGAATAAATGTTAAATTATTGCTAGAATAAATGTTAAATTATTGAATTATTGCTAGAATAAATGTTAAATTATTGAATTATTGCTAGAATAAATGTTAAATTATTGAATTATTGCTTGAATAAATGTTAAATTATTGAATTATTGCTAGAATAAATGTTAAATTATTGCGAGAATAAATGTTAAATTATTGAATTATTGCTAGAATAAATGTTAAATTATTGCTAGAATAAATGTTAAATTATTGCAAGAATAAATGTTAAATTATTGAATTATTGCTAGAATAAATGTTAAATTATTGAATTATTGCTAGAATAAATGTTAAATTATTGAATTATTGCTTGAATAAATGTTAAATTATTGAATTATTGCTAGAATAAATGTTAAATTATTGCGAGAATAAATGTTAAATTATTGAATTATTGCTAGAATAAATGTTAAATTATTGCTAGAATAAATGTTAAATTATTGCTAGAATAAATGTTAAATTATTGAATTATTGCTAGAATAAATGTTAAATTATTGCTAGAATAAATGTTAAATTATTGAATTACTGCTAGAATAAATTTTAAATTATTGAATTATTGCTTGAATAAATGTTAAATTATTGAATTATTGCTAGAATAAATGTTAAATTATTGCTAGAATAAATGTTAAATTATTGAATTATTGCTAGAATAAATGTTAAATTATTGAATTATTGCTTGAATAAATGTTAAATTATTGAATCATTGCTAGAATAAATGTTAAATTATTGCTAGAATAAATGTTATATTATTGCTAGAATAAATGTTAAATTATTGCTAGAATAAATGTTAAATTATTAAATTATTGCTAGAATAAATGTTAAATTATTGCTAGAATAAATGTTAAATTATTGAATTATTGCTAGAATAAATGTTAAATTATTGAATTATTGCTAGAATAAATGTTAAATTATTGCGAGAATAAATGTTAAATTATTGAATTTATTGCCAGAAAGTTGTGAATGCAACAAAGGATTTTAAAAAGAGAGCAAATCTTGATCTAACATTACCATGACTTGATTCATTTGAGATCACTTAAAAGTTAAACTTTTACTACTAGGACCTTTTAGAGCTTTGGGTTCTTAGACACTGTTTGATTAGCCAACTGCTAAAAACAAAAAAAGATTATGTTTAAAAATGCATTGAATTTAAAGAGTAATGTTGTTGGTGGTCTGATTAATCAGAAGTAGACATACAGTTATTAGGACCTCTGAGCAAAAAAAAAAAGTCATTGTTTCATTCATTTATCCCTCTCTGTGATCTATTTCAAACAAGTATATACAATCTTATTCAGACTTTTCTAAAGTTTTATGTCTAAAAGAAATAGAAATCTATTGGGGTGTTTATTTCTAGTACGATAGTATTGATACAAATATGTGGACTGTATTAAAAGACTAAAAGGATTTGCTGGGTTGAAACATTTTAATCATAACAGACTGTTTAATTTAAGGTTACTTGATTTTTTTTGTCTTTTGTTTTGTGTTTTTTCTTCTGTTTTGGGCCCTGGGGTACTGTCTAATTACCAAATGCTAAATTTGCCCCTTTATGTTTAAAAATGCATTGAATTTAAAGAGTAATGCTTATTGGTAGTCTAAGGATTGACGGTGATTAGGACCCCAGAGCAAAAAAAGAGTCATTGTCGCTTTAACCCTTTCCATCCAACCATCCAATTTATACATATATATAGACACACACACACACACACACAATTTTAATAAAATGAAAGGAAAATGATCACTAATGTTCATATTTCAGCAAAGAAATTCAAAACGCTTTGAAAAAGAAGAATGCCACAGGAAATGACCTCTTTTTTCAGAACTTGTGGGATTATGTCTCTTTACAGCTTTCTTTTAATAGCAAATTGTGAATTACCATGACAGTTTTTTGAAAGCTAATAAAGTGGTTTCTTTTTTACTTCTTTCCAGCTGAATACAAAGCTGTCCTTCTCTTAGATTGGTCGCCCATCATCTTTATTAGAGAGCAGGATCAGAACTGCTATTTTACCAAGAGTTGGTGGTAGGGAGGAGTAGATTCATGCTTTTCCCAAACAGCTCAATCAGAATTTGAACTCAGCTTCGTGATTGTATTTTTCATGCTAATCAATCATTACGCACCCCGCACCCATCACAAGCTGACAGTGACATAAGCCTCTGGGCAAAAAGAATAATTGGTTCCTTAACTCAAATTGGATATTATCAGCAATCATTTTTTACAAAACTCTGCAGAATTGAAGCTCCATAGCCAAAAATAAAATTGCAACTCTTTTATGAACAAATATAAAATTCTACAAGTATATACCCAACGAGCAGGATGTGACACAAGGTCATTTTCTAAGAGGAGTTTAACAGATTTGAATTCAGAGTTTTCCTTCTCCCAAACTGGTTGCCATACAAAGGTTAAAAAATCCAGTCTACTATACTATTTACCAATAGAATAATTGGATTCATATCTTTTTCAAGGGTATTAGAACTACATGAAATGCAAAGAGCCTCGTCCTGGGTTTGAACTTAGGTAACCTTTTCCAGTTCCTGTTATGGTAACCATTACACCATGATAACCTGTATCATTATATTTTTTGGACTTCTACATATACATTTACATACCAGGCCATTGGCCTAATGAGTAGAGTGTTCACCAATGGTCCGGGGGACCGGGATTCAATCCCAGGTTGAGTCATACCAAAGATTCAAAAAATGGTACTTGATGCCACCTTGCTTAACACTCAGCACTATAAGGTAGGGATCAAGGGTAAAATGGAGCAATCCAGGGAAAAGAGTAGCACCCTCTCCAACACCTCAATGTAGTAGCTAATGAAAAGGGAGCCTTTGGGTTACCCTTGACTAAGATCACTAACTTTACTTACTTAACTTTACATATACATTGTTTAGTTTCGGGCTGATGCTGCATTTCAGAACTAATCATTTTGTTTAAGAAGCTGTACTGAAACATTTAAAGTAAGGTGAGTACATATTTGATTTTAATAAAATTCAATTTTTAGTCCTTCTATTTTTGTATTCGCCAAGTATTTCTAAGACAAATGCCTACTTGCATCTTATTTGTAAATGTCTTCCACAATATGGGGTTTTGTATATGTAGTCTGACATGTCAACCATCTGAAAGAGACATGATTTTTTTCTTAATTATTTTTTATTTTGAACGCAGTAAGATAAGATGAAATAAATACTAATGACAATTCTTTATCATAGAAATTAAGACAACTTTAGACTATAACATCAAATTAATAGATTTGAACAACCAACAGAAATGAGCAGAAAGAAATACTTATAAAAAAATTTATAATAATAAAAAAGCTTTATATAAGAAATTTGGACAACTAAACTTCCTCTTGTAGGGACACAATAAGATTTGAAGATCTCCTGATAAACAGGTTTAAGCTCCTAATGGTCGCTTGATACTTGCCTTCCGCTTTCAACGCTATAACTTGGTACTGCTCAAAAAAGCCAGTAGCAAGCAGATAGCCATAGAAGTGGGCTAGTACGCCCGAACTGGACAAGAACATCACTTATCTAGGAGGTACATCAAGGTGGTAGAGAAATATTGTGACAAACACTGTAAGTACCATTATTATATGTGTTAATGTTTTTGTGTGGTCTTCATGTAAATAAATGTCTGAAGGTATTTGACATAGTTGTTATTCTTTGGGTATCGCATTTTCTGTTTGGGAACTCTTTAAGGTACGGAGCTGTTACCCAAACACTCTTTTAAAGACAAAATTTATAAAACTCCGCACAGGTAAAATCCAATTTCTAATTAACTAGATATGAAATAATGTCAAATATTTATAGAATTGAGTTTCTGGTAACAGGTTGTATTTTTAAAAATAGCAACAAAAATATTTATATGTGGCAGAAGAACCCCGCACGCCAATGGCCAGGGCCAAATAGTTTAGTCAGGAAACTACTGCTACTCATCTATAAGGGTGGCATCTATTGATAAGATAAAAATACTGCCAATGAAAGATTATAATGACTATGACTTAAACCATATGTCCAAACCGCATGGCCCTTTGTGCAGGTAAACACGAGGCATGTTCTGCTGAGATTGGATCTCTGGCCCCAATGTTCGAAAAATCAGCTACGGAACTCAAATTAAAACAAAAATTACTTAGATACAAAAGAATAGTACTTATAGTGACACTTAATGTTAGGACTTTAAATAGAATAGGCCAACTGTCGGAGCTGACAGAATCTGTGACAGAGCATAACATTGACAGACTAAGCATACAAGAACACAGATACTATCAATACCAAAGTAGAAATAAAATACATCAATACTGGCAATGGATGGATATTTATCTCAGCATCTGCATGGAAAAACTCTGTCAATGCTGTCATAGGGAGTGTAGGAATGCTTCTCAGTCAATGCCCTCTGAAACCAGTAAATAGTATTGAGAAAATGCAACCAAGAATGATGGTAGCCATGTTTAATGACAACTCTTGCACAATAATCATCTTCTGCTAGTGATGAAACAAACCTGATCTCTTTCTACAATGAGCTATCTTCCTTGTCTGTAGCATTCCCAAACACAATATTCTAATCATCAGTGGAGACATAAATGCTCAAATAGGTAAAAATGAAAACAACAAATTCTGTTTACACAACTCATCAAACAGAAATGGGAAACATCTAACAGAATTCTCACTTTAAAATGGACTAACTTGCCTTAATATTAAATTCCAGAAAAGGAAGAGAAAACTATGGATCTACACCAATGCAAATAATGCTAAAGCACAGATAGATTACATTCTCATAAAAAAGAAATGGATTGATCGCGCCCTGAGTTGTGAGGCACGTTCTTCTTTTGAAGGAGTGTCTTCCGGTCACAGAATTGTCACAGCAAAGATACATCTGAGCTTACACAGGAATACGACACAAACAACCCAAACCACTCACTATGACTGGTCCTTGTTTACAATAGAGATATTAGAGATAGATATTCAATAACACTAAGAAAAGAATTCAATGCTCTTCAGGAGATATTCAAAACACTTACTCTGAATGACAAATATGAGAACTTCATCAATGCCTGCATGGAAGTAAATACTGTTCATAATCTGCCTAGACTATGTACTTCGAATATCAATAGATCTAATGAAAGATAATGGCTTTACACTAAAAAAAAAAGGCAAGAAGCAGAAACTATTACAGATGCAGACAACCAAGATAGAATAGCACTTCTTGCAAATATACCTAATCAAGTTGAATCCCTGCTGCATAGTCTGGAGCAGGCAGAAGGAGGTATTGACCTCCATATGAAAGTAGACAAAATGAAGTTCATGTGTTTTAATCAAGAAGAAGACATCTCCGCACTAAATGGTGGTTTTCTGAAATTATTGGACAAGTTCACATACCTTGGTAGCAGCATTTCGTCTACTGAAAGGGCCATCAAAATGCGCATAGTGAAGGTATGGACTGCTATTGATAGGTTATCGATCATATGGAAGTCTGACCTATCTGATAAAATAAAACACAATTTCTTCCAAGCTGCAGTTGTGTCAATTCTCATATATGGATGCATCACATGGATGCTGACAAAGTATATAGAGAAAAAGCTAGACAGCAACTGCACAAGAATGCTACAAGCTATTTTAAACAAATCCCACAAAACAGCAGCAGTACAGTTAGCTACCTCCTATCTCTAAAACCATCCAAATAGATGAACAAGATATACGGGACACTGTTGGAGAAGCATGCACAAACTCATGAGTGACATTCTTCTATGAACCCCTGATCATGGACATGCCAGGGTTGGCTGATCAACAAGAACATACATACAACAGCTCTGTATGAAAACTGAATGTTGTTGAGAAAACCTACCGGAAGCAATGGATGATTGGAGTGAATGGCGAGAGAGAGTCAGAGAAATCCATGCTCGTTGCATGATCTGATGATGATGATGATACTATTAGGATTGTGTTGACAAAGAGTTAACAGCACTTATAAACTCTGTGTCGGCACAGTCCTAACTTAGATCTACATATGCATTAGCATCGATATTGAACACTATATATAAATATAGCTAACTACATTATATATATATATATATATATATATATATATATATATATGTGTGTGTGTGTGTGTGTGTGTGTGGGCACACAAATCAACACTGCTTAATGACAGTCAGATTTATGCTTTCTTCAGTGGATGAAAAAAGCATGAGACTCGAAGTCACCATGTAGCATTGTGTCCACACTGTTTATATTTACATATACTCTATCCCTGCAACTATTTCCCAATAAATAAAACTGTATATATATATATATATATATATATATATATATATATATATAAACACTCCAACTCCTACCCGATAAATATATGTATGTATTTATCTTATTGAAAATAACAGATTTGGATTTTTTCTGAAACCTTTTGTTTGTGACAATAATATTGTAACCCTTGTTTCTTGGAACTTTTTATATGCTGAACTAACAAATCCACTTTGATGACTGCTTTCTTGTATCTACGTAAATCATTAGAGAATTTTTTTATTTAAGCAAACACTGATGAGGGGGAAGTAAAAAAAAGCAAATTTGTTCTCCTCTCTGATTAAAGAGTATTTACCAGACAGCCATCTTGAATGATATCTTCATCCATTCAGTAACAAGTTTGTTGATCTTTTCTTTGACTTTAAAGATGGTAAGTGTGTTTTATGTGTCAAATGATTTTTAATGATTAATTTCAAGTTTAAATTGAGTTACTTGACAGGGAAAAAAAAATATGAAAAAAAAAGTTGCTTTTGGAAGATTATTTTATAAATCACAGCAAGTCTTACAGGTGCAGAATTTCCAAAATGAAGGTGAAGATTAAGTGTTGTAGATGGCTGATAGAAAATAAAATAAATTGAAAGAAAAACCAGTAATTTCATAAATGATATTTGTTGCATTGAGGATCTATTTTCTAGGTTGTTATAATAACATTCAGGATTGCATGGGGTGTTGAATTCCAAATGATATCTTGTGAAGATGTGTGTAAGTCAGATGGGAATTATCAGTTTGAAATGTTTTTATAATTTTAGAGAGAATCTCAGGTGGAAATTGAACAACAAAAACTAATTAGTTAAAGAATATTTAATTTTTTATTGGTCTGAGTGAGAATATACAGGGATCCACTTAAAATAAAGATCTTTTCAGATCACTTCTTAGTCTCAATCATGTGAAACAAAGTATAATCCCCCTCAATATATATATATATATATATATATATATATATATATATATATATATATATAGATAGATAGATAGATAGATAGATAGATAGATGCGTGTTTGTGATTGATTTATTCATTCTAATGGTTTGTCAACACATCAAAGGTTATTTCATGCCAATATTGCATTCATTGTACATATATATTTATATTTTTTTACTTGTTCCATGAGAGTTTTTATGCACAGTTATATAATATTAAGTATTCATATCTAATACCAATAATTTGCATAGTTGTATGGTTTCAAGTATTCCTGTCTAATGCAAATAATCATATGCTTTCAAGTAATTATTTCTATTCAATTTATTTGTGCACAGTCATATAGTTCCAAATAACTGATAATAATCCTTAGTAAACAATTATAGGTTCAAGTAACAATTCTACAAAAAATAATTTACTGTTACATAGCATGAAGTATTCTTATTGATTATGAATAATTTTTAAACAGAACTATTTAACCTATAGGTTAGACTCTAATAGGTATTACTATGCTGGGTAGGAGTGGACCTGGGAGTACTCCACACTTGCAAGATCTCCAGAACTATCTGATCCAGTTTAGTGTTAAACCCAGGACACAGTTATTTAGGGGGGAATCTTATCCATCTGCAAAGAATACAGTCTGCATATTCTCTTTGTATTAGATAGGAATACTTGATAACATATAACTGTGTGCAAAGCATTGAGAAATTACACAAAAAAATGTAAATATAAATCTCTAGGTATAAAATAACCCCAGGCAGGTTGACATACCATTAAAATCAATCAGTTGATCAAATCTTATAATTGCTCCAAATTATTGGTGTTAGGAATAATTGGAACCATGTAAATGTGCAAACAAACAATTATCATTATATAGGAAAAGTTACTTTAAACCATATAATTGTGTGTGAATTATTAGTATTAGATAGAAATACTTGAAATCATACAAATCTGTGCAAACAAATGACAAATAAAAAAGTGCAATTTATGAAAACAGATGCGATGAAACATTTAAAATATAGTTATGATTACTGTCAGATATTTACAAATAAATCAAATTTTGACATTGAATTACCCGTAAGGAATTGATATGCCTTTATACAAATAAATCAAACTAAAACAAGTATTTCGTTTAAATGTGTTTCATTGAAAATAACCACCAAAGATTTTAGAAATAATTTTTTTTTAATCAATTAGCTTGCCAAATCAATTTACTCTAATAATAAAAATTATGCAACAATCTTCTAAAATAAAACCATACATTTTTATCATTTACAATATTTGGACTATTGACCTAATCTTCATTGTTATATGCAAAACATTTTGGCTGATATGTCCTTTGACGTTCTTCAGGTGTATTATGCTGTATTCCAGAGCCTACACAGAACTTTGAACTAAACCTTTTATTTAATCCATGCTGGTAGATTATTCTAATTCCATTAACCATGACTAGGTACAAATGTTAAGCTATAGTAAGTATTCTTAGTTATCTTACTTGTAGGTGGGACTGAACCAGGGACCTCCAGATGATTTCACTCAGACACACTTTTAGGCCAACAGTATATCCACTGCACCATGGCTTATCGGCCAAAACGTTTTGAGTATAACAATAAAGATGAAGACAATAGTCCGAATATTCTAAATGATAGAAATTATCAGGCTTCATCTCAGAAATTTAGGCAAATAATTTTTATTATTGTTTTTGTTCTTCATCATCTCACAAGATTTCCAATCACAAACATGTGACAATCTGAATAAGAATAAAGAGGTTTTTCAAAATGAAAACCTACTTAAAAAAAAAACCAGTTCATCCTTCCCATAATCCATCAACAACCTATAGGAGTTGCTGTTTGGTCTGGAAAGCATGAAACTAACAGTCACCATACAGTGCAGTCTCACTATTCTTTATAATTACATATACTCTATACTGAGTACTATTTTGCAACAAATAAAGTAAGTAAGTAAAGTTGGCAACCATAGTTGAGGGTGACCCAAAGGCTCCCTTTTCCATAGCTACTACACCAAGGTGTAGGGGAGGGCGCTACTCCATTCCCTGGATGTTCCCCTACCCTTGATCCATACCTTAAAATATTGAGTGTTAAGCAAGTAGGCATCAAGTACCATTTTTTGAGTCTTTGGTATGACGCGACCTGGGATTGAACCCCGGTCTCCCATCCCATTGGTGAACATATCCATATCATCATCATCATCAAAGCATGCTGACAACATTGATTATTTTGACCCACTCTTTTTCACTATCATTTCAATTGGCCATCAGTCTTGGTAAGTCTTCTAGACAATATCCAGTGTGTGCACAGAGCAGATAAATATAAGTTTTTGTTGGTCTGTCAACACTGAAGTACCTATGAGTAGGGGTCCGTAGAAGAATGTTGCTAATGAGTTTTTCCTTGCTTCTCTAACAGTGCCAAGTATGCCTTATTTATCTTACTTAGATGGTTTGCAAAATGTGAGATAAGTGGCTGCATAACAATTGTTTTGAAGGATGCTGCTTCCAGGATTTTTTAAAAAACAGCTTGCAGCATTCTTATGTAGTTCTCATCTAGCTTATTTCCCAATTGCTTAGTTAGATTGGTCCAACCATGTAGTAGTACAATAACTTGGAAAAATTCCCATGATACTAAGTCTAATGTAAAGTTGGGCGGGTTTCAATCCCAGTTTGAAGCATCCTGCGTGTCTAGCCGCACTGAAGAGTTGTGATACAACAAAACAGTCTGTCTGTGGATGACAATGTATATGCTCCACTCCTGGGGGTTGAGCACTTTGGCAAAGGAAATAATGGCTGCCACTCGTATGATGTAAAGCTCTTCTAATGAATTGAACACTCTGGTATCTGGTAAAGCAAAATATAAACAAATGAAAGCTAATGCATTATAATATTGTATACTCATCTGCATAACAAAACAATGGAGAAGAAAGACGAGCGAAGACTTCTTTATAAAAATATATACCTCTCCCTTTATTGCAAGGGTTCTAAAGGGTTGTTCAAGGGTTGCATGTGAGAAGGAGCTGGAGACCGAATATAAACTGTAATATCTTGACCCCACGGTTATGACCGTCACGTTGTGTCTTTCTTGTTCTCCTGATGCTCGAGTCCACTCCATCGGGGTTTCCGAGGGCCCCCTCGGTCGGGTGTGGCTTTCCCTACCACATCTGGTCTCTAGTTGTCTGGAATTCTACTGGCAACTGCTTCTTGGACTCGAACTCAACTGAGTTAAATAATAATTCAACGCCCACACGATCGCCCACTGGATCTTTGAAATTGAATGTTTAATCGTCATCAAGCGGAAATAACTGTCATGCAGTTCAGAGGTCACTCTCTTCCAGTGCACCAGTCTGTATTGGCACAGTGGGACCTTCACCTTGTCCCATATTATAAGCCTTAATCCGCCCACGTGATCTCTTTCGATTACTGGCCATTGGAATGTGTCACTTCCTTCCGGTGCATCACCTTGGAATAGCATTTTTTTGGGCCGGATCGAAGGTCAAAACATAACAATAATTCTCGAGCTGACATGTGTCACCTGATGGCTGAACTGTATGGTACTAAGTCTAACGTAAAGTTGGATGGGTTTCAATCCCACCTTGAAGCGTCCTGTGTGTCTAGCCCCACTGAAGAGTTGTGATACAATGAAACAGTCTGTGTGTGGATGACAATATATGTATATATATATATATATAATTGAGTATTTGGGTAGTAATCCATCTTTGATGGATGTTTTATAAAAGATCATTGACAAGGAGCATCTTGTAAGTTTTTTATTTAGTTTTTCACGTGTACATACTGGGGAAATCTTTTTTGGATAAAGTGTAAGTAGAAACTGTCCAAAAGCACTTTTGGCAAATCTCTGAGTAATTTTCAGGGAGCATTGTAAGAAACTATCATATAAATGTGTCATTTGGTGTATTGAAATGTATAGTGTTGATTCTAATTTTAAAAAACTGTCAAACAACCAGAATATTAAATCCATTTTTAAAAGAGATTTTGTTAAGAATGGGTTTTCTCACTTTTATGATTAATGCTTCCAATATTTCCAGTCTCTTTTTATGATGAAATCAGTGTATTAGTTGCATATTATCAACCCGTATCCATATATTTATTTATTGTAGTTTGCAATATTTGTAAAAAAAAGAGTGCTCAATATCAGAGATTGGATAGCATAGATACAGTGTCAACAGTGTTAGGTGGCTGTGAGTTTCTTATCTATGCAATCATCATCATTATACATGTAGTAGTAAAATTTGACGAACTTCGTTGAGGGTGACCTGAGAGCTTCCTTTTCAATAGCTACTACACCAAGGAGTAGTGGAGGGTGCTACTCCATTCCCTGGATTTCTCCACTTTACTCTTGATCCTTACCTTATAATGCTGAGTATTAAGCAAGGTGGCATCAAGTACCATTTTTTGAGTCTTTGGTATGATTCGACCTGGGATTGAAGCCCGGTCTACCGGACCATTAGCAAACACTCTACTCATTGGGCCAATTATATATATATATATATATATATATATATATATATATATATATATATATATAAATTTTGTTTCATTTTCATCTCTGTTTCTTTGACTGAAACTTAGAAAATAACAGAAATTTTCATTTAGATTAAGTGAAGATCAAATCTGTAATGACATCTATGAATACTAAGCAATTGAGTAAAGGACAAAAGTTTTTTTTAATGCCAATATAAAACAACATGGTAATTGGAATAAATAATAGTTAATAGCTTTTCCATTCAAGTCAGTGAAAGAAACTTTGTTTCAGTCTTTCACAATGTGAAGTTGCTTTTCTTTGTCTTCAAGAGAGAAACTCACTTAGAATTTTTGCCATTGATTAAATGTTTTTCTTATCTTTTGTATTAAGTCTTTTTAATTTTCTCATCATTCAGCCATTTGTTTGTTGATAAGATCAGAAAGTTAACCAATTTGAATAACATATCTAAATCATTCAGTCTTGTTAGTTCTTTTCTAATAACTAAGAATACTATTATGTGGATGAAAAACATTGGTAATAAAAGCAGGGAACAATTTTTTTTGTACTCTATAACAAGGGCCGGTTTTTATTTGAAATGCTGGACATAGATCACTTAGAATGGACTTAGATGCTTGTTCAGAATAGAACAAGAAAAAAACATTCTATTATTTTTACAGGAATATACAAAAAAATTATCTAGAATTGTAATAAATTCATAGTCCAGATAAAAGAACATTTTAGTCATTTTCTTCATTTTTGCATGAAGATGTTTGTATTTCACTACAAGCTAATGCTTTTGGGAAAGGACATGAATTAGATTTTTCTCCTCTCAACAACGGGTAAATATAGGCAACCAATATAGGAGATTGAAAATTCGGAATTCAAGCTAACACTACTCTGCTGAAAAATTGACATTGTGTCTCATCCTGGTGGTGACCGAAAGGTTTGGTAAATACATACATATTGGAAATAGAAGTGGCAACTTGAGTTCAAATCCTGGATGAAGTTGTCTCCCTTTATCTTTGTGCTAATGCCTTTGGGAAATGCATAAATCCATCTGCTCTACACCCAGTTATGGGTAAATAGTTGGCCAGACTGTGCTCTTTAGGCTTGATTAGGCAACCAGTCAGAGAGAAGGAAAATCAAATTCAAACCAGCATTATTCCACTCAAAAATTGACCTTGTGTCACATCCTTCCCACGGGGATTAGTTAAATACTTACAATAAAGTTCCAAAATATCAGTAGTCAGCAGTAAGTTGACATTTTCTTTGTAGTTGGAGCGGGAAAAGACTAAAGATGTATGGAGAGTGGGTGAATTGTATCAAGTTGAAGACATTATTTATTCAGACATTCTCACTTTATTTGATGTGCACTCATCTCCTTTAAAGTTTAATTTATAAAAAAGAAAAATGAAAGCTTCAATCTTGATACTTTTTTGATCCTATCTTGTATCAAGAAAATGTTTTATCTTCCATACAATTTGATTTACTTAGACATGTGACACAACTCAACTGTATATTGACATATCAGTGTTGGGTTTACTCATATAACAATAGGGGAGTGCCCATGACATAATGGCTAAAGTATTGGATTGTGGCCTTGAAGAAAGCAAGCTCAAACTCGAGTCGTTTGATTATGTTCACTTTTAAACTAATACCCATGAAGGTTGATATGCCATTAAGTAAAGAAACCAAACAATCATATAACAAGCTTAGAATTTATTATTTACATACAAATATTATTCAACTGGTTATATTTTAGCATTTTTCTACTCCTTCCTGGGCAGGTAAGGAAGATATGAGTGAGTGATTTTGACAAAGTGTTTACTCACTTTCTTGATTGTCAAGTTTGGTAAAGTGACTAATACCATTTTGCTGCTACTGAGGTACTACAGCCGTAATGAGTTGAATGGTCTATCATACGTCTCTTTGGCTTTTTGATTTGTGCTGTTTCCTTGCATGTAGCAAAAACAAGAGACAGGAAATGGTATCCTATGAAAATTCTGAGGAAATTTTCATTAAAAAAAAAAATGTGCATTGCACTACTGAAAAAGAAAAAGAAATAGAAGTGCATATTTTACATGAAGAAGAAGGTTAGAGAATGTAGCGATCAGAACATTGTAATAGTAGTCGATCATAGTCGAGGGTGACCCGAAGGCTCCCTTTTCAATAGCTACTACACCAAGGTGTATGGGAGGGCGCTACTCCTTTCCTTGGATTGCTCCACTTTATCCTTGATCCATACCTTATAATGCTGAGTGTTAAGCAAGGAGGCATCAAGTACCATTTTTTGAGTCTTTGGTATGACTCGACCTGGGATTGAACCCAGGTCTCCTGGGCCATTGGCAAACAGTACAAACAACAAAAACAAGGAATTTTATTTCTTGAATTTATATTGAAGTTTCATGGTTCTTTTCAAAACTATAGAACTATGGGAAGAAAAAAAAAAGAATCTAATTTTCCAAATGATACATTGAATGATTAAAGTTATTGATTGTTCTACAAGAAAGCCAGTGAATTTATCATTTGAAAAATGAGAGCAACAAGAAAAAAGATAGAAATGAACAGATTTTGTTAAGTATATTTTTAACAACGATACCTTTTATTTAATAGATTTAAACCAACCAATAGGAAAAAGGTTTAGAAAGTTTTATGAAATTCTGGGAGAGATAATACTGTTTAAGGATCAGAAAGTCTTTATGAGTATTGGGTTGGTTGGTTGTTTGGTTAGTGCTAGTGAGGCTATTTAATTGATCTCTACTCCCGGATGTCTACTGTTAGCATTAGTATATCCATGATATACTAACACTGAATAAACAGAAGGAAAGACACAATAAGCTTATTTATACATATAGAAGCATTTAATACACTCATGATATACATGCTAGAATTACTGACAAAAATAAACAAATGTACCCTGACAGATAAGTAAGTTAGGAAGTAAAGTTGGCGACCATAGTCGAAGATGGCCAGAAGGCTACTTTTTAATAGCTACTACATCGAGGTGTAGGGGAGGGCAATATTCCTTTTCCTGAACTGCTCCACTTTACCCTTGATCCATACATTATAATGCTGGGTGTTAAGTAAGGAGACATCAAGTTCCATTTTTGAATCTTTGGTATGACTTGACCTGGAATTGAACCCCAGACTCCTGTGCCATTGGCAAACACTCTAACCATTATGCCTGTTAAAGTTCTGTTGTATATTGTACCTGCACTTTAATGGTGTTCACATGTGTTGAATTATGTGTCAAGACGAGTCAGACATAAGAAAGGGGAAATTATATGCACATCAGGGCATTCCACGATGTGCAGGTGGTCGAGTCCATTCCCTCGGCAGTGATTGGTTGCCAGCCCAGAAGTAGCTATGCTAGCATGCATATATTCTGGCTCACTCATTGACATATTTTTGTCTGCCAGCTGGATGCTAGCTGGGCCGCTGAGTCGGTAAGTGTTGTTATTATTTTATCCCGCGCGTTAGGGCAGTGACTTCTTCAATGCCAATGATGCACATATTATTCAAGGTTTGCCTTGGTTTCTTCATTTAATGACATATCAATCTTTCAGAGTAATTTAATGTCAAAACCATTCATATAGAAGAATAGCAATGTGACTATTTAACCCAAGGGACAAGAGAGTTCATACCATTCCCAAAGGTATTTGTCTGATAGTAAACATAATACTGTGACTGGAGCTCAAACACTCTTACTTCATGGCCGCAGTCCAGCACCTTAGCCATTATGCCATAGGGACTAACCCCATGATTAAGCAGTATATATGGAAAGCAAGGAAAAAATGGTAAAAGTCTTTCTTGATGTAGATGGACAGCACAAAAAAATGTAACTGTATCATGGCTTGGCAAGAGACATGTCCTTACTGTTCAAAGTACAAAGAAAGATAAAAGAGGGATATCTTTATTGTTCAAAGAAATTCTGAGGGGGATTCTAGGATTGTCACACAACTACAAGTTGATCAATAGACAGAACCCTATTTACTAAGGGAGACATTTATTGTCTCCCTACATGTATGTAAAGATGAAAGTGCCCACAGTGAAATGGATATGGTGACTCAAGTTAAAATTCTGAATGAGGCAGTTTATAGCTCACAAAATACTAATTCTCTGCGGAAGGTATGCAGCATTCAACAATTCTGCCTTCATCTATGAGTAAATAGTAGGATAAACTGACTCTTTAATCTTCGTATGGTAACTGGTGTAACATAAGGAAAACTTTGTATTCAAACCTGTTGAACTCAGCTTGAAAAATTGACCTAAAATCACATCCTGCTCATGCAGGGGTGGGAGTGGGTAAATAGATATATGGGTATAAAGAAGGATTTTGTTCTTTTAGTTATGATCATTGTAAAAGGGCTCTTACATTTTTTGTATGGTCTTTTTATAAGAGATTATACAGCCTGGTACTTCATTAGATATCTGACTGATAAGAGTGTTTTTAGATAATCTTCATACCACAACTCTTTGCTTGGATAAAGTTGGTAATTCTTGTCATTTTATGTCACAGCTGGAAAAGCAGATTGGTATTTTAGCTCATTTTTCTCTCTGGTTTTGGTTTTCTTGGGCAGATAATATATTTTCCAATATAACACCATCAAGAAAACAAGTTATTTTTGATAAATTTCTTTTCTTTTGACTGTATTGAGAAATCTAAACAATGGGACTTTAATTTGCATTAAAATCAATATACACTTTAATTTGATTCCTGGCAAGAAGACAGTATTTGTATATTTCTGAAAATCTTAGCTAACCATATACCCAATTATCTATATTCCTTGAATCACAGAAAGTCAGAGACTACAATTTGTGAAGATACGTAATTCCATTTAGAATTGAGTAAATAAATAAAAATATAAATAAAAATTAAAACATGAGCAGGGAATTTTTGCTCTCAACATGGGAACTGAAAGAAAACAAGACATTTATAGCAGATAAATATACCGGCTGCTTTTATCACAGACAAGTGACAAGATAATTATGCAATATACAATATCTAAGAATTACTGGCAGGCCAACCATCAACAAATATATATATATATATATATATATATATATATATATATATATATATATATATATATCTTGGTTCTTTAAAATGAAAACTGTCCAATTTTTAAAAAAATGACTCAATTAAAGCCAGTTTTCAAAAAGTAAACAGGAGAAAAGGTAAAGAATCAATACCATTTTGAAACTCAAAGAAAGAAAAGTAATTTTTTAATAATAAAAAAAAGGTAAAGAAGAAATCATTTCTGAATAAATGTACAGTTCATATAAATTGATATTCTCTTGGTTCTTCAAATTTTGTCCATTTCTTCTTTTTCTGATTTCTATTACTCAATCTAGTTAACTGCTTGAGACATAAGGAATCACAGAATTCATTCAAATAAGCATTATCTTATGTTCTTCAATCATCAAAAGTTAAGTATTTTTCATTATTATCAATTTCCAATAAGTATTTCTTCTATGGTATTTCTGTTGGTTTTATACTTGTAACAGTAATAAATGATTGCTTTATTGTCTTGAATGTTTCTGTTTCCAAAACTAAAATCCACTCTAAAAGGTCATTATTTCAGACAGTAAAAAAGATACAAGAAAATGCACTACAAAACTTGCATACTATAAAGCCTAATGGAGGGTACCATAAAACAAAGAATATATAACCATAAACTTTCCTTCACCAACAGAAATTACTCAACTAACACTTCTTTATCAACACACATCTGGCACCGAAAAGACATGAACATCTCACCCACCATCACTTGGGAAATACTAAAACTAGCACCCACCTAAAGCAAGACATGAAAAATACCTTCTTTGCCTCCACGAAAAACTAGCAATTATCACTTACTCATCACAAAGCACCCTGCTAAACAAAAAATAAGAAATTCTATCCAAATGCAGACATGAGAAAAAACGTTTACTCTCGCATTTTGACCCATACACAACCCACCCACCTTATCTATACTACCTCCACTATTAAAAGTCCCCCCACAAATAACCTCACAGCACACCCAACACACGGTAAGAACCACTTTCCACCATCAAACAACACACCCAACGCACTGTATGTACCATCTTCCTCCATTAAATCTTTATATCCATCTCCATGTACCTCCACAGACTGTTGACATTATGTTAGCTATGTTTTAACGATTGTTAGAAATATGTCTTCACACAGTATATTTAACATATCCTTTACTCACACACCATCATATATCACTATAACGCATATGTAATAAAACATTAATACAACATAGATTGCAAATAAAAATTATTATTGTGATCCAACACAACTCCCCACCTATTATCCTTACGTCCCAGGCCTATCATGCTTACAAGTCAAATCAAAAATTCATTTTCTTAATCATACAATGGTGATAATATGCTCGTTAGTTAAAATCATCCCGAAACGCATTCACACACATAAATAAAATGAAAACGTCATAGCTAATACTGACAATTATTGCAACTTCTTAACACAATATATTCACTATATTCTTTGCGTACATACAATCATAGATTACAATGATGTATACGTAATGTATCATTAACACATCATAACTAATACAAATTCTAATTGCAATCTGACACAAAACATATTCCAGCATAAAATACTAATATTGCATAATACTCCATTGTGGTGTTTACAATATTACATGTCTCATCACCACGATATTTATTGCATTCTGATCCACCATACTCCTTCGTCTATTATGCTTACAAATCAAAACTTTATTTTCTTCGTAATGTAATGATGCTGATATTTCGTTCCTAGATTAAAATCACACACACACACACACATGAATGCAAAAAATAGAAAATAAATGAATAAACAAATAATACTCCCTAGTATATTACAATATCACATGTCTCATCACTATAATGTTTATGGCGTTTTGACCCACCATACTCCTTTGTCTATTATGTTTACAAATCAAAACTTTATTTTCTTCGTAATGCAATGATGATGATATTTCGCTCCTTAGTTAAAATCATCACCACACACACACACACACATGCGCGTGTGAATATATATAAAAAAATATAAACACAATTTTTTTACTCAGTCAATCTGTCGCGGCTTTGGCTACGCGTGGCACCTCATATATTCAGGAGATAACCTGAAATTTGCCGCACCGCGCATGTATCTTCATACAAACATAATAAATATCACTTATATGACCACACAATAATATGCAAGTATAATCTTCACAAGCACACACACACACACACACACAGAGTCATAAAGAGTTGTACACATTCTTAACATTCTTTTAACTGTATTTTTCGAGTTTTTCGATTTCTCTATCTTTCTTTCTCTGCCTATTGATTGTCGTTTATAAGATGGCATGAAACCAATGGTCACAGACAAGCTTCCATGCTATTAGATATATATAAAAACTAATATATATTTACTGATATATATATGTGTGTGTGTGTGTGTATGTGTGTGCATATATACATATAAGTAAGTTGGCTGACAGTGGTTGATGGTGACCCAAAGGTTTCCTTTTCAATAGCAACTACGTTAAAGTATTGGGGAATGCTCCACTTACCCTTGATCCATACATTATAAGGCTAAGTGTTAAACAAGGAGGCATCAAGAATTATTTTTGAGTCTTTCATATAATTCCTGGACCATTGGCAAACACTCTAATCATTATGCTAATGATATATAAATGTTGTATAGCCACATACAACTATACATATAAAAAGTAAAAGTAAAGTAAAGTTGGCGACCATAGTCGAGGGTAACCCGAAGGCTCCCTTTTTGATAGCTACTACATCAAGGTGTAGGGGAGGGCGCTACTCCTTCCCTGGATTACTCTACTTTACCCTTGATCCGTACCTTATAATGCTGAGTGTTAAGCAAGGAGGCATCAAGTACCATTTTTTGAGTCTTTGGTATGACTCGACCTGGGATTGAACTCAGGTCTCCCGGGCTATTGGCGAACACTCTAACTGCTAGGCCAATGTCCGGACACTATACATATACACATACATATATATGCGGAAAGATAATCAAACATAATGACGAACTTCAATGAACGAACGAACACACTTCTTTGTAAAAATATCTCTCTCTCACTTTATTCTAGAAAGGGTTGATGTTGGTTGTGTGTGAGAGGTGAGTTGGAGATGGGGACAGACTGCAACATATTAACCCAAAGTTCTTCTGACCATAGCAGCACTTCTTTCGCATTCTGGCTGGACTGCTCAATCATGGGTCACTGAGGGCCCAAAGCCCTCAGTCTGCAAGCTGTTCTCACGCTGGCATCTTCTCCCCAACTGACTCCAACTCCAACTGGAACTCGAACTGACTCAAGTCGTCTGTGGCACCTGGTTATATAATTGTCTCACACTCACCTGCTTTCTGTGGGCGTAAGCATCTGCCACCATCATCGAATTCAACCATGTCCACAGGTCAAGGTGATATTCCGATATCTTCGGATGCACCTGTTTCGCTATTCTTCCACCTATTTACACAGGTGCATCTCTTGATTGACGGCACGGTCGAGGGTCAATATGTAGCATAAATATATATATATATAATTTTTTGTTGTAGGTTCAAAGAGAGAAAGAAATATTTAAAAATGAGTAGGTCTATGAAGAGATTTGAATTTTTTAGGATTTATTTACTTATTTTGTTAAGTACCACTACTTCGACCTGGGAGTGATGGCAATGAAGGGGTACTCCACATTTCCCAAAGCTCCACCATTACTAGAGCCTCACCATCAGATTTTTGAGTGTTATATTCCAGGGCACTCATTGGGGGAGTCTTACTCCTCTGCAGGGATGCAGTAGATATATTCTGCAGTCTCATCTAACTGGGCCATTAATAGATGTTGCTACTTGAAACCATATAATTGTGGGCAAACAAATGATTATTATTAAATAGAAGTGGTAATTTGAAACTATATAAATGTATATAAATTATGAGTATTTGATAAGAATACTTTAAGCCATATATGAGGAGTGCTTGAAAAGTAATGGGACTTGTGTCATAAACAATTTATTTTGATTGAAAACAACAAAGTACATGGTTTCCCTTTCAAAATGATCCAGCATCATTTTCTTTCACTCTTCTATGACCTGTGTCCTTTTCTTCAACACTTCTATTCCCTGCGTCCTTTTCTTCTACACTTCTATGCCCTGCATCCTTTTCTTCTACACTTCTATGCCCTACATCCTTTTCTTCTACACTTCTATGCCCTGTGTCCTTTTCTTTTACTCTTCTATGCCCTGTGTCCTTTTCTTCCACACTTCTATGCCCTACATCCTTTTCTTCCACACTTCTATGCCCTACATCCTTTTCTTCTACACTTCTATGCCCAGTGTCCTTTTCTTCCATACTTCTATGCCCTGTGTCCTTTTCTTCCACACTTCTATGCTCTGTGTCCTTTTCGTCCACACTTTTATGCTCTGTGTAATTTTCTTCCATAATTCTATGCCCTGCATCCTTTTCTTCCATACTTCTATGCTCTGTGTCCTTTTCTTCTACGCTCCTATGCCCTGCGTCCTTTACTTCCACACTTCTATGCCCCGCTGGAAGGATTCTTCTTGGATACTCCTCAGCTTGTTGTTATGGCCCTCTTAATGGCCCCCATACTTTCAAAATTGATCCCCTTTAATGATCGCTTGAGCTTAGGGAAAAGAAGAAAGTTACATGGAGCAAAAGATCAGGTGAGTAAGAAGGTTGTTCTAGTAAGGTGATGTTCCTTTCAGCCAGGAACATTCAATGTTTTACTTTTCAGACATGGCTAAATCTTCAGCAATAATCTCCCAAACCCTGTCCTTTTTCATGTCCATCTTGCTTGCTATCATTCAGTCAAGCAACAACTGCCACAAACCACTTGCCTTACCCATTTGACATTGACCTCGGTCCTGCTTGTTGAAGGCCATCCTTCACTTCATTTCGTCTCCATACACTTGCTGAAGTAATTCTAGTGCTTGATGGAATTTTTCCCAAGATGACTAAAAATTTCAGATTTATTCACTACTCAGTGTACATCATTTGTTCCTTAGTGCTCTGAGCTGAACAACCGGAAAAGGAGAAGGTATAAACAAAAGCATGTGAAAAAATTCAAAGGTTACAGAAAGTTAAGATGACAGTTATATAATCCCAAGATATCATGTTAGATGATAACATAATCTGCTTATCCCTTTTTCACCTATAGTTCTCACAGCCCACCCATTCCTATTAGCTGTTGGACAAATCTTGTAACTGCACTAATTATCTTTTAACTATTGAGTTTAATAATAATAAAAGATGATGATGAAAATGATGTTTTTATAGAATTAATTATAATGTGGACTTAGTGACACTGAAAATTGAACTGACATCCAAAATATTTGTCAATGATGAATTTTACAAACTGAGCAATTCTCTGCACCCTGGAAATGACTCTATCTAAAATCAAAAATATCACTTTGACTCTAATGGCAGTTGTTTGAGGAGAAATTTTTAAATGAGAAGATAATTTCCCAAGGGCAGTAAAATTAATGAGAAAATGGTAAATTCAGTATAGCTCTGTGAGTGTATCTGTGCATAAGTGAATATATGTGTATATGTGTGTAAATTGAGCATTATTTGCTAAAAAATAATCAAGTAGTTGGTTAATTACAGGTGTAATTAGCATAATTTTGGTATAATTAGAGCCAACATGATAAGAAAGTCCATCAATGATTTTGATGATTGTTAATGGTGTTCTGATTTAACCATCAAGAGAATAAAAGAAGATGCTTGCTACTTATCAATATAAAGTGTTGTTGTCATTTAAAAGCTTAGTTTAGTTTGTCACAAGGCCATAAAGTATGGAGACTCAGGGTTGGTTGGTTGGTTCATATGTTTTACTGTGTAACCACCCTTTTTGGTTCATTTAATGCCAAATTAAATTTTAAACAATTCCCTTTGGTTTACAAACAGTTAAATGTCAAAACAGTTCTCTTTCAAACAATTCAGTTTAGCATAATGACACAGTTTCAATGTCAAAAACAGTATTGTAACAAACAATTCAGTTTAGCATAAGTACACAGTTTAGTTCTATTTGACCCATTGAAAGGACACTATTAGGTACTGCCATTCCGGACCAGAGTGGACCTGGGAGTGATGGCAATGAAGGAGTACTCCACACTCCCCAAAGCTCTAGCATTACTGGGGCCTCGCCTTCAGAATTTTTAGTGTCATATCCAGGACACTCACTTAGAGGAAGGTCTTAACTCTCCGCAGAGAAGCAGTCGGTGTATTCTACAGCCCCAGTAAACTGGGCAAAGAGACTCAGGGAGAATCAAACTTGTTAACAACAGTCTACTAACCAAGCTCAAGAACTCTTTTACCACATGAGGCACCTTATCAGAAAATGCAGCTGTTATAGATGCACAATTTATCTTGTTTTCAGCTTAACAAAAAAAAAAAAAAAAAAAAAGGAAGAAATTATTCTTTCTTTTCTGTTTTTTGCAGACAGTTCACATTGTTTTTTTTTCCTGAGTGCAATTCCTATCATATCTTCATTGACAAGAAAAAAAAATGTTATGTAAAATGTAACCAGTGACAATATCATTTTTCATCAATATGAAGTTTGTTCAAAAATATAGTCTGATGCTGCATTTACCAAGACAGAAATGAATAATGAATGAAACATTAATTTTCTTTAAAATAGTCTCCTAGGCATTTAGTATACTTATTTCATGTGTCAAAGTATCAGAGAAACTCCGTTTTTGATGTGATGTGAAGCTGTGTTGTTAAATTAATTTAATCCCTTCCATTTCCTCAAATGGTACCAATGAGATTAATTTTCAGCTTGGGAAGAAAGAAAAAGTCACAAGGACCTAGGTCTGGAGCGTATGGGGGTATTGCACTTACACAATTTAGTTTTCGTCTTTAAAAAGTACCACAACTGGTTTCATTTGTTTTTCAAATTGGTACTGACTCATCAAGACATAATTATTTTATAATAAGTTGCTCAGCTGTTCACATATCTTCAGTTACAATCTTGAGTTTTGCTCAGAACATTTCTTTGAAAAATTTTTTTTTAATTGACACTTATCTCATCTAAACAAAAACATTATCCATTTATTTTATAAGTTGCTCACATGAGTACACATCTAGACATTAATCTGAACATCAAGACATCATCTCTTTATTATATAAGTTGCTTAACTGGGCACACATTTAGACAGTAATCTAAGCATCTAGAGATCATCCTTTTATTAAATAAGTTTCTCAGTTGTACACATGATTTTATTCTAATGAGATATTTTTTAATTAAAAAATTGAAAATGATCTCTTTTATATTCATTAAAAGTTGCCAGATACAGTAGACACCTGAGAAAGACACAAGGGGACAAAAAGTGATCAAAACAACTAAAATGAGGATGCAAGTTTGAATTAATCATTATATAATTATAAATTATTATTTTATTGACTCTTTTTTCTGAGGGTGACTGTGTATAACTGGCATCTGGAGACATAGTAAAACATTGAAATTATGATAAAATCAATGAAGATAATGATGGAAGTTTGAAAGATTCACTAATATGATAAGGTTTATTAAAGTTTTACCAAATGTTACATGATACTATAGATATCAGGGAACAATATATTAATACTATTTATTATTTTTTAAATTGACACTGATTTTTCAAGACAGTAAATTCAATATCATCATTTCATAACGTAAGTTGCATCTGGAGCAACATATATAATCAAGGGATTTAGAACTAAAAAATTAAAAGTTTCAGTCTTTATATTTTGTGATCATATTTTGTATGTAGACTAAGTGTCCAATATGTTTTTGGTAAAAAGCTGCATAATTCAACATTTAATAACAAATAAAACCTTTTCATTAGTTCCAGAAATATTCATTTTTGTTAATAAAGAAAATGAATAAATTTCATCAAGGTTGTTGTGGAGTAGTGGTAAAGTTTGTGGGTAATGATAAGGAATTATCCTTACCTACTTACGTAGGGTTCAAATGCACCTTGTGTTAAAATATTGCAAGGTTTTAATGTGTACCCACACTCACATATACAGATATATATATATATTAGTATTTGTGAATGATTTAACATAAATTTCACCTGTGACATTGTAGGTCACATAAATAGTTTGTATATATATTTAAAAGCTTGAAAAATGATCCACAACTTAATCTCTACATGTTTTCTTCCTTCTTTTCTTTTAATTCACACCCTTCAATTGAAGTCATATTAAAAAACCCAAGGTACAGAAATCCATCTGATGATTGTGCAGGTACTATCAAAATGTAAGTAATGAGAGTCACATAAAGATGAGGACAATACTTTTATCTTGTAAATTTAAAATCGTTTCTGTTCAGCAAGGCATTGAGTATCCCCTTTTCTTCTTTTCATTGATTTTGGACAAAATATTGACAAAAGCATCTTATTATATCTTATTTCATATATATCAAGTAGGGAGAGAGAGAAAGTCAGAAAGAATAACTTCTGAGCCCCATGGTTTAAAGTTGTGCAGTGAAGATACCAATCGTCAATCAATTTTTCAAAATAGTTTGACTGAGTGGACAAAACTTGTAGCCAACTTTAAATAGGCCATTTAAATGTAAAATTCAGACTTACAATGGTAATCAGTTGTCACAGTAAAAAACAGAAAAATAAACTTTTTTCAAATCATCTCCTTCATCAATTTGTATTGATCACTTTTGCCCAACTTTAAATATCAACCATAAGTCTTTTGATAATGAAAACTATTTTTAACTTGAATTCTTCTTTATTAATAAACAGACATTATTTCATATCTTTTAAGCGGTTGTTCTTAATCTGAAATAACAAGGAATATCTTCAGTAGATCTTACAAGTAAGCACAGAATTTCCTGGTTTACAAAAGAGCTATGAATGAATCAGAGAGTAGAACAAGAATAATGGTCACTAAATATTTTAGACCCTGAATAGAATTCTTGATTTGACATCAAACATGTATAATTGTTGTAGGGCCAATAAGAATGTCGACCCCACAAATTACTTTTTTGCATCTGATTAGTTAACAGCCAGAGAACAATGAAGATAACAAAGGTGAGATTATAGCATAACAACAAATGACAATTTATTTTTGTCGAAAGGTTACAATCTGTACTTGTATTGACGGTTGGAATAAGAGAGACAACTAGTGGAATAGTTGTCAAAGGTGAAGACAGCTGATGGTCATCGATGTTGGTAGAGTCAGTTGGTGATCATTGTTGTTTGTAGCATCAGTTGGTGGTTGTCGTTGTTGGTAGAGTCAGCTGGTGATCATTGTTGTTGGTAGAGTCAGTTGGATGATTGTCATCATTGGTAAAGAGACAGCTGGATGATCAATGTCTCGGTTGTGCTGTGCTTTGATTTAACCAGGAGTTTGTCAATGTGGTCTCAATGTTGACGCTAGACCATACAGTGAGTCGTACGTGGAATAGATGCTGCAATGCTGGGGCTGGTCTGCAGTTGGTGCTGTTAGCTTGGTCATGTAGGATTGAACAAGTGGGCTAAGTTTTCCTTGTCTTAGCTCCGTGTAGGTGAGGAACAAATGAATGGACGAAGGAACAAATAACTAAGACTATCATGTCTTAGCGTTGTAGTGCCAGAGAATGAATGAATGAGTGTCACGGCCAAGACTACTGTGTTTCAGCACTGTGGACCCAAGGAACAAGTGTACGAGTGTCACGGCTAAGACAGCCGTGTCTTAGCACTGTGAAGCCGAGTGAACGGATGGGGAAACTGTGGCAAAGGCTACCCTGCCTTAGCGCTGCAAAGCTGAGTGAATGAATGTCATGGCTAAGACTGTGGTGCCTTAGCACTTTGAAACCGAGTGAATGGACAGGGAAACCGGGGATAAAACTATGATGCTTTAGTGCTGCGAAGCTGAGAAAACAGGCAAGCGAACTTCGTGGCTAAGACTGCCGTGCCTTAGTGCTGTGTGAGCAGGAACCGACCAAAATGGTTATGACTGACTGGTCTTATTATTCTCTTTGTGTTTGCCTCCAGGCAGTCTGCTTTGACATAATCATGAGAACTGTCTGAGATACTCCAACACTAAGGGTGGAGACCTCTAATGATCCCAAAAAGGAACTTTTTGCATATCTATGTAGGTGTATGGCGGCTGCAACTACTAAATGTAGGATATTGCCTTAAGAGCTTCACTAACACATCAGGACTCTAGAGAAGCATACCAACAGGCGAGCTGGTATTTGTCATATGTCCCACCAAGCATACAAGTGTAGCACAAAGCCTTTTTTTGGTGGGTCCGGGCACATGACTTAAGTCCACACACATGCCCGGCAGTTCCAAAAATGCCTTGGGTCCTTCAGCATTCCCCTAAAAAGGGGCACCTCAGGCAACTGGCAATAAACCCAACCTCTCCGAAGAGGGTTAAAACCTGGGGAGATGGCCCCCTGAGGCTCGAGGATGCCATGATAACCGACTGCCACCTAAACAAGGACACACCCGGCCAGATCATGACTCGCCAACACGGCCGACTAAAGTGCAGCCCAGGCAAGTACCATAAATGCTTGCAGGTGAGCCAATTTGCTGAAAGGGGCTTGTCTATAAATAGCGAAGGTCGTGTCACACTACAGGGGCATGTGGACAGAAAGTTCATCAATAAGCCTGAAATAGGCTTCTGAAGAAAATCTTTATTTTGATAGAATGAATTTCGAAAGACTGGCCATGTTAATATTGAAAAAAGGTAGTCTTTTTCCTTTCTTCACTAGGGCAGCTGGTTAAGGCTACAAGTGATTTCATCATTTCTGGTCGTAGCGGGACGTAGTGTTTTTCAGGGGTTTTGAGTGATCCGGTTTGTTTATGTTTTTGACTGGGCATGACATAATAAATAACTATGCAGACATGCAGTTTCCCTAAGTCCTAATAAGGAAAACTGCTTCTCAAACACTATGAGAATGTTTACCATTTGTGGCCACCTAGCACAATCCCTTTCCCAGCTTAAACACTTGCCCAGCCTTGGGGTAAAGGCTGGGTTGATTGCTAGGTGTTTGAGGCTCTCCTGAAAAGGAATGCTAAAGAAAAATGAGCAATTTTTGCTCCAACCCTTAAAGAGTCTCACTTCCAACAGGACAACCCACATTAAACTGACATCCTAGCTTTGTGGGGAGCTAAATAAATACCAACACTGAAAGAATGTTGTTCTGTATCTCTCCTAGCCGTGAATATTGATTGAAATATAAAGACAGAAAAAAGAAAAACAGTTTAGTGGTGGTGTTGAAAACAATATCCAAAATATTGAACACAATTCTGAAATTCAGAATAATTGTGTTCTGTCAAAGTGTCTACAGACAATGATTTATCATAAAACCTCTATGATTTTTCAGAACTGTATATATCCTGCAGTTCCATATATATATATATACCAACTCAACCACACTAGCAGGATGCAACACAAGATCAATTTTTAAGTGGAGTTGAACAGATTTGAATTAAGAGTTTTCCTTTTTTCAAGACTGGTTGCTATACCAGGGTTAAAAAACCCAGTCTTCCTTACAATTTGCCAATAGCTGGAGTTATACCATTCCCTAGGGTATTACCACAATGTGATATGCAAGCAATCTCACATAGGTCCATTTTCAATGATGTAACCATTACGCCATGGTCACTTCCAGCAGTTCCATCAAACTTGATTCAATAACCAGCTCATTATTTGTAATAAAGTGTATATAAAACTAAATAAAATGATTCAAAAGTCTGACATAGAACTAGACAAGCAAATGATGGCTCTCCTAGATGACCATTCTGCTGCTAAAACAAACAATAAAATTAACTTAGGAATACGAAGTATTATTATTGTAATTACTTGAATCAAGCATGAACCCATCTCTTCTTTTCTCAGCTATGGGTAAACATCATCATCTCATCTTGTCGTGCTATCAGCACGGATATCCCTGATCCTCTCTCGCTACCCCTCCCTATCGTTCATCACTTCCAGCAGGTCCTCAGGGCTACACCCTGTATCTACACAGAGCTGCTGCATGTAGGTTCAAACTGGTCATCCTGCCTTTGCTCGTCCACAGGAGTACATCACTTATGAGCTCATCCCTACTTCTCCAGCAGTGTCCTGCTTGCCTAGTTCGTCTAATTTTGATAGTTTTCATGATGGATGGTAGGTGGCCATATAGTTGCTGCTTTGTTGGGTGTTGCCTCCAGGATGTGTTCAATATCGCTCGGAACATTCTTGTGTAGTTGCCGTCAAGCTTTTTCTCTATCCATTTAATTAGTGTCCATGTAGTGCATCCATATGGCAGTTATGGGTAAACAGTAGAACCTAATTGGTTCTTTAGCTTTGATATGGTGACTGCTCTAGAAGGTAAACTCTGCTTAAGTGGTTTTATGACATGTCAACCCTTGTTGGGTTATTTAATGCCCAAGTCAGTAATTTTTGCCAACAATTACATAGTTTGAAGTAACTAATAATTATAATCATTTGTAAACAATTATAATTTCAAGTGATTTTTATTAATAAAAATGATTTGTATACCATTATATGGTTTCAAGTATCCCTATCTAATATCTATTTGTTGTATATTGACCTCCGACCTGGCCAAATATGCCATTCCAAAGACGGCGGAAGTGCATATTCCATTGGCGTGGGCGAGCTTGGCTGACAATATGGGACAGGGTTAAAATCCCATGGTACTGTCACAAACTGATGCACCAGAAGAGAGTGACCCGTGAACTGCATGACAGTTATTTCTGCTCAAAGACGATCAAACATGCCATTCCAAAGACGGCAGAAGTGCATATTCCGATGGCCAGTTATGGAAAGAGATTGAGTGGGCTTTGAACTATTATATAACTCAGTGCACAGGAAATTCAATCAGTTTTTGGAGATCAGAGAGTTGGAGAAATGATGCTGTAGAGAAAACAGCACCCAGCAAAGAGCTGGGCCCCCAGGCCTCCGGTTGAGCAGCCCAGGAAAACAGGAAAGAAACACTGATGGCCATAAGAGTGGAGGTCAATATGTTGCAGTTCTGTTCGGTCTCCAACTCCCTCTCACACACAACCCTTTCAATAAAGTGAGAGGTATATTTTTCTAAAAGACAGTGTCGCTCATTGTCTTTATTGTGTTGAGTATACAACATATTAAGTTGTAAGTAATTGCATAGTTTCAAATGTATAATAAAGTTCCTTATCATTTTAGTTAATTAAAAACAATATAGTTAGATTCAATATCAAAGCATTAAGAACTATTGTATTAATGTAGTTTAAAAACAAAGCATTTCCTTCAATAAGACTATTTGATCCACCTCACCATTGGTACTAACAACTTCTTCATTGGTATGTAAGAAAAGTTTTACTGTCATTATATCAGCTGTAATCCAAGTCTTGGTCTCTTACCCAACATAAATGAATTATTCAGCAAGTAATGACATACAAAAAAAAAACAACATAAAAACTTGCTTTAATAATTTTAAAGAAAACAAAAAACTGTTATGACTTATTTGGCACCCAGCCAATATCAGGTGCCTCTGTTATTTTTCAATCGTTTACCCTAGAAACCATTTTTGAGACATGGTGATTCATAGGATTTGGGTTTGTGTTGAATGGGGAAAGCATAAAAAGTGAACAGATACAGACATATTCTTATATATATATATAAATTATTCAAAAATATACACATTAGGGAGTCTAGAAACAAAGATTTTTCATAAGAATTCTGTCTTTTTAGTTTTGCATAACAACTTACCACCTCACCATCAATTTGCCCTGTCAGCTGGGGCTGTAGAATACACCGACTGCTTCTCTGTAGAGGGATAAGACCGTCCCCACCATGAGTCTCCTGGATATGACAATAAAAAATCTGATGATGAGGTTCCAGGAATGCAGAGTACCCCTTCATTACCATTGTTCTGAGGTCCACTTTAACCCAGAGTGGTAGCATCTGATAGTGTCTTATCTATGCATCAAAAAGAACTAAACTGTGTACTTATGCAAAACGGAATTGTTTGAAATAGAACTGTTTGACTAAACTGAATAGCTTGAAATAGAAATGGTTTTGATAATTAAACTATGTACTTACATTTAAACTGCATACTTATGCTAAACTGAGTGTTTGAAATGGAAATGTTTTTGACATTGAAACTGTACTTATGCTAAACTGAATTGTTTGAAATAGAACTGCTTTGACATTTATCTATGTATAAATAAAAACTATACTTATACTAAACTGAATTATTTGAATTAGAACTGTTTGACTAAACTGAATAACTTAATTTGAAAAGTTTTGGGCAATAAAACTGTGTACTTATGCTAAACTGAATTGTTTGAAATAGAACTGTTTATTTGTATAAGAATGGATTAAGCATCAAATAACCTACAAAGGTTGATATGCCATAAAAATGCAAACAAACTAACAATAAACTGAACTCTTTTTAAATAGAACTAAACAGTTTACTTATGCTATTCTGAATTGTTTGAAATAAAACTGTTTTTGATATTGAAACTGTAGTTATGCTAAACTGAATTGTTTGAAATAGAACTGCTTTGACATTTGTTAACAAAAACTATACTTATACAAAACTGAATTGTTTAAAATTTAATTTGGCATTAAATGACCCAAGAAGGGTTGATACACCGTAAAACAAAACAACCAACCAGCCAAACAAACCAACCTCATCATTAGTACTAGGGAACAGTTTTAGTACCATTATAATCAACTTCAATCCAAGTGAAGATGAGTACTTTAGCTACTTACTTGTAAATCCCTTAATTCTTTTAATTTTTGTCGTAGTTCTGAGTTATATTGAAATAGATAAGAGGTGACAAGGGTTTATCGTTTTGAAAAAAAGTTATTCTATTGTTATAGTCTCTGTTTGATTTTTATATCTGCAATGAGTCTGGAGGGAGATAAGAACAGCTCAAGAGAGATACAGAAAGAGAAAAAAATGAGAAGGGGATAACTAATAACAAGCTAAAACAGATGGTTTGGTTTCTTTGTTTAATGGCAAATTAACCTTTGTGGGCTATTTAATGCCAAAGCTATCCTTTTAGAAGGATAGTTGTGGTAATATTTAACCAATACCTGGAGCTAAAACAGAGATGACAATCTCGAGATAAACAGATGAATAAATTAGCTTTTATACTGATTATCTAAGGTAGATCTGGACTAGGCTCTTTGTGTTTCACTTCACCCTAATGCCCTTGGAAAAGGCATGAATTCGTCTGTTCTATCTAGGGATAAATAGTATGGCAGTCTAGGTTCTTTAGCCTTGGTAGAAGGAAAACTCTGAATTCAAACCAGCTGTACTCTGCTTAAAAAATATACCTTGTGTTGCAACCCTACCAAAAGGAAGGATTTGGGTAAATACCCAATGGGGATGAGTATTACTCAGCAACCTGCTCATAAATCCCATTAATATTTTAATTTTCAGGAATACATATATCCAGCAATTTTATATCACTTGATTCTAATTGAAATAACACTAACCAGCACATTTTTAAGAAACTGTATTACAGTCATTATAACAACTTCATTCAAGTCTTATTTTCTTACCCAACAGTGACGGTTACTTCAGCTAGTAATTACATAAAAAGAACTATATAAAAACTTGGTATAAATCATCTAAGGATAAAAAAAGATATTGTCACACATTTCATGCCAGGGCAATACCAGGTAGCAGTGCTGTTCACAAAAAAAGATCTTTGAGAGATGATTCCTAACTGGGATCTGCAGTAGATGAGCAAAGCATGGAAATAGGGTTGAAAGACAACTCTAATATTATGTATATATAAATTTTCTGGTGAGGGAAATTAGTTAAAAAATGATATGCAAGAAAAAGTTTGTAGTGAACCATCATAAATTACATGAACCATGACTATTTAGGTATTAATAAATTGTTGTCAACAAAAAAAATTATTCAAACTACATGTTTATCTCTGTCACCCTGGTGTAACCAGGTTCACATATATGGCAAGTTTCCTTAGGTGCTGTGCAGTTTCTTTTGATGCAGGTTGCTTTGGATGCTTTCATATTATGAGTTGCCTTGGACACTGTAGTTTCCTTGGTTGCTATGGGTTGCTGAGAGTGCTTTGGGTGTGGTGTAGTAGCATTGAATGCTTTATGGTGAGTTGCTTTGGATACTTTCATATAGCTAGTTGTCTTGGGTGCTATGGTTTCCATGGAAACTGTAAATTGCTTTATGTACTTTAATATGGTAAGTTGCCTTAGATGTGGTGTAGTTGCTTTGAATGCTTTCATATGGCAAGTTGCCTTGGATGTAGTGTAGTTGCTTTGAATGCTTTCATATGGCAAGTTGCCTTGGATGCTGCAAGTTGTCTTGGTTGCTTTCATTTTAGGGAGTCGCTTTAGATGCTGTGTGGTTATCTAAGGTACTTTCATGTGGCATGTTTGTGGGTTGACTAGGATGCTTTCATTTGGCAAGCTGTCTTGGGTGCTTCAAATTTCTTTGAGTACTTTCATATGGTGAGTTGTCTTGTGTGTTTTTATACGGCTAGTTACTTTGGGCGATTTCAAATGGTGAGCTGACGTGGTTATGGCAGGTTGCATTGTGTGCATCCATATGGTGAATTACCTTGATTGATTTCATATGAGTGCTTTCATTTTCAAATTGCCTTGGGTGATTTTATATGGAGTATATATATATACGTACATATGTATTGTCATCCACAGACAGTTTCATTGTATCACAATGTGACTAAACACACAAGATGCTTCAAGATGCGATCAAAGTCAAGCTGATTTATGCCAGCCAGATATCTTACCACACACTCATCAGCAATCTCATTGTAAGTGAAGGAATTTTAATGCATATTTATCTTTTTTCTTTTGTTTACATATGTGCTTTAATGATTACCAAGTGCTCGTTTCATTAAAAGAGCTTTGCATTATGCAAGTGGCAACTAATAATTCCTTCACAAGAGTGCTCAACCCCAGGAGTTGGGAGCATATGTATATGTGTGTATATATATATTCATATATAATATATTCATATACACTCACATATTTTGGGTTATTGGTAATGAGAGCCCTGTTGCTAAGGCTTAGAATTTATTGACTGCATTTTTTACTGAGGGGTAAGCCCTCTCCCACAAAATTGAAGTGTCCTGGGTATGACACAAACCTGGATCTGGTGATAAGTTGGCTCTATTTCTAGATTTTTAGGGAATGAGTTGTTACCCCTTCATTGCTATGACTCCTCAGTCTACATTGGTCTGGAATGGTAGTACTTTTTGGGTCATATATCATTTGTATTAGATAGGAATACTTGAGACCTGTCTGCAAATTATTTGTCATATAAATACTTACTTGAAAGTGTGATTGTTTTCTAAAGGTTATTATTATTATTATTATTATTATTATTCATGACTGAAATCATATGACTATGTGAGCAAATGATTATTAATAAAATGAAAAAGTTACTTGAAACCATTTAAATTTATATAGATTATTGATATGAGATAGGAATACTTGAAACCATACAACTGTGTACAAATAATCTTTATTAGGAATAATTTATATCATATAACTGTGAACAAAAAAAATGATTATAGACAAATAAAAAAGTGCAATTTTTTAAAATCCAATGGAACATTGAAAATATTGTTATGATTATAATTAAATATTTAGAAATGAATCAAATTTCAGCATTAAATGATCCTTAAGATGTTAATATGCCATAAACAAACAAAACAAAACAAGACAATTTTCAGAAAGCATTTCTCTACAGAAAAAAAAAACACTGGGGTATCAACAGTGAAGAGGACTATTTTGAGAGAGACAAGTCTCATTAAAAGTGCCTCAAAGCAAAATCATCTGGAGGTTGCAGCTTCAATCCCACCTACAGGTAAATAACAAAGAATACTTACTATAGATTAATATTTGTACCCAGTCATGGTTAATGGCATTAGAACAACCTACCCCCATAGATTGAATAAAAGGTTTGGTTTAGAGTTCTGTATGGGCTCCTGAGTTTGAAATGAAACACCTGAAGAAAGCTGAAGTATACATCGGCCGAAACATTGTAACTATAATAACAAAGATAAAGACAGTAATCTGAATGCTCTAAATGATAAAAAGAGATCTTATTAAGTTTTGGTAAAGCAATAAGTTTGTTTTTGGAAATATACCATATTGAATGTTCTAGTATTCCTTGGTAGCAGGAAATAAGCATGTTATTACCAAACAAATAACCAAATTTGATATTCAAACATTCAATAATGAGCAAGTTAATTTAATGCATCTTTTAAAGACTAGAATTATGTTTATTGTTCTTGACATATGTAATTACAATTGCAGTTTTGATTTCAACACAACCAATTATACTTATTTATGAAGAATAGTTTTTTGGTGTCTACATAAACTTAGTTTCATATTAACATCTAAAAATGAAGAGCAGAATCTAAAACATATTGTTAGATAATTGAATGAAGACTCACTACTACTGAAAGCCACAGTGAGTTAAATTGATATCATTTTGAGTGACATGTAAAATGAAAAATTCAAGTTACCAGAACTTCTTTTTTTTTACTGTATTAATAACAAATAAATTTGTGCAAAATAATTGATGTACAGTCCATGTTGATGACAGTTCAAGACAACTTTTTCCATATTATAATACTTATACAACTACAGAAT
Organism: Sepioteuthis lessoniana; assembly: GCA_963585895.1. Lineage (NCBI taxonomy): Eukaryota > Metazoa > Mollusca > Cephalopoda > Myopsida > Loliginidae > Sepioteuthis > Sepioteuthis lessoniana. The sequence goes on along the minus strand of OY757920.1, from coordinate 52,498,900 downwards.
ATCAGGTTACATATGTACAAGATTGATTGATTGATTGGTTGATTTTAATGACATGTTAATTCATCAAGGGTTGTTTTAAACCTAGAGGTTAGGGAACCACATTCATTGAGGATTAATATTTACATTTTTGTGAAGTTGTTTTTTCTGAGTTTTTTGGCACACAGTCCTATTGATTATGAATGATTTTTAAACTGATCTATTTAACCCTGAGAAGGAACCCTAACAGGTATTACCACTTCAAGTGGATTTTAGAGTTATGGCAATGAAGGGGTACTTCACACTCTCCAGAACTCCAGCATTGGAGCCTCACCATTGGATGTAGTTTAGTGTCATACCCAGGATACTATTTTGGGTGGAGCTCTTAACCCTCTGTTGAGAATACAGTTAGCATATTCTAAGCCCCTCTGACAAGGCACTATATACTAAAATTGATATTTTTAAGAATATAAAACTTTTTATTTTGGTTGTGATTTTTCAGACTGTTCTCCTCATCTTTATTGTTTTTTAGTTGAAACACAATGTTTTGGCTGATTCAAACAAGTCTTTCACAAACTATATTTTGTTTGATCAACAGTCAAACTTTAAAAATGATTTCCCTGGTTGAATCATTTCTATGCCCGGATAAACAAGAGACACCTGAGGAAGGCCAGAGGATGCAATGGCCAAAATGTGTTTCAACTAACTACAATAAAGATAAGGATAACAGTCAAAAAAATCACAACCAAAATAATACTTATCAAGCCTCATCTCAAAAATTCTGACAGATAAAACTTTTTTTTTTATCTTTAATGATTTTTCATTGAAATTTTAAAAATTTGGGAATATTTAGATTTAGAATATTTCAGATAGTTCTGTAGTAGTGTATGTGAGTGTAAAAATCTGTAATGGTTTAATATGCTTAAGTGTGTTGGCTGCCTCTTGATCTTCTGAACAAACTGATACAAGTAGCACATGTGGTTTAACACGGTCAAGAATGGTGGCAAAATCTATAGCCGTTTAATATATGGGGTATAAAGTATTTTGGTGGTATTTGTGGTTAGTTATTATTGTTATCTATATCTGACTCCATTTTGGTTCTTTTATCCCATTTTAATTCACTAACATCTTCTGGTTTATGAAGGCTACAAAGGAGTTACTGAAGAAAAGAAGAAAGGAGGCCAAGATACCTTTTATATTTTGACTTTATTTCTGTGTTCAACAACTATTCTATGGATGAGGAAATTATTTCTGAATCCAAATGAAATGGTTGTGTCTCCCAGACAAGGTGTTAAAATGTGTCAGTTGTTTTCAGCTAGATATGTCCATTATTCAGTGTTTTAGTCATAGGTTGCTGTTAACAGAGATGGCCACAAGAGGAGACACTGTCTTACATCAAGTATGAGACTTGGGCGGACATGTGCACTACCTGCTAACTGTCAAGGGAAAAAGGGTCCATCTAGTATCAAATATAAAACTGAAGTCAGAGAGAATCTCTTTCTTTTTCCTTTCATATGCATCACCTTATCTTAATTTAATCTTATTTTTATCTTATTTCTTTTCTTTTTTTTCTGTTTACTACAAATATGCCAAGGTGTAGAGCTACCCTTTCTGTGCCAAATAACATGAGTGGTAAGGCCTTGTTGGCAGGGTTTAAAGTATACTGACTATATCCACTGCAGAGGAGTAAGACAGCACTGTTTCAACCTATGCATAATTTGGCTTTCTTCAGGTGTTTCATTTCAAACTCAGGAGCCCATACAGAACTTCAAACCAAACCTTTTATTCAATCCAGAAGGGTAGGTTGTTCTAACGCCATTAATCATGACTGGGTGCAAGTATTAAGTTATAGTAAGTATTCTTTGTCATTTACCTGAAGGTGGGGTTGAAGCTGCAACCTCCAGATGATTTCACTTAGCAGCACAAAACTGCATCTGACTGTGAGGCTCCAGTTCTGGAGATCTGGTGATTGAGATATCCTCCCTATATTGCCCTTACTCTGACCTGGAGTCGTAGAATTTGTTAGGGCCCCATCTTTAGGTAAAATGCGTCTGTGTAGAAACTATTTATCATATTTACCAACCCCTCCACTCGGGCAGGATATGACACAAGGTCAATTTTTAAGCGGAGTTTTAACAGGTTTGAATTCAGAGTTGTCCTTCTCCTAGACTAGTTGCCTTACCAAGACTGAAGAACCTAGTCTACCCTATTATTTACCCATAGCTGGAGGGAGAATAATTGGATTCATACTTTTCCCAAGGATATTAGTGCTATGTGAAATGCAATAAGTCTCGTCCAGGATTTGAACTTGTGTTGCCGTGTCCATTTCCTATGACAATAACCATTACACCACGGGCACCTCCTTACTGTTTAAAAACTATTTATATTGAATAGGACTGAGTGCAAAGCACAAAACATAAAAGAGAAAAAAAACTACACAAATAATGTAAATACGAGCATACAATGAACGTGATTCCCTTACCTCTTGGAATGAAATAACCCTAGATGAGTTGACAAGCGGTTAAAATGAAACAATATGAGTAGCATGATTTTCAGTTTTGATCACTTTTCATTTTCTGAAGGTGACTCCAGTGAAAGGTTTTGAAATTGATCACAGCTTGTCTCTGATTGGCTAGTAAATACAAGTATTTGGTTATGTGACTTACTTATTACCTGTATATGAACTTGAGATATTGACAGTCTACCGCTGATGTGAGTAAAGGAATTTTGGAGATAAAATATATCAATAAAACATATAAAAAACTGGGAAATAATCCTACAACTTTAGCTGCTTGAAAAGCTTCAATACTCAATCACTCTTCTTAAAACATCTCTAAGTCACCTTGCTGTACATAATCCAGAGTCATCACCTTTGTCAATAAATATCTATCTAGCATTATGAATATTCAAGTGTCATAACTTAAAGATAAAATTTATGGAAAGAATTTTTTTAAATTATTGTGTATTTAATTTTAAACCACAAAGTTTTTATAAAGAATATCCAGAGTCCAAAGTCATCTTTCTACTTATTTTAAATCAAACTGTTGTTTTGTTGATTTTTAAAGAAAAATATATTTTTTGGGTATATCAAAAGTATTTCTATTTTTACTGATCTCCAAAGCTTATTTATGTATATATCAACTATCTGTGACTCTACGATATCAATATCTTAAATGTGTATATTATTATTATTATCAATACTGTTTAGCCATAACTTGTTTATATCTGATGTTATAATAGCAGATACAATTATTGAAATTCTGTCAATTTTTCATGTATTATTTTAAAGTGGACAACAAAGCCACTGAAGGCACTCTCAGAATGTGGGAAGTAGAAGGAAATAAAACCATATCTAAGTGATCTCAGCAAAACTAATGTAAGTTTTTCAGAGTAGTGATGAGTTTCTTGAAATAAAATCCAAAAGTGGATATATGCTAAGCTGAATTGTTTGAAATAAAACTGTTTTTTTGCCCAGTCAGCTGGGGCTGCAGAATATACTGACCTCTTCTCTGCAGAGTGGTAAAACTCCCCTTATGAGTGTCCAGAATATGACACAAAACAATCTGATGGTGAGCTTCCAGTAATGCTGGAGTTTTGGGGAATGCGGAGTACCCCTTCATTGCCATTGCTACCAGGCCCACTCAGGCCCAGAGTGGTAGCACCTGATAGTGTCCTATCTATGGGTTAAATAGAACTAAACAATGTACTTATGTTAAACTGAATTGTTTGAAATAAAACTGTTTATATGTATAAAATGGAATTGACATAAAATAACCAACAATGGTTGATGTGCCATAAGACCGAACCAAACCAGAAGTGGATGACAATCTATAGTTGTTTATGTTTTGAAATACAAGGTAGATAAGTGTCAGATCCCTAGAGGTCTGAAAAACTTTCAGAATTGCTGGGATACTATACATAAGCTTAACAAAACATACTTTTTCTATCCTATGGGTACAAGATGGTAGCATAAGTCATATTAGCAAATTGAGAATACAGAAGCATTAGTTGACCAAATTTTTTTCAAAATACACAAGTAAATATTTACCCAACCCATCTACCATGAATAGGATATGATACAAAGTTAATTTTTAAGCAGAGTACAACTGGTTTTGAATTCAGAGTTTTCCTTATCCCAGATCAGTTGCCATACCAAAGTTAAAGAGTCAGCCTGACCTACTATTTACCCATAACTGGAGGTAGAATAGTTGGATTTATACCTTTCCCAAGAATATTAGCGCAATGTGAACTGCAAACAGAAGTTGAACTTGGATGAGCTAGCCATTTTACTTCATGATAGCTATCATGCTACAAGCACCTCCTCAATTACTAAGATAAACAGAACACAAGAGAGAGACAGAGAGAGAGAGAGAAGGGATATTAAGTAGAGTAGTCTACCTGGTTATTACTCAGGAGAAAAAATTACATTTGATTTTCTATATGACTTGTTTTTAGAAAAGAAACATGAATCACCTAAAAAAAACAGTAGAATTTTTCACTTCTCAGTAACCGATAAATATAAATACATATAACGTTACATTGTGCTTTATATGTAAGTGACAATGAAATTCTATGTTATTGATGTTTCTGTTTTAAAAAAAAAAGAAAAAGATTTTAATTTACATTTCATTGTTAACTTCATTATATTGAGAATTTTAATGATTAAAAATTATATTTAGCATAAAATAACCCCAATAAAATTATTATTATACTATAAATTGAACTGTAATTTGCCTTATTCTCTAAATTAAAGCAGTTTAAGAGTATTGGTCTAATAAAGATCTTTCTGTGATTAGCCATTTAGCTAGGTTATGGATGTATGCCTATAACCATACATATGGTTATAAATATTTATATATAAACATTCATACATATATATTGTGACGTTACATAAATAATTATCCCAGGGTGAGAGCCCATTTTATGTGCATGTATCGTCGAGGGCAGTTTGGCACTTGACCCTCTGCAAAATAAGTCCCAGTCAAGATTCCTATTTCAGGTACATGGTAAACCGGCAAATAATGTGGAGGTTAATTTGGGGCTAGACTGATCTCAGACGTTGGTAAGGGGGTGCCAATTCACTTTCACATACACGACCAAGTCCTTTATCTTCCTACCCCCTCAGATAGCAGAAGAACAAACCTCTGGGTTAGAAAATATTAACTGTAGCCAAATTTTCAAAAAACACTTGTAATGTTTTAAGGAGGCAATAAGACGTTAAGCGAGAATTAATGAAAGTGATATGAGGCTGAAACAGATATTTGCAAAAGAAGACAAATCGATAGAGGAAATAACACAACCAAAAGATTTCAACACAAGGGTGCATTTAAAATACAACACAATTTTAATAAGCAACGACCAAACAAATAATGATGAGATTTCAGAAACAGTTCTTTTTCCTTTCTCTTTCCTTTTTACAATATAACAAAATGTTAAGCCAACAGGAACACATCAAATAGAAATGTCTCTCAACAGTCCTTTTTTCTTCTTTCTCCTTTTTTCCTTTCTTTCTTTTTCTCTTACTTTAGAAAAGTGTTTAAGTCGCCGAACTGAAGCATGTAACAAAGTTCATTCACTAATTTAACTATTGATGAAACAGAATCTTTAATGCAAGGCCTTTCAAATGAATTGAGCTCTCGGTAGCCGTTAAGTGGATATATGTAAACAAAAACAAATGTGATACATAAGCGTTTAAATTTCCTTCGCTTGCGCAGGTTTCCTCGTGGCTGAGTGGTAGAATCTTGGATTGGTATTTCAGTCAGCCAGGTTTTGATCCCAGCTTTGGGAATCTAGCCTGTCTAGCCACACTGAAGAGTTCTGATAGAACGAAACAGGTCTGTCTGTGGATGACAATATATGTATATATATATATATATATATATATATATATATACATTTATATATATATATATATATATATGTAAAAAGAAAAACATGAAGCAGAATTAAATTACGTTTTGAAAAATGAAGCTACTCTAATGGCAAAATATGGCAATTTGTTTTTTCATATTATCTTCTCTTTCACATACCATCAAATTTTCTTTCAAACCTTACCAATATATATATATATATATATATATATAAGCATAATGAAAATGTTTGTAATATATCGATATATGAGAATGAGCAGAAAAGTTCTCTGCTCAGCCAAGACAGCAATGCCCTTTCTTGAATCTTTAAAAAATGAGATTTACTCATTTTGAGAAATCGATGCCAAATATGTTGAACTTCAAGATGAATAAATGGAATAGTATTTTTGTTTCATGGCTCGAGCTCATTCACTGCTTAATTAGGCTAAGAACTTTTCAGCATCCTCTCATAAATAGCTATCTATTAAGTATGGATGAAACATTGCTTCATTCTGCAAACTAAATGAGAGTTAATATAATAAACTTTAATGGTAACCTTTTCTAAAAAGATAGGAGATCTCATTTATTCATTTCCTCAATAACAAGAAAAGGCATATCTTTAATTTTCCTTCTTGACTGAATCTAAGATGGAAAACCCACAAATACACTGAAACTAAGAAAAGGAAAGAGATATTTAGATTCTTTCATTGAAAATGGTTGAAATAGCAATGCTTAGCAACTTCCAAGAGATTAATAGATTGAAAGATACATTGTTTCTATTTCAGTAAAGTCATCTTGGTAAAATTTATTATATAATACCAATATAGTGTTATTCCCATGAAACCTTATAACTAAGATATTTGAAGCATCTAATGAAAATCAGTTCTCAACTCCCAACAGTTGACATTTTATCATTTTTGTTATGTAAATTTGTATAACAATTCCTAATATGTATTTGTATTACAACTCCTAATATGGATAATGTTATAAACAGTCCATCAGGTTTCTAAGACTGCAGTCAGATTATTACTGCCCCTGGCAAAAATTATAGTGTTTTTACACTTTGAGGATGTCCACCTTGTTTTTTTTTCATTTAGCAGTAAAGTAATAAAGTAAGTAAAGTTGACAACCATAGTTGAGGGTGACCCTAAGGCTCCCTTTTCAATAGCTACTACACATAACTGTAGACTGATTTGCATATTTAGATTTCTGCTGACAGTTGTTTAGGAATGCAAATTATAACTTCATTCCATAATTTTTTCACTAACATTGGGTTTATACATAATATTTTCTCTTGTATGGCTTTTTGGGTGATAAGATTTGAATTGTCATATTAGATGTTGGAAAATTAAAAAAACTCTATTGCTATTATTGTTTATTTGACACTGTCTAATGTTAGCGACATAGAATTTTTTTAAATTGTATATACGTGGCTAGAAGAGCAAGAATGAACTCATAAGTGACATTCTTTTATGGATCGCTACTGGGCCACTGGCCTAAAGAGTAAAGTGTTCACCAGTGATCTGGGAGACTGGGCGTCATTCCCAGATCGAGTCATACCAAAGACTCAAAAAATGGTACTTGATGCCGCCTTGCTTAACACTCAGCATTATTAGGTATGGACCCAGAGTAAAGTGGAGCAATCCAGGGTATGGAGTAGCACCCTCCCCTACACCTTGGTGTAGTAGCTATTGAAAAGAGAGCCTTAGGGTCACCCTCAACTTAAGTCGCCAACTTTACTGTACACCTGGACATGCTAGCGTTGGCAGACTAGCAAGAACATATTTGCATCAGCTCTGTGCAGATACAAGACATAGTTTGGAAAACCTGCCAGGAGCAATTAATGATAGGAATGGATGGAGAGGGAGAGTTAGGGAAATCTGTGCTAGTAACACAACCCAATGATGATGATGATGATAATGGTATTTATATGTGTGAGTGTGCGATTTTATGTAGGGCAGTGAACAAATTGTTTTAAGAATGTTTTTCTTAAATCAAGAAAAATGCTAGGCAATAGAGCAAGATAGAACATCCATCAAAAAAGGATTACTACCTAGATACCCAAAGATATATATATATATATATATATTAGGAATATCTAGTCATTGTCCGAAGACAATGGATGTGGATTATTCATGTATAGAATATATGAGGAATAGCATAATAATCTATGTGAGTGCTCAATGTATGGCTATTGTTACATCTCTTTTTCCTTCCAGGTATATATAACAAAACTCACATGTAGAGCATATATAGTGCAATTAGAAGGAAACTCAAAAACCAGGTTTGAGTTTCCTTATAATTGCACTGTATATATATATATATATATAGGGTATTATTTGGTCCAGTTAAACCAGAGTTGGGAGTAATTCCTTCAGAACAAGAAAATCATTCAAGAGCTGAACATTTAAATTTTCCTGGTAGAGAGCTCAATGTAATTAATCTTACAGAGCAATACTTTCTTTAAAGAAAAAACAAAAGACCGGTTATTTTAGGATTATAAATTTATTTCCATCCTGTTTTGTGTTTCTGATGTAAACTAAAAACACGAAGAAAAATATTGATATTTCCCTTACAAAAATTCATTACATTAACATAGCACATAAAAGTTATTTATCAAACTTAACAAGAAAAGAAAATAAATAAAATAAAATAAAGACGGAAGAATTTTGAAAATAAAATAAATAGGTAAATAAAAAAACGGAAATTTAAAAAAGAACGAGGAGGTAACTCTTCACCTCTCTCCCTTCCCTCCCCCCCGTGTCTATTCTGGTTTATTTATCCATTGGATCTGAAGAAGTCCTGTTATATTTTTCTTCGTGTTTTTGGTTTACATCAGAAACACAAAACAGGATGGAAATAAATTTATAATCCGAAAATAACCGGTCTTTGGTTTTTTTCTATAAAGAATATATATATACAAACCTAAAATAAGTTATCTCACCTCCTCATATTGGTTTCATTGCCAAAAGTTTACTGTTCTTGTAAAACAGGAAACAATCATTATATGAAACACAATTTTTTTTGTTTTATATGGTGATTCATATAACTTTTAGTAATGAAGCTGACATGAAGAGGTTAGATAACAATTTATTTTAGGTTATATATATATATATATAATTTTTTTTTGTTGTAGGTCCAAAGAGAGAATAAAATATTTTAAAATAGGTAGGTCCACAAAGTTTCCAATAATTTTTGTTTGTGTATATATATAAATATCTATGTAGAAAAAAATAGTTACCAGTAAATTTCAAAGCACACTACCACTGTCATGTGGTCTGTCACTGAGAGGAGAGAGGAATGATCAATTTCCCCTACCCCTCCTTGTTTGAATTAACAAGCCCCAAAGGTTGACTGTTAAAAGAGGAATAGGAATGTAGGTCAACTCCTCAGCCTGCCTGTTGAATGAAGTAACGAACCCAAGTTGGAAATAGGTCAAGCTATCTGCACTCCATAACCCCAAGTTGGTTGAACAGAGAAGGGGATACAGAGGTCAGTATAGTAGCCCGAATGAATAGCATGACAGGGAGAGGTGGAGGAAGAAGAAAGAGGCCAAATGATTGGCCAGAACCCTAAAGCCGGAAGTAGTGCCCTTTTCATAAGAGGAAATAGGGAAAAAGAATTTCAGTTTTTAGGATGGAAGTCGCCGTGAAAGGACGTGTTGATCTGATGCCAAAACTCCGGTCAAGCTCGCCCGTGAAAAGAAGTGAGTTTTAGGACAGCAGTTGGCGTGACTAGATGTATTGAGGCTGTAGCCAAAAACTCCGAGAAAAGAAGCGAAATAGAGTTCTTGGACAAGAAGTTAACAGACGCCTTCTCTCTCAATTTAAAGAAGGAAGCATATAAAGAATTGTATGCATTAAGAAAAGAAGAGAAATAGAATGAAAAGATTCATTTCATAAACTGTGAACGTATGAGTGGACTTTGCTACCTTTTCAAGGTTCAAGAGAAAAGATAGAAAAGTATAAAGAAAAGAAAAAAGAAGAAAGAGACATTTATGTCGGAGACTGTTTGCCGGGGAAACATAGCCGACCCCCTTAAATATTTGTTTGGACCTTGACTATTAAAATTTTGGTTATATTTTAAATATTCCCACGTTGAAATTTATTTGTTGTGTTATTTACCCAGCGAGTTGCCTTCTTTTGCATGCGTATCTTTTCAGCTTCATTTCGCCTCAATTCATTCTCACTAAATGTCTTATTCGCCTTTAAAAACATTACATGGGAAAATGGAATTGTCGACTAGGGTAAAAAATAATATTTTATCTCAACCTAGAGGCCCATGTCTTCCTTTATCCTAGGGGGTGTGAAGATGAAGTGATCTGGTGGGTGTGTGTGTAACGTGAAATTTGAAAAAACCCTTGCCAGCGGCGGTCAGTCTAGCCCCGAGTTAACCCCCACATTATCTGCCAGTTCCCATATGCCCGAAAAAGGACTCTTAACTAGAACTTATTTTGCGAGGGATCAAGTGCCAGACTGCCCCAACTTCACACATGTGTAAAATAAACTCCCGTCCTGGGATAAATATTTAAGCACCATCACAACCACACTTACTCACACAAAAAATATCCAATACACACACACACACACACAGAGAAAAAATAACCGTTAGTGAAATCCAAAACCACTCCAACACACACACACACACACACACACACAATGACAAAAACATATAAAAAATCAATAAGGGGTAAAGCAGACTAAGGTAAACACACTCTAAGAAAAAGAGAGGATGACCTCTATATAAAACCATCATCATCATCATCATATCGTGCTGGCAGCACGGATATCCCTGACCCTCTCTCGCCACTCCTCCCTATCGTTCATCGCCCTAGGCAGGTCTTCAGGACAACAACCTGTATCCTCACATAGCTGCTGAATGTACGTTCGTGCTGGTCGTCCTGCTTTTGCGCGGCCGTGTGTGGGGATCCATAAGAGTACATCTCTTATGAGTTCATCTCTGTTTCTCCAGCAATGTCCTGCATGTCTGGTTCGCCTAACTTGAATAGTTTTCGTGATAGGGGGCAGGTGGCCGTACAGTTGGTGTCTTGTGGGGTGTTGCTGCCAGGACTTGTTCAGGATTGCACGCAGCATTCTTGTGTAATTGCCATCTAGTTTCTTCTCCAGCCGTTTTGTTAGCGTCCATGTAGTGCATCCATATAGCAGTATTGATGTGACCGCTGCCTGGAAGAAACTGCGTTTCATTTTATCGGTTAGGTCTGATTTCCATATAGTCGATAGCCTATTGATAGCTGTCCATGCTTTCGTTAACCTCGTTTCGATGTCCTTTTCGGTTGATTCGACGCTGCTTCCTAGGTACGTGAATTTGTCTACTAGTTTAAGAGGGGTTCCTTCTAGAGTGGAGATGTCCCCCGTTTGGTTATAGCACATATATTCCGTTTTGTGTGCATTAACATGGAGGCCTATGCTTGCTGCTGCTCGTTCCAAACTATGCAGAAGTGTTTCGGCTTGGTCAGGTGTATTTGCCAGTATCGCTATGTCATCGGCGTAGTCGGCGTCGGTAATTGTTGTTGCGGGGTATCTTCTGCTTCTTTTCTTCGTCAGTTCGAAGCCATTCTCTTTGATTTTGTCAATCGATGTTCTAAATACGTAGTCTAGACAAATGATAAAGAGATACGGAGCCAGCGTGTCTCCTTGTAGTACTCCTGCTACTATGTCGAAGTATTCTGTGTCTCCATCTGGTGATCGTACTTTTACTTTAGTGTTTCTATAGAGAATCGTTATTGCCGCTACGGTTTCTTTAGGTATGCCGTACGCTAGTAGGATTTGTTCCATCTTTCCTCTGTGAATGGAGTCGAAAGCCTTGGTAAAGTCGACAAATATTAATGTCGCTTGTAGGTTCTTTGCCCGTACACCTTCAAGGATTCTGCGGATGGTTAATATTTGTGAGGTCGTGGATCTATTTCTTCGGAAGCCATTTTGGTTTTTTTCTAAGTATGTTGTCGATTTTGGGTTCTATTCGGTTTCGTAGTAGGGCATTGTAGATTTTGGCAGCTATGGATGTAAGTGTTATGCCTCGGTAGTTTTTGGCTAATCCGAGGTCCCCCTTTTTAGGGAAGGGGAGTATGCATCCCTTTGTCCATCTATCTATCGGATTTTGATTGTATACTGCGTTGCAGTGTCGGAGCAGTATGTCGTCGAATTGTCTGGTCTTCCATACTTCCGGGGGAATTTCGTCCAGTCCTGCAGCAACCAACTGAAAATCATTCAAACTGCAAACACAAGTGAGTTCAAGTTTCATTGAGTACCCCATTAACAAGGCCTTGTGCCATATATGTTCTCTGACGAAAGCAACAAGCTGGAAACATGCATCTATATAAGAACAAAATAAATAAATCAATTCTAAAAAATACAAATCTCTTCTTGGACATATCTATTTTAAAATATATATATATATATATATATATATATATAATTGTGTATTTGGACAGCAATTCTTCGATAAAAGATGACTGACTAGGAGTATCTTCTAATTTTTTTTATTTAGTTTTCATGTGTGAATACAAATAAATTGTTTTGGAGTTAAAGTATACAAATGCACACACACGCGCACACACGCACACACATATATATATATATATATATATACTAGCTATTGGTCAATATATATTCATATACATGTCAATCAATTAATTGCTAGTATATATATATATATATATATTATATATGTATATATATACAAGGTGCATATTATATATGTATATATATACAAGGTGCATACAATACGTTTCCAGACTTTTTTTTATATGGGCATTTAAAATTGTCATAGACTCTTGAAAATTCAGTATGTTATTGCTATATATCTTATGAGATGACTGACCAATTTTTATGATTTCAGATTCAAATGAATAGCTACAGTAGGAATTGTCACAGCTGGTGAATTTCAAAAATGCAATCTGGATGTGAGGAAGAACAATATGCAATAAAATTGTCTTTTAAACGTGGAAAAATTGCCACAGAAACGTATGGAATGGTTCAGACTGCTTTTCTACCATCTTGCATGAACTGTGCATTAGTTTTTGAGTGGCATAAGAGATTCAAGGAAGCCAGGGAGTCTGTGAGGGATGATGAGAGGTGTGGGAGAAGTAAGGAAGTCAATACACCACAGTTGATTGGCCCAACAGTTAGGGTTAGGGTTAGGGTTACTATGTTGAGGTTTTAAGGGAGTTCAGGAAGAGATTCCGTTGGAAGAGGCCAGCACTCTTCAAATTGGTTCAGTGGCATTTCTACCAGGACAATGCACCAGTTCACAACTCCATCCTTGTCACTGACTATTTGACCAAGATGGGCATCAAGACAGTTCCTCACCCTCCCTATAGTCCAGACCTTGCTCCCTGTGACCTTTGGTTATTCCCTAAGCTCAGAGGCTGTCATTATGAGATAATTGAGGAGATGAAAGAGGCTGTGAAGAAGGTCATTGACATGCTCAGACAAGAGGACTTCCATGGGGCCTTCCAGAAGCTATTGGAATGGTACAACAAGTACCTTGCAGCCGGAGGAGATTACTTCGAAGGGGACTAGAGTTCCATGTGTGTACTATCAATAAAAATGCACCGCGTATTAAAGTCAAGTTTTTAAAAACTATTTACCAAAAAAAGGTCATTTTTAATAAACTTAACTTTAAAATTTTAACACAATATCATTGGCTTGATAATTGAATATCTAGCACAATAAAGAATAAAAACACTGGATGAGTCAAAGCTGTCAATTATATATTTTATATATTTCAATATTAAAAAATATATATTTTAATATTAAGCATATGCACACACACACACATATATATATGGAGTGATAGTGAGAGTAATCAATACCTTATTGGTTTTAAGTAACTAATAATCCTTTGTTAACAATTGCAGTTTGAAGCAACTATTCTTAACACAAATAATCTACCTATTGTTAAATAGTTTCAAGGATTTCTATCTAACATTCGTAATTGTATTTGATAATAATCATTTGTTTTTTTATAGAAACAAAGAATTTTACATGTACAACATCCTGCGTACTGAGGAAACCTATAGTTTTGTAAATTTTTTTCTTGCTTCTAATACTGAAAATTTTTCCTCAAGTGCAAGATTTTTAGAACATGGAGGACATTAGAAGAAATACAATAGCACAGCTTCATGTCATGTTCAAATAGAAGTTTTAGAGGGACTTTAACCAATGGAAAACTTGATGGAATTACACAGGATGCCAAGGGGACTATATTGAAGAAAATTAACTTTTCATTCAGTGTTCATTTCTGTCATGATAAATACAGTTTTAGTCTTGATACTTTCTGAACACATCTTGTATACAAACTTGTAAACAACCACAAAAACGTTGCAAAAAAAATTCATTTGTTTGGAATTTTTCTGCATGATTTTTTAAATATGCAGTCATCTTGAGTTCACTGTCCAGAATCACCTCTTTCTCATAAGTAACTCAGATGATTCTGTTTGGGATGAAATAAAACTCTTTCTCGGTTATATAGTATCAAGTAACTAATAATAATCTATTTGACTAATACATGAGACCTTAACAGATACTACCACTCTAGGTCAGAGAGGACCTGGGAGTAATAGCAATGAAGAGGTACTAAACATTCCTCAGAATTCCAGAATTGGAACCTCACCACCAAATGTAGTTTAGTATCATTCACAGGATACCCATCTTTTTATGGGGGAGTCTTACTTCTCTGCAGGATATACAGTCAGTGAATTCTATTTTGGATCAAGTGACAACTTGACAGATCCACAGTGTAACAGTAACAGTGGTTGCTTCTTTTTAGAGCTGTGGTTAGCAAATTTTTTGAGGAAAACAATTCAAATTAGGTTTCTACACCTGAGGTATTGTTCAAAGTTCTCTCTTCATTCTATAATCCATCTTCTTTCTTGTTTTAATCATTGTCTTCTGTAGACATTGACTTTCCATTACTTTTCACCACTTTTATATTCATGAATCAGACTGAACTTGACAAGATGTGGTCAGCAGCTGATGCTGAAAATGTCCAATCACTGTTTTCATAGCAAACCAAAACATATGCACATATATACCATAATAACTGAAACTATCATCTAAACTGTTATATATATATATATATATATATATATATATATATATATATATACAAGGGAAAATTATGAATGCAACTCTTTTCCTCCAGCTCTGGATAAGTCATTGGGAATGGCTGACTTGTCTGTCTAACCTTGGTAAGAACTGCTATAGAAGAATGAAAAACTCTGAATTTAAATCTCCTCTCAGTGTGGCAAAGTAAAACTAGGAACATGAGTCCCTTAGGCAGTTAAACATTATATTTAATCTTATTCTGATAACTTCTATGATTATACTGACACCAAGTTGCATAGCACTTTGCCTTTACCAGGGACAATAACAGTATTGTTAAGAGGGGAGATCTACAGCATGGGTAACTGCTGTTACGAGTGACAAGGTTGAGGCACAGTCTCAAGAATTAGATGGATGCTAGAAAATACAAGGTTTGGTTTTGGTTTCTTTGTTAAATGGCATATCAACCTTCAGGGGGTTATTTAATGCCAAAGTCATCCTTATAGAAGAACAGTTGTGGTAGTATTTAACTTATAGTAGAGGGGATAAGAGAGAGTTCATATCTTTCCTATGAGTAATTAGTTTGGAAGTGCAACAGGAATTCAAACTCATTTACTATGATGTCACAGTCCAGAATGTTAGCTACTATGCCATAGGGACTGTTACTAAAGATATTTTTTGAAATTTTTTATTTGTAAATATATTAGGGTAAAAAGTTTAGCAATATTTTGGTAACATGAGTCACAATTGGACAGCTTCTGATACTTTTGAAGAGGTTTAGTAGATGATGAACCACAGTGGAGGATCAGATGTAAGCTTGTCTGATATTCTCTGAGTGCTACTCATTGGATTTACTTTGATGACTTGGAGCACAGCTTTGGAATCCATGCTTTTAGGTCTACCAGACTGATTGTTAAGGTTCTTGCGATCCAAGCAAACTTTCTTGAACCATCTGGCTATGGTACTTTGATCACCTGAACTTTAACCTTTCCCACAATAAATTTTTTCGTTACTTTTATGGCGTTATGGCCCAGTTTGAACTTGTAAAGGATAAGTTCCTGAATTAGACTACTCTGTATGTTTATTTGCATGGCTTTCAAATCACAAATAGAATGAAGCAAGCCACAACATGTCAGCACACCAACTACCACATTACTACCAACCACAGCTTGAACTGCTTCAGTCATGTGATATGTGCACTGCAAACTAGCATGTACCAAAATATTGCTAAACTTTTGACTCAACCTAGAATAAATTCTGAGGAGCAGAAATAAATGCTACAACCAAGACCTGCAGTATGGGCAATTACTATGACCTTGCCAAGGTCTACGTACAGATCCACAGTCTTGCAAGACTGATGGATGTCAGAAAATATATAATATGAATACATAGTTAGAAGCAAGAATAGATGTTAAAAACTCAAATCCTAATACTCTGACTCTTGGTTTAAGAGCAGATTATATATAATTACTAGATTGAAAGAATATTTTTGAATATTTTCTTAATAAATCTTGCCAGCAATATCACTTGTTACATAAACAGCCAGAGAATAAAAACTTATTTAAATGTTCTTTAACAAGTTTCATGTAAGAGAGAGGTCATGTAATTTCAGATTAATCACTTTAAGCTTCAAAAGAAATATTTTCACTTACAACATCCACACTCTGATATATATCTGTTCCCTTGATACCTTTGTTCTGAAGAAAGGAACAAAGTTCCTTAATGTACATTGCAAATTTTTTGTAACTTAAAGATAAGCGCTTGGTATATTTTTCCCTTGAAATTCTTGCAGGGTTCTTATTTGATTTAAAATTAAAAAAAGAAAGAAAAGAAAAAGAAAAGTGTATTTTTTTTTTTATTTGGACTAATTTCCTGGTTTTTCTTTTCTTTTTATTACACCATAATGGGATTTTTTATGCAAGCTGATGTTTTCACAAACCTAGTATTCAGTTACCTACCATTCATATAAAGACATTACTTCGGAAATATCTTCATAATTACTAAGTATTCAAAAATGGTTTCTTCGCATTCAACTCAAAACTTTACTCGGAAAAAATTTTAATAGTTACCTAGGATGCAATAATATCTGGCCTAATGTGTAGAGTGTTTGCCAATGGTCTAGGAGACCGGGGATCAATCCCAGGTTGAGTCATACCAAAGACTCAAAAAATGGTACTTGATGCCGCCTTGCTTAACACTCAGCATTATAAGGTAAGGATCGAGGATAAAGTGAAGCAATCCATTGAATAGAGTAGCACTCTCCCCTACACCTTGGTGTAGTAGCAATTAAAAAGTCACCTTCAACTATGGTCACTAACTTTACTTTATTCAAATTACATCTAAATAATTTTAATAATTGCCGAAGATTTTAAATAATTAGCAAGCATTCAACTCAAAATATCTCATTCAATGATAGTTATGTTGTATTCAAGAATTGTTATCTAGCATTTAAATTAAAACAGTCCTTGTGAACCATCTTAGTTATCTGCCATTCGATAATGATTACCTGGCATTATTATCAACACATTACTTGTGTACAATTTTAATGGCAATTGCTTTTCATGTAAAGCTTGGCAAATTTGTAAAGTCAATGCTCAGCTGAATGACCAGTTAAGTGAGACAAAAACTAAAGTCCCAGAAGGAATAGAGTTGTTTATAGTAGATTAGAATGTTCCCTTGTGCATTTATTGGCCAGCCCATTCTCTGTGTTCCGAGTGGCTGCTACTCTCTGAGTAGATATATTAGGGTATAAATATCCAGCTCCAATTGCTTGATAATAGCATGGGATCTGTATTAGGTTACAGCCTAAGTGGACACTAGTTGGGACCCATGGGCAGGTAAATGTTACTGTAATTTTACAAAAACATTTCTTGGAACAATCTTAATTGTTACCAAGAACTCAGCTCAAAACAATACATTCAATAATGATTACAAACTTTTCAATAATAGTTACCTAGCGTTCAAATTAAGACAGTACTTGTTAACAATCTTAGTTATCTAGCATTCGATAATTGTTGCCAAGTACTCAAAAATAGTTACCTGGCATTATTATCAGGATATTACTTGTGAACTATTTTAATACTTACCTGATATTCAAAAATAGTTACCAAGTATTCAAATCAGGACAGCACTTGTGAATAATGTTAATGAGAACCTAGTATTCAGAAATAGTTACCTAGAATTCAAATCTTGACATTATTCAAGAAAAATCTAACAATAATAGCTGATTAGTATTCAATAATAAAAATTACTAAGCATTCAATTCAATGCATTTCTTAAGATCAATCTTAGTAACTACCTAGTATTCAATGATAATTACCGAACATAACCATCTTTATTGCTACCCAGTATTTAAATCAAAACTTCAAATAATTACCTTGCATTTGAATCAAGAAATTACCGGATAAAAATTTTAATACTTACCTAGCATTCAAATCAAAACATTACTTGAGAACAACTTTAATAGTTACCAAGAATTTGATAAGTTACATAGAATTCAAATCAAGACATTGATAAAGAAATATCTTAATTGCCTAGATTTCAATCAAAACATTACTTCGGGACAATCTTTATTGTTACCTTGCATTCAAATAAAGATATTACTTGCAAACAAACTTGATAGTTACTGAGTATTTAACACAAGTTAACTAGTGTTCAGATCAAAACATTTTTGTGAACTATCTAAATAGTTACCTTGGATTCAAATCAAGACATTACATGAGAAAAATTCTAATAGTTACCTAGCATTCAAATTAAGCCATCGATTGAGAATAATCTTAATCGCTACCCTAGAATTCAAATCATGACATTACTTGAGAATTTTCTTCATAGTTACTTGTAATTCAGATCCAGACATTACTTTAAAACAAATTTGATTGCTACCAAGCTTTCAGTAATAGTTTCCTTGCATTACCAAACATTCAATAATCCTTATCAAACATTCAATAATGCTTACCAAGCATTCAATAATGTTTACCAAACATTCAATAATGCTTATCAAACATTCAATAATGTTTACCAAACATTCAATAATGCTTATCAAACAATCAATAATGTTTATCAAACATTCAATAATGCTTATCAAGCATTCAATAATGTTTACCAAACATTCAATAATGTTTACCAAACATTCAATATTGCTTATCAAACATTCAATAATGCTTATCAAACATTCAATAATCTTTACCAAACATTCAATAATGCTTATCAAACATTCAATAATGTTTACCAAACATTCAATAATGCTTATGAAACATTCAATAATGTTTACCAAACATTCAATAATGCTTATCAAGCATTCAATAATCCTTATCAAACATTCAATAATGCTTATCAAACATTCAATAATGCTTATCAAACATTCAATAATGTTTACCAAACATTCAATAATGCTTATCAAACATTCAATAATGTTTACCAAACATTCAATAATGCTTATCAAACATTCAATAATGTTTACCAAACATTCAATAATGCTTATCAAACATTCAATAATGCTTACCAAACATTCAATAATGTTTACCAAACATTCAATAATGCTTATCAAACATTCAATAATGTTTACCAAACATTCAATAATGCTTATCAAACATTCAATAATGCTTATCGAACATTCAATAATGCTTATCAAACATTCAATAATGTTTACGAAACATTCAATAATGCTTATCAAGCATTCAATAATGCTTATGAAACATTCAATAATGCTTATGAAACATTCAATAATCCTTATCAAACATTCAATAATTCTTATTAAACATTCAATAATGCTTATCAAACAATCAATAATTTTTACCAAACATTCAATAATGCTTATCAAACATTCCATAATGTTTACGAAACATTCAATAATGCTTATCAAGCATTCAATAATGCTTATCAAATATTCAATAATGTTTACCAAACATTCAATAATGCTTATCAAACATTCAATAATGCTTATCAAACAATCAATAATGTTTACCAAACATTCAATAATGCTTATCAAACATTCAATAATCCTTATCAAACATTCAATAATCTTTACCAAACATTCAATAATGCTTATCAAACATTCAATAATGTTTACCAAACATTCAATAATGCTTATCAAGCATTCAATAATCCTTATCAAACATTCAATAATGCTTATCAAACATTCAATAATGCTTATCAAACAATCAATAATGTTTACCAAACATTCAATAATGCTTATCAAACATTCAATAATGTTTACCAAACATTCAATAATGCTTATCAAACATTCAATAATGCTTATCAAACATTCAATAATGTTTACCAAACATTCAAAAATGCTTATCAAACATTCAATAATGCTTATCAAACATTCAATAATGTTTACCAAACATTAAAATCTGGACATTACTTGTGAATAAACTTAATAGTTAATTAGCATTCAACTCAAGATGTTTATATAGAATGATTTTATTGCTTAGCAAACTTTAAATCAAAACCTTCCATGAGAATGATTCTCAATACTTTACATTCAAATGAAGAGATAACGTAAGAATTATTTTACTATTTACCTAGCATTCATGCAGGGTAAAATGAGCTCAGCTTAAGGAGGCAGCTCTTGAAACACCTTTCGAAAGCAGTGAATACCATCATCATCATCATCATCATGACGTGCGGCTAGCACAGATATCCCTGACCCTCTCTCTCCACGTCTCCCTATCATTCATCGCCTCCGGCAGGTCTTCAAAGTTACATCCCGTATCATCACATAGCTGCTGTATGAATGTTCGAGCTGGTCGTCCTGCTTTTGATTGGCCATATGCGGGGGTCCACAGGAGCACATCACTTACAATCTCGTCCTTGCTTCTCCAGCAGTGTCCAGCATGTCTGGTTCAAACTATTTTGGAAGTATTTTGCATTCAAACACAGGAGGGCCTCTGCATAAAATCTCTCATTGTGTCACTTCTTGCAAACAATGGAGAGGTTAAGTAGATGCATTCTTAAGAATAATCAATGTTATATAATGAGGATTGTTACAAAGATAATCACAATTTACAAATCAAGAATTAAAAATCATGCAGACTTGCTGCTTGATTATTTATGAGTGACTTTTACGTAAATTATGCAAAAAAAAAAAACATTAGGCTGTATTTAATTGTTCTCTTTCTTGGTTGAAAATTTGATATTTTACAGCAGTAGAAAATGAAAGAAATTATGATTGATAGTTGTCTAAATTTCTGAGACGAAGCTTGTTGATTTTTATCATTAAGGTTTTTCGGACTATTGTCTTCATCTTTATTGTTATTTCCACAACGTTTCGGCCAATATGTCCTCCGGCATTCTTCAGGTGTTTGTCGAACTCGGGAACCTTCATGGAACTTCGAACTACGTCCTTTATTGAAACCACGGGGGTCGCCTGTTCTGATTCCGTTTGCCATATCCGGGTACAAGTGTTAAGTATTCCTGTATATTACTCGCCTGTAGTGAGAATTGAACCTGCAACCTTCAGATGATTGTCTTCTTAGAAGCTCAGGGAACCAACGCCTATAACCATTACGCCATGTGTCCTGCAGGTTCAATCCGCACTACAGGCGAGTAATATACAGGAATACTTAACACTTGTACCCGGATATGGCAAACGGAATCAGAACAGGCGACCCCCGTGGTTTCAATAAAGGACGTAGGACATATCGGCCAAAACGTTGTGGAAATAACAATAAAGATGAAGACAATAGTCCGAAAAACCTTAACGATATGATTGATAGGTTGTTGATCATATAGAAATCTGATCTCTCTGAGGTAATAAAATGCGATTCATTCCAAGCAATGGTAATCTCAACACTACTGTATGGTTACACTACTTAGACTATAACAAAACGCTTACAGAAAAATCCTGATGAGAACTACACAAGAATGTTACATACTAATTTGAACAAATCTTTGAAGCAGTAACCATCAAAACAGCAGGTGTACTGCTTCCTGTCTCTCATCTCATGAACCATCCAAGTAAGATGAACAAGACGTATTGGGCACTGCTGAAAAAGTAAGGGAAAATTCATGAACAACATTCTTTTATAGAATCCTACACATAAACACACCAGTATTGGCTGACTGTAGACACCAGATTGAGAACCCGCATGGAGTGTTGTACAATTGTGATGGATGGGGAGAGACAGAATCAAAGAACTCCATACTATCAACATGATTTGATGATGATGATGATGATTGTTTTTAATGGCATGTTAACTCATCTACAGTTATTTTATGCATAAAGATTAGAGAATTGCATTCATTGTAAATTCATATTTATATTTGTTATGTAGTTTGGTTTGGTTGTTTGGTTGGTTGGTTTTATGGCATATCAACCCTTGTAGGTTATTTAACGCCAAATCCATTTTTATGTCAATAATCTGTTCTATTGAAAACAGTTAAGTTTAGCATAAGTACACAGTTTAATTGTCAAAAACATTTCCATTTCAAACTATTCAAGCAGTTATATGTAATAATTCAGTTAAGAGTAAATTGTTATGTAGTTGTTTCTTAAAAGGTTTTTACATGCAGTTATATGATATCAAGTATTCTTAATACAAATAATTTTCATATAGAGATATGGTTTCAAGTAGTACTATCTAATACTAATAATCATATAGTTTTAAATAATTATATCTTTTCAATGATACTCATTTGTTTGCTCACAATTATATGGTTTCACATAATTAATAATAATCCTTAGTAAACAATTAAGTCAAGTAAAGTTAGTGACCTTAGTCGAGGGTGACCCGAAGGCTCCCTTTTAAATAGCTACCACACCAAGGTGTTGGGGAAGGCACTACTCCATTCCATGGATTGCCCCACTTTACTCTTGATTCTTAACTTATAATGCGGAGTGTTAAGCAAAGAGGCATCAAGTACCAGTTTTTGAGTCTTTGGTATGACTCGACCTGGGATTGAAACCTTAGTTTCTCAGACCATTGGCAAGCACTCTACTTATTAGGTCAATGGCCCAATATTCATAATAGAAATGATTGACAGTTATTTAGCATTTAGTATTCCTATCGAATACAAATATTTTTCACACAGTTGTATGCTTTCAATTATTCATATATAATACTAATAATTATATGGTTCAAAATGATTATTTCTATTTAATAATAATCATTATTTTAAAAAATTATACAGTTTCAAGTAACTAATAATAATCCTTTGTAAACGATCATAGTTTAAATTAACTCTTCTAAATACAAACAATTTACAGTTATATGGTATCAAGTATTTCTATTGTTTGTGGACAATTTTTAAAAAGATCTATTTTACCCATTGACAGATCCCTAACAGATAGTACTACTTGGAGTCAGAGTGGGCCTTGAGATTATGGCAATGAAGGAGTATTTAACACATCCACAGATCTCTAGAACAGGAGACTCGCTATCAAATGCAGTTTAGTGTCATACCCAGGACAACCCTTTTTTGAGAAGTCTCACCCCTCTTCAAGGGATACAGTCAGCATATTATAAACCTTGCAAAGAGATTATGGGACATGTTAAATTAGTTATATGAAAATCCAGTTATTATCCGAACAAATCTTTATCAAAACAAATCTTTATCTAAGTTGGAACAATTTCACAAGATTCCTCCATTGTGAGTTCCATCTAGAGGACCAAATGATTGATTTCAATGAATATTTCTTTTAAAACAAAGGTTGGAATAGATGAAAAGTATTTAGAACTAGTAAGAGTATATATATATAATATTCATTCAGGATAAAACTAGATAGCATATTTTTTTGGTGACCAGGCAAAGATGGTTACAGTTTGACTAGGAAGTTTTTACTCATCCACCATATTCACCAGTTATGGCACATTTGAATTACCATTTATTCTGATATTTACTGAATTCTCTTCAAAAAAAAAAAATCCAATTTCCTGGAAGACTGCAAAAAGAACCTAGAGCAGTTCTTTGCTGAAAAAAGATAAAAGGTTTTGGGATAATAGAATTATGAAATTGCCTGGAAGATGGCAGATATTGGAACAAATCAGTGAAGATGGTGTTCAATAAAGTTAAGGCTAAAAAATTCTAAGAAATTATCTTTCTTTTTTTACTTAATAAACTGAATGAAATTTTTACATTGCCCCATATATCATCATCATAATCATTTTACATTTGCCAATATATCATCATCGTCATAATTATTTTACATTGCCCAATATATGATCATCATCCCTACAATACTTTCTGCAATACGTGCTGTGGCTATTTCAAGTCAACTGCTGGACAAAGTCCTCTCCCAACTCCTTCCAGCAAAATTATAGCTGTGCTAATCTCTACTAAGTCTAACAAATAAATTCCCTTATCTCATCTCTCTGTCTTCTGCCAGTTCTTCTCCAATGTTTGGGAGGTGAGTTTGATTGATCCTTACCTTATATTGCTGAGTGTTAAGCAAGGCAGCATCAACTACCATTTTTTGAGTCTTTGGTATGACCTGACTTGGGATTGAACCCTGGTCTCCCAGGCCATTGGCGAACACTCTCAAATCCTGGATGAGGCTGTTTGTTCTTTACTATATGCTTCTACTTTTAGAAAAGGCATGAATTTATCTGTTCTTCCCTAACTATTGGAAAATAGAAAGGCAAACTGGGTTCTTTAGACTTGGTTAGGTAACCAATCTAGGAGAAGAAAAAACTCTGAATTCAAACCAGCTGTACTCCACTTAAAAATTGACCTTGTGTCACATCCTAGCTGAGTTGGAATGATTGGGTAAATACATATTATGCTTGTTATTCATTGGACATCATTCTGCTAAACTTTTGCACCATTTACTATCCTATCTTCTAACTCTGCTCATTACCATTTTTGTCTGTTAATAACTTCTGTTCTTGAATTCTATTTCTTAAAGTTATTCCTTATATTGCTCTTTCTTTTGAACCCCATGCAATTTTGAATTTGTTTTGAACTTCCCTATATATATGTATATATGTGTGTGTGTGTGTGTGTGTGTGAGTGTCTCTCTCTCTCTCTCTCTCTCCGTACTGGTCAAGCTACAGTGTAAAGGATTTTATGGAAAAATCCTGACAAATGTTAGTCATGATTTTATATACAATTCTATGGATGGCCAGACATATAAAAAACAAAAACAAAATTAGAACATATATGCTTGTCTCTTTTGATACTGTGAAAGCTGCAATGTAATGATTTATATAAAAAAAATTCTGACAAATGTTATGCAGGACTTTATATACAATTGTATTGATGGCAAGAAAATGCAAATAACCAGTCAGATACATTATGCCAAAGCCGTTATCGTATTCCCAATTGAATTTAATTGGTCAAACTAATGCTTCTCTTCCAAAACTTTATGTTTAGTCCATTTCTTGCTGAGTACAAAAGAACTGTAAAGTTTGATTTGCATATTTAAATGAACAGTACTCAGAAGTAATGTCTACTTTCATTACTGAAAGAGTAACCAGTTGAATCTATTTATCTTCTCTTTATCTAGTTTTTTCCATAAGTCACAATTTATTCTTATTTAGTGATTTTTTTTTTTGCATTCATCATTTCCTTACAATACTCTCTGTAGCTATTTTCCTTTGTTCTTTTCTATATATCTTTTCTATATATCATTATATTCCATTCTCATTCATTGAAAGTATCCTGATCATATATAAGGTTTGTTTAGAAAGTAAGTAAAGTTGGTGACCTTAGTCGAGGGTGACCAAAGGCTCCCTTTTTCAATAGCTACGACTCTAAAGTGTAGGGGAGGGCACTACTCAATTCCCGGGATTGCTCCACTTTATCCTTGATCCTTACCTTATAATGCTGAGAGCTAAGCAAGGCAGCTTCAAGTACCATTTTTGGAGTCTTTGGTATGACTCAACCTGGGATTGTTCCCCGGTCTCCAGGACCATTAGCAAATACTCTCCTCATTAGGCCAGAAAGTAATGAGACTGTTTTTTTTCAGATTGGCAACCCTGACTGAAAATCATTTGATCAATGGTGACCATGAACATGAGTGAAAACATTTCATTCATGTTTGCTTCTCAGGATTAACATTCTGCTCCGAAAAATTGGTTTATCAAAAGCATTTTTGGATAAGTATTTCATGAAAATGCAATATAAGATTACATTTGTGTCAGATTTCAGGACAGTTTATCATAAAAATATTGCAAGTTAATACTGGTTTATGAGATCAAGTTCTATTTCAGTCTGTTCATATCTATTTAGTTCATTTTGTTCATATCTATCCATCTATCTATCAGTTGTGAGATCGATGTGTTGAGCTCACAAACTTTTGAATAAAGTAATAACAGCTAAGTGAAGAAGAACAAAGACAAGGTGGTTATGTTAAAAATTGACAAAGAACTTGTAATCCGTTTCTTAGATCATAAGCTGGTTGTAAGTTCCTGGACACAGCTGGTTGTATGGTTGCGTGGCTGCTTAGACACTACAAACTTGTAGCAGGCTGTGGTTTGATCCTCTTCACCCGAGCTGGGCAAGTCACATCACCAGGCAGCTGTTTTGTTTTAACTTAGCCATTGAATTTATACTACAAGCAGTTGTAACAACTGCCTGGTTTTATAAGTAACTTCTGGTATTGAATAGAAGCTATCAATTCAGACATATCTATCTATCTATCTATCTATCTATCTATCTCAGTTACTTCTAATTCATTGTGTTAGCTTCTGATTTTCCAATTAAGAAGAATAAGTAAATATAGATAATTCTAATTTATTATACTTATTATACTTATTATAAATGGACCATTGGCCTAATGAGTAGAGTGTTCGACAATGGTCCGGAAGACTGGGGTACAATCCTAGGTCAAGTCATATCAAAGACTCAAAATATGGTACTTGATGCCACCTTGCTTAGCACTCAGCACTATAAAGTGAGGATCAAGTGCAAAGTGGAGCAATCCAGGAAATGGAGTAGTGCCCTCCCTTACACCTTCAACTATGGTCACCAACTTATACTTATTATACTTTAGTTTATGTAATTGAAAATATATGGTTTCATTTTTCACTCTATACTAATTTTTTGACATTTTATGTAGTTGAGTAAAAGTTGGGTTCCAAGATTGCTGGATTAAAGAGTTAGAAATATTTTATTATTATGATTATACCTATATCTCTACACACACACACACACACACACACACACACACACACACACACACACACACACACACACACACGCACACACATGTTTCTCTTACTGACTGTCATTTAAGTTTGATTAATGATTACAGTTGAAGTAAGACAAATGAATACCCAGCCAATTCACTCTATCTAAATCAATATCTGATTACCTAGTTGACAAAAACTATTATCATTGGGTACCTTGTATAGATTAATGGTTATCTAGTTGTTTATATATATATATATATATATATATATATATATATATATATATATATATATATATATATATACTTTTGGTTTGGTGGGATCCCAATTTAATAGCTAAACTTTAGTGAAAGTAACTCCTCAAGAAAAAGTTGACTCCTAAATTAAAACTGTAGTAGGAATATCCAGCATTAAATTTCTGCTGACTTGTAGGTCCCTTTTGAAAGAAAAAGTCTCAGAGAAATAAAACCTGCAGTGTGCATAGTCACCAGTTATCTGACTATGCTTGTTAGAGTAAACCTAGAGTGGCATAAGTGTTATACAAGACTTTGTCTCAATAATCCAATGATGTACAGATTTCTAAATACCTCATCATCTTATACATATATTTTTTCCTCAAGTTTAATTAGTTATTAATCAGAATGTTTGAGCTAATTTTAGTGGTAAAAACAGCTATCATCTGTCAAGATGTGACTGTCATTATCATTATCATCTATATATATATATATATATATATACACACACACATCAGAGGCAAGTCTTGAAAAATATGCTGGAGAAAATAAATAACACAGTTATGGTCTTAGATAAAAATGTACCATTTTATCCATTTAATATAGAAAAAAAAAATGTCTATGTTTACTTCCAAACTTAACTTTCAAAGCCAAATTTTTCTGCTTCAAAAAAGCTGAAACCAAATTATCAAATTGTTTAATGTAATCAGTCAAGAACTATGATAATTAGGAAATGAATTCAACTGAAATCTAGATTAATGAATTAAGTATTTTATATAGGCAAAAAATATTTTAAAAACTTATTAGCACACTGTCTCTTTCTCCAAAAAAAGAGATTTGTTCAAATAAAATTTAGCATATAAGAGATGCAGATTTTCGAACATGAATGTCTGTTCAAATATTCATATATATATATATATATATATATATATATATATATATATATATTATAGTGGTTTATGATTATCACTAGCTCCCTTGGTGAGTTAATGTTGGACCAAATTTTGTGGTATCATTAGATAGTGCTCAATATCAATGATAAAGCTTTTATACATATATATATATATATATATATATATTGTCATCCACAGACAGACTATTTCGTCGTATCACAACTATTCAGTATGGCTAGACACATAGGATGCTTGAAGCTGGGATTGAAACCCACCCAACTTTATGTTAGACTTAGTATCAATCCACTCGGCCAACAAGTGTACCACGTCAGCTAGGAAATTAAGAGGTATTAAGTGGTAGCATTCATTTGTTTACATTTTATACCTTACCAGATACTAGAGTGCTCAATTCGTTCAAAGAGCTTTGCATTATATGAGCGGTAGCAGTAAATTCCTTTGCCAGAGTGCTCAACTCCCATGGGGGAGCATTTTAAATGTATTGTCCGAGTAAAAATCTTAATATGCCATTTTTACTGGGTTGTAGTTAAATACGCACACACACACACACACACACACACACACACACACACACACACACACACACACATATATATATATATATATTTATAACATGGCAGTGTCTGTGACTCTGGGTTTCATGCTTTACACATTTATCAGACAGTCTGAAGAATGCATAAAGCATGAAACCCAGGGTCACAGACACAACCATGTAATATATGAGGATCATTAAACAAGTTTCCAGACTTTTTTTGTATGGGCACTTTTATTGATAGCACACACATGAAACTCTAGTCCCCTTTGAAGTAATCTCCTCCAGCTGCAATGCACTTGTTGTACCGTTTCAACAACTTCTGGAAGGCCCCATGGAAGTCCTCTTGTGTGAGTGTGTCAATGACCTTCCTCACAGCCTCTTTCATCTCCTCAATTGTCTCATAATGACAGCCTCTGAGCTTAGGGAATAACCAAAAGTCACAGGGAGCAAGGTCTGGACTAATGGGAGGCTGAGGAAGTGTCTTGATGCCCATCTTGGTCAAATAGTCTGTGACAAGGATGGAGTTGTGGACTGGTGCATTGTCCTGGTGGAAATGCCACTGATCCGATTTGAAGAGTGCTGGCCTCTTCCGACGGAATCTCTTCCTGAACTCCCTTAAAACCTCAACATAGTAACCCTAACCCTGACCGTTTGGCCAATCAACTGTGGTGTATTGACTTCCTTACTCCTCCCACACCTCTCACCATCCCTCACAGACTCCCTGGCTTCCTTGAATCTCTTATACCACTCAAAAACTGATGCTCGATTCATGCAAGATGACCGAAAAGCAGTCTGAAGCATTCCATACATTTCTGTGGCATTTCTTCCAAGTTTAAAACTGAATTTTATTGCATATTGTTCTTCTAAAGTGTCCTCACATCAAGATTAAATTTTTGAAATTCACCAGCTGTGACAATCAGGCTTTAGTAGGGTGTACTCCAATTCCTGCTGTAGCTGTTCATTTGAACCTGAAATCATAAAATTGGTCAGTCATCTCATAAGATGTATAGCAATAAGATACTGAATTTTCAAGAGTCCACGACAATTTTAAATGCCTGTACGAAAAAGTCTGCACCATGTATATATATATATATATATATATATATTAGCACAACCATGTAGTATATATATATATATATATATATATATATTATGTGGTTGTATCTGGGTTTCATGCTTTATGCATTCTTCAGACTGTCTGATAAATGTGTAAAGCATGAAACCCAGAGTCACAGACACTACCATGTAATATATACATATATATATATATGTATTTAACTACAACCCAGTAAAAATTGTATGTTAAGATTTTTACTCGGACAAAACATTTAAAATGCTCTTAGAGAATAAAACAATTTTCAATCCAATTTGCAACTGAAAGATAATTTTACTGACTTTGTTTGACGTGAATATCATTCTTTGATTATTCAAATTTTGTAACAATTGAAATCTTATAAATTTATGCATTGTCTTGTGTGTGTGTGTGTGTGTGTGTGTGTGTGTGTGTGTGTGTGTGTGTGAAAAGAAGAACAAATGAAAAATCAAGAGTAATCAAAAAATTGCTTACAATACTGTCTCTGTAACTTTAATAGGAAACTTAAAGTCACAGTGATAGCATAGTAAGCAATCATGTTCTATATGTATATATATGTATATCACTCAAGCATATATGGATATACTCATATACATGATACTTGCATATATACATATATTTATTTACATATTGTATTCGAGTGTTATTACAACATAAGTGCATACATGTGTTTTCTCATGTATATGAAGAGAGAAGAAAAAAAACCCAAAGGAATATTAAAGACTCTATTAACAAGTGAAAGTAAGAAAACCATATTCAGTAATTATTCTTGTGATCTGCTGTTGATAATGTCCAGCTTTTCAGAACTTGTGCCAAAAACAGAATCAAGAAAAGAAGAATCTTGAATGGAATCACAAAAAAGGCAGAAATTTTGTATCAGAGTTGAAAATGTGCCAAGAAGTTTGGAAACATGTCGAGTAAATAAAAGAAAATAGTCACTCACTCAACCTGTTTATGTCATGTTTTACTAAGAAATGCTCCATATGATCCCAAGTTGCACAATAACAGAACATTGTCATCAGCTAAAGTCATTGCAGTCAATTTACAGTAATACTCATAAATAAGTACACTCAAAACAATTTTTTTATAACAAGTTTATTTTCTTCTTAATTCAAGATACCCAAATTTTATGATTTCTAGTGGACCATTGTACTAACAAAATGGATTTTATTTGCTTTAATTTATAATCAAACTCTACAGCACAGAAAATCTGTGACCAAAAATAAATAGTATAGGTGTAAATAGTGTACTTATTTTTGGACAGATGTTTGGTTGGTATTTGGTTGCTTTGAGGGTTTGGGTTCTTTGTTTAATGGCGTATCAACCTTTGAAGGTTATTTAATGCCAAAGCCAATCTCCTAGAAGAACAGTAGTGGGACTATTTAACCCATAACTGGGAGGATAAGGGGGTTCATACCTTTCCCAAGGGTATTTGATTGCTTTGATATTTTAATGTTAACAGTATATATATATATATATATATATATATATATATATATATATATATATATGTGTATATTATTAGCATTTTACATTGTCGAATATATCATCATTATGATTTAACATTGCTTTAAGTATCATCATAATTTTACATTACCCAGTATATCATCATCATCATCTTATATTGCCAATTATATCGTTATCTTCATTTTACATTGCCCAATGTACCCCGTCCCCGATATAGTAAAAGCAATAAGGTACTCACTGTCTCAGTGGGATTCAATTTCTGTGTTACAAATGCCTTAAGCATATTGAGTAGTTTGCTAGGGTTGGTGTTGAAAAAATTAGGCTAAGTGTGGATGATAGACAGTTTCTGGACGGTTTTGTCAGTGCAATTATATAGCTGGATGTTAGTCTGTGTGGGAACAAGATTGGTCATTTTTATGAACATGTCACAGTTTATTCTGAATTTTTGGAATTGTTGTGAGGTCATTTCTGAGTTGAGTTGAGGAAGTTTTGCAGTTAGTGGTTTTGCATGACTAGCTGGTGATGGGAGTGATACTGGGGTTTCTTTGGTTAGCTTTAATATGGCAAGCATATCACCCATAGTCCTAATGCCTAGCTTCTTAAGCATTTCATAGTCTAGCATATGCTAGCTGTCTCACATAATCTAGTTAGAAAATATCTGTGCATAAGTCTTCGCAGAGGTTACAGAGATATGCCCGTCTCAATAAAGGTGCTTTCCCATCAAGATAAGTTGGTTCCTGCCTGCCAGCAGCACCATGTTAAATTAAGCGAGTCAGCCTACTGTTGTGTTGTGTTGAGTTGCAACAATAAAAGACTACCAAATTATGAATGATATTTGTCGCTGCCTCCCACCAGACAGGACTTGACACAAGGTCAAAAGTGGGGATAAAGGGGAGGGGAAGGTCAGGAATGAGCCGAGACTCGAACCCTGCTAGTCATTGACCCACTAAGTGCAATGTGGCTCTAATGAGTCAAGCAGTATCACGGACCAAAATCTAGATCCGGGCACATATGCCAGAATATAGCTTGAACTAGACCGTGAGGTCTAGTGCTATACAAGGGGTGCACAGGGGACAAAAAAGCAGTTCGCCCATCCGAAGGTGGCCCAACCGAAGTTGGAGGCCTTTCGGCCTCGAATCTGACATTGGTTTCGATACCCCATCAGACACGAATGCCAGACAACCCAGCCAAAAGGCCAAGGGAGTATTGACTACCAAATTATGAATTGGATTTACATAGAGCAGTCAGTATTTAAGGTACTCTGGAATATTCCATTCTTGCATCTTATTCCTTGAGCTCTGATTGGCTGCTGGTTTCAGTGTGGATATGGTGCTAGATAAATATCCTGTATTCAGCATTATTCTCCCAACAATTGTAGTGAGTTCCCTTGTCTGCCAACTGGATGCCCATTGTAATCCCACTGCAATGGTGAGTACCTTATTGTTTTACTATATTAGGTGGGTGACTTCTACTATCATCATAATTTTACATTGCCTAATATATCATCTTCATTATCATCATCATCTTATATTGCCCATTATATCATCATTTTCATTTTACATTGCCCAATATAAAATCATTTAATATTGCTTAATATATCATCATTTTACATTGCCCTATGTATCATCATCCACATCATAGCTACAACACTTACATATATATATATATATATTATCATTAGACGAACCAGACATGCAGGAAACTGCTGGAGAAGCAGAGACAAACTCATAAGTGATGTACTCTTATGGACTCCCACACATGGCTGTGCAAAAGCGGGATGACCAGCACAAACATACATTCAGCAACTATGTGAGGATACAGGATGTTGTCCTGAAGACTTGCCTGAGGCGATGAATGATAGGGAAAAGTGGCGAGAGAGGGTCAGGGATATCCCTGCTACCAGCACGACATGATGATGAGGATGATGATATATCATCATCATGTCATGCCACCAGCACGGATATCCCTGACCCTCTCACACCACTTTTCCCTATTGTTCATCGCCTCTGGCAGGTCTTCAGGGCTACATCCCATATCCTCACATAGCTGCTGAATGTATGTTTGTGTTGGGCATCCTGCTTTTGCCCGGCCATGTGTGGAGGTCCATAGGAATTCATCGCTTATGAGCTCGTCCCTGCTTCTCCAGCAGTGTCCTGCATGTCTGGTTCGTCTAACTTGGATAGTTTTTGTGATGGGAGGCAGGTGGCCCTATAGTTGGTGTCTTGTGGGGTGTTGCCACCAGGACTTGTTCAATATTGTTCACAGCATTCTTGTATAATTGCTGTCTAGCTTCTTCTCCAGCTGTTTTGTTAGCGTCCATGTAGTGTATCCATACAGCAGTATCGATACAACAGCTGCCTGAAAGAAACTGCATCTCATTTTATTGGTCAGGCCTGATTTCCATATGATTGATAGCCTATTGATAGCTGTCCATGCCTTCGTTAGCCGCGTGTCGATGTCCTTTTCGGTTGATGAGACGCTGCTTCCAAGGTAAGTGAATTTCACCTGTACAATCTACAGTGCTCAATGTATGATAAAGCTGTGCTGTTATATTATGACAATGGAATGATACTGTTTGGTTTAAGATTGTTTTAGATAAAGAAATAAATAAAAGAATAACCTGGTCAAACTAAAGTTAATCTTAAGTGTGAGTCAACAAAGAAATTGATAAATAATATAAATATGATATAAATGATATAAAGCAAATGACTAAAATTCCAGATAATTGGTGACATCAGTCAAAATAGTTTGAAGTTTACAGTAGACGGTCTGAATAAATTAGGGTGAAGGATTATCAGTAGTAAGGAAATACCCCTTAAATCAAAAGTTTATGATAATATTCAGGATCTTAAGAAAAATACTAATTAGAGTCAAATTAAAAATGGGATATTGGTGACATCAAAGAGATCCTTTGAGATTTAAGATTGAGAAAAGAAGAAGGGATGATTATCATTAATGAGCTTTTAATTAGGTTGCTTTACTATGCAGGGCTACATCCCAATAGCATTAGAGAGAGTGGGAAACTGGCATTATGTGTGTTTGTCTGAAATCAAAGAGAGTATTTGACCATTGAAGTTGTCAGAAAGTTTTGATTCCCAGAAGTAAGCCACTAGAAAGACCCAAGTGTCAGCCATTCTCTCTTTCTCCTTCTCACTTTAAAATCAATTGTATTTTGACCAGGCTATCAACAAGCAAATAATAAAAGATAACAGGAAAATTAAAATTTCTTGCATTTGTAATAATGAAACAAGCAAAATATCTTTCATCCAGAAAGGAATTAGGAACCTACTGGCCTTCCAGGAAATCAAGGAACAAATGAGAATTCAACCATCCTTAGCTGAAAGAAAAGGTGAAGAACTGAGCTGTGCTTTGTGTGTTTACCCTCTGCTTCCTGACATAGCAGTCTAGCTCTGACAAAGTAACACACATTCACCTTCCAGTATGGAAGTAGTATGGTGAATCCAGCTTAATATTCATTTGATATCACATGACACAGTAAATATTACATTGATCATTTTAATCTTGTACCCACTACAATTGTGACGATGATTGCACTGTTTTTCAAGTAGAAAATAGGATGATAATAAAACAGGATAAAAACTGACTACTCAGAGTTTCAAGCTATCAATCCTCAAGGGAGCAAGTATTCAATGGGTCTGACTTGAACAGATACACATACACACACTCATGAGTTTTTATATTGTTTTATTATCATACTATTTTGTGTGTGTGTATGTGTGTGTGTATATATATATATATATATATATATATATATATATATATATATATATATAAATTTTCATTGTAGGTACAAAGAGAGAATAAAAATATTCTAAAATAGGTAGATCCACCGAGAGATTTGTATATTTTGAATTTATCTATTTATTTAGAACAAAATAAATAACTTCAAAAAATAAAAATCTCTTCGTGGACCTACCTATTTTGAAATATGTATATATATGTATTCACCAACCCCTCTTTACAGGTATTAGTGGTATGTGAAATACAAACAACTTGGTCCTGAATTTGAACTCGAGTCACTGTGTCCACTTCCTATGATGGTGACTCTTACTTTACAAATGCCTATATATATATATATATATATATATATATATATATGTATATATATATATATATGGAGAAATAGGTAAAATAGTATGGTAGATAGGGTTCTCCAGATTTAGTAGAGTGACCAGTCTAGGAGAAGGAAAAACTGATCTCAAAACCTGAGGAATGTAATTCGGCAGAATCTATGGCTCATTGATGCACCATTTTTCTGTTATCAGCTGATATAAGTGTGATTGGTTCTATAAGTGTGATTGGTTCTACACAAATCTTCATCCCTATAAACAATTTGCTTGTGTTGGTTGTCCAATTGTTCATATCTTTGACTAAACAGTTTCGCCCTCATACATGAAGTTTGATGGGAAAGTTCATCATACACACTCACACAGACACACACACACAGACACACACACACAGACACACACACACACACACACACACACACACACACACACACACACACACACACACACACACACACACACATATATATATATACATATATATATATATACATATATATATATATATATATATATATATATATATATATATATATATATATCTACAGTATCAACCATAAATAAGTACGCTCATAACACTTTTACATAAAATGATACCACTATTTTATTATTTAGATATTATTTATTACTAAACATTGATTGTAATAGTGTAAAAAGTTTCAAGATTGAATTGAATGATTTCAGAAACAATGGTAAGAAATAGAAATTAAGAGGGTATTTTTAGGAATGATCTAATGAATTACTTAACAAAATTTGTTCTGTATATAGATATTGTATTGATTATATAAATGTTCAATGCAAAGAATCTTTTTTATTTTAAAGTTGATGTGAGAACATAGTAAAAAACAGAAAGGCTTAAGGAGGCATAACAAACAAATAAAAATATTAATCTAGCAAGGTTAAACTACTTGTCAAAACAAAATATTGAACATGAAGGTGACAATGATACAAAATGTAATTGTTGCACTTGGAATGATCTCAAAAAGCTTGTTAAAGGGGCTGGAACAGTTAGAAATCAGAGGATGAGCTAAAACCATTCAAACTAATGTGTTGTTAAGATTGATCAGAATACTGAGGAGAATCCTGGAAATTTGTGGATACTTGCTATCAGTCAGACTTGAGTGAAAAACCACTAGCTAACAGTGATATGAAAAACTCACAAAGAGTAAGATAAAAATCATCATCATTATCATATCACGCTGGTAGCACGGATATCCCTGACCCTCTCTCACCACTCCTCCCTATCGTTCATCGCCCCAGGCAGGTCTTCTGGACAACATCCCGTATCCTCACATAGCTGCTGAATGTATGTTCGTGCTGGTCATCCTGCTTTTGCACGGCCATGTGTGGGGGTCCATAAGAGTACATCACTTATGAGCTCGTCCCTGCTTCTCCAGCATTGTCCTGCATGTCTGGTTCGTCTAACTTGAATAGTTTTTGTGATAGGAGGCAGGTGGCCGTACAGTTGGTGTCTTGTGGGGTGTTGCCACCAGGACTTGTTCAAGATTGCACAAAAAAAAAAAAAAAATGATGAAATTAGTAGCCCTCCCCACCCCTGCCTCGAACAGTAGACCGTCTCCAAACATACCTAAAATTCAGAAGTAAATAAATGCTAAAAGGAATAGGAATGAAATGATTTGAACTCACGTGCCAACTGAGGAAAAATGTTTCAATATTGGTCAGTATGTCTTTAAGTCCTATTAATTTAAAATGCTGAATTTTACAAAATGTTATGCTGTATTTTTGTTTGTAAAATATTGCTTAAACTGTGCGTTTCAAATGTAAAGACACGCTTACTATAAACCCAAATTGAATATATGACTCTGTCCAAATGTCAGCGAACACAGCAAAATGTTTTTGAATCTTTTATAAAAGTTTAAAATTCTTAGTGGCCTAACAGTAGTTTAGAAGAAAAAGTAAAAGCCTAAAGCTACCACAGCACCCCCCACCAAAAAAAAGAGAGGAAAAAAAAATGTTGAAATTAGTAGCCCTCCCCACCCCTGTCTCGAACAGTAGACCGTCTCAAAACATACCTAAAATTCAGTAGTAAATAAATGCTAAAAGGAAGAGGAATGAAATGATTTGAACTCACGTGCCAACAGAGGAAAAATGTTTCAATATTGGTCAGTATGTCTTTAAGTCTTATGAATTTAAAATGCTGAATTTTACAAAATGTTATGCTGTATTTTTGTTTGTAAAATATTGCTTAAACTGTGCGTTTTAAATGTAAAGACACACTTACAATAAACCCAAATTGAATATATGACTCTGTCCAAATGTCAGCGAACACGGCAAAAGAACAGTTATATATATATATGTATATGCACAATTTTAGTTTCAATTACATTTTCAATACTGTATTTTTGTAATAAGTCATTAGTAATGATAATGATATATTGATATTGTTCCTATTATATTAAACATTTTACAAGTGTCTATCAGAAATCATTTACTTCTGCTATACTGAGTTTAAAAGAAGGTTAATTCCATTATAAAAAAATTGTTATAAGTATATTTATTTATAGTTAATACTGTATATTCACACACACGCACACATGCACGCACGCACACACGCACACACACACACACACACACATATATGTATATATATTTATATATATATATATAGCGACATCCATTAGCTTTTTAAAATATAAGAGTAACCAAGTGAATATATAGGAGTTAAAAAATAAGTCCATTTATATATATATATATATATATATATATATATATATATATATATATATATATTATGTAATTTTAGGTTTCGCTTTGAAGAAAATTAACTTTAAAAAAATTGTTAGAGTGTACTTATTTATGAGTCATAATATATATATATATATATATATATATATATATAATCAAAAATGGATTTTACTATGTTTATAAATAAAGACTGTACAAAATTGGTGATAGAGCACAAGTAGATTAAAGTTAGATTAGTTCTTGGTCTGATGATTGCATCAGCAAGAAATTGATAGTCACTAAATGCCATTGACTTTGTGTTGATGATATTCAACATGCATTGTGTAGGAAGCTGGCTGGAGGAGGTGTGACCATGGAATTTGCATGGGCATCCAGAATGTGATATAACCAAGAAGATTTCAACCTGACCAGAAGGAGGAAAAATGGGTTCCCTAAAAACTCGTACATCAGCCCCTGTGTGTGTGCAGCTCAGCTATCTTCAACTTTCCCATACTCTACTCATCGACAAATTTTGAGTAATAAAAGGAAAAGAAAAGAAGTAGATTATATTTTTATAAATGAGTGTTGTCATCTGTCTCTGTTATACAACAATACTACCAGTGTAAAACTATAAAAACAAATGGCAGAATATGGCATTCAGAAAAAGAAAAAATATACATAGCTAAATAGGAATAACTCCGCTGATTAGCCATCTAAATAAGGTTTATTCTTTGTTTCTGATTCACACTGCCTACATTGGAGTTTTAGAAATTGTACTAAAAACGAAAATAAGGTGAAAAACATGTCTAAACATTTAATAACAATGATAAACTCAGGTGATTGGATCAATGCAACAAAAGATTGTGAATGACTAAATATAAGAAAATCACATGAAAAAACTTTAGTACAAATATATCAACAATGTCTTCTTGCATTTTGGCCAAAACATTCAAACATGTATACATTGTTGGGTTATTAATGATAGTTTTATATTTGTCCCATTCACTTCAGTTCAAATTTCTGTTGGTCAACCATAAACTTGTTATTATTTATGCCTCAGGCCAATTTACAAGTGAAAAAAGAGAAGATTGGCTAATTAAGTGTATTCATATTTCTCTAGATATTCTGCATACATGCATGTATTTATGTGTATATATATAAGTGTGTGTTTGTGTAATATTCATGTATATTTGTATGAGGTATGTACACAAGATGCTACGGAAAATTGTTGACAGACCATGGAAAATGAATTTGCAACATGATAGAGATGGTAGAAACTGGGTTTTACAGTCAGTAATTTTTTTACATGATCATATATAAGTTTATAATGAAATATGTAAATGTATGTTAAATATATAAGAGTATTTTATATATATATATATATATATATATATATATATATATATATATATATATATATATATATATATAAAGCGATGGACTGCGGAATCGTAGAAAGCATCTTTGTTGTACTTCTAGAAGGATGGCATTAGCATTAAATGACCCATAAAGATTGATATGCCATTAAACCAAACCAAACAACATATATACATATATATATATATATATATATATATTAGATAATAAAGTTTCTGTCAGTTAATTAAAAAATTAATAAAATTTCAATTACTTGATATACTTGTTTAATAAATGTCTTATCTTATTGGTATATATAAAAAGATTAAGTAAATCTTCTAGAATCATTGATATAAACATTATTTCTATAGACTCCTTCTGACAAAAGTGTAAAAATAATTTACTAAAATAGTCAGTTGATTAATTAGATAGTTTAGAATGGTTTTGTTTGGGAGGATTTTTTATTTTTCAATTTTCTACTGTATATATATATATATATATATATATATATATATATATATATATATATATATATATACACACACACACACTCACGCACATACACACACACACACACACCCATATATATATATATATATATATATATATATATATATATATAGGTGGAGTTCTGTAGCATGATGATATGCCATTTAAACAAAGAAACCAAACTATATATATATATATATATATATATATATCAAAAGGAATAATGATCTTACCTTCAAACTTTTGTCCCATGATAAATAATTTTATATATCTTCTATCAAATGTCTTCCATGAAAAAGTTGTATTTATTTTTCAAAATGGTCAGTAACTTTTATGTTTACAGGGTGACACAAAAGTTACTAACCATTTAAAAAACTGAACAACTTTGAAATAAAAAAGGTAAAGAGATTTTTCTTTTGATTATATTTATTTTAACAATTTGAAATTATTGTGG
This sequence comes from Sepioteuthis lessoniana, assembly GCA_963585895.1. Taxonomy (NCBI): domain Eukaryota; kingdom Metazoa; phylum Mollusca; class Cephalopoda; order Myopsida; family Loliginidae; genus Sepioteuthis; species Sepioteuthis lessoniana. The sequence continues at coordinate 52,458,625 of OY757920.1, read as the reverse complement.
AATATTATATATGTACTGGTCCATTGGTAGAATGAGTAGAGCGTTCACCAATGGTTTGGGAGACCAGAGTTCAATCCCTGGTCAAGTAATATCAAAGACTCAAAAATGGTACGTGATGCCACCTTGTTTAAAACAGCATTATAAGGTAAGGATCAAAGGTAGTGGAGCATCCAGGGAATGGAATAAAGCCCTCCCCTACACTTCAGTCTAGAAGCTATTGAAAAGGGAGCCTTCGGGTCACCCTTGACAAAGATTGCTAACTTTACTTAAATATGTAAAATGCTCTAGATTATAAACAAAAAAGTTATTTAGTTTTTGAAATGGTATGTGATTTTTTTTCCATCTTATATATATATACAGTGTATCACAAAAGTGTGTACACCCCTCACATTTCTGCAGATATTTAAGTATATGGGACAACACTGACAAAATGACACTTTGACATAATGAAAAGTAGTCTGTGTGCAACTTATATAACAGAGTTAATTTATTTTCCCCTCAAAATAGCTCAAAATATAACCATTAAAAGCTAAACCCCTGCCAACAAAAGTGAGTACACCCCTAAGAAACTACACCCCTAAATGTCCAAATTGAGTACTGCTTGTCATTTTCCTTCCAAAATGTCCTGTGACTCATTAGTGTCACTAGGCCCATGTGTGCATAGGGAGCAGGTGTGTTCAAATTTATAGTGCAGCTCTCACACGCTCTCATACTGGTCACTGAAAGTTTCAACATGGCACCACATGGTAAAGAACTCCCTGAGGATCTTAAAAGACGTATTGTTGCGCAACAAGAAGATTGCCAACACCCTGAAACTGAGCTACTGCACAGTGGCTAAGATCATCCAGCATTTTAAAAGTGCGGGGTCTACTCAGAACAGGCCTCAGATAGGTTGTCCAAAGAAGCTGAATGCATGTGCTAAGTATCACATCCAAATGCTTTCTTTGAAAGATTGGCGTAGAAGTCCTGTCAGCATTGCTGCAGAGATTGAAGAGGTAGTGGGGGGTCAGCCTGTTTGTGCTCAGACCATACGCCACACTCTACATCAAATTGGTGTGCATGGCTGTCACCCCAGAAGGAAGCCTCTTCTGAAGACGATACACAAGAAAGCCCGCAAACAGTTTGCTGAAGACATGTCAACAAAGCACATGGATTACTGGAACCATGTCCTGTGGTCTGATGAGATGAAGATTAATTTGTTTGGTTTCAATGGCTTCAAGCATGTGTGGCGGCGACCAGGTGAGGAGTACAAAGATAAGTGTGTCATGCCTACAGTCAAGCATGGTGGTGGGAAAGTCATGGTCTGGAGCTGCATGAGTGCTGCAGGTGTTGGACAGTTACTTTTCATGAAACATGAACTCCAACATGTACCACGAAATACTACAGCAGAGCATGATTCCCCTCCCTTCAGAAACTGGGTTGCAAGGCAGTGTTTCAGCATGACAATGACCGCAAACACACCTCTAAGACGACCACTGGTTTACTAAAGAAGCTGAGGGTAAAGGTGATGGACTGGCCAAGCGTGTCTCCAGACTTGAACCCAATAGAACATCTTTGGGGGATCCTCAAAGAGAAGGTGGAGGTGCGCAAAGTCTCAAATATCCGCCAACTCTGCGACATTGTCATGGAGGAGTGGAAGAGCATTCCAGTGGTTACCTGTGAAGCTCTGGTAAACTCCATACCCTGGAGAGTAAAGGCAGTTCTGGATAATGATGATGGCTACACAAAATATTGACAGTTGACATGGTGTATGTTAATATTGATAACTTTCCCTAAAGGGTGTACTCACTTTTGTTGGCTGGGGTTTAGCTTTTAATGGCTATATTTTGAGTTATTTTGAGGGGAAATAAATTAACTCTACACACAGACTACTTTTCATTGTGTCAAAGTGTCATTTTGTCAGTATTGTCCCATAAAGAGATAGACTTAAATATCTGCAGAAATGTGAGGGGTGTACTGACTTCTGTGATACACTATATATATATATATATATATATATATATATATATATATGTGTATAAAATGAAAAAAATCCTCACAAAAGAGACTATTCAATTTTTGCATAATACACCCACTGTTGTGTTGCATGCTGAATGAATGACCATAATACTTGGTTATAAAAATATAACTCTGACTTTATTTCTCTCATAAGGGTCGAAACTGGCATAAGTATGAGAGAGAGACAGGGAGACAAAGGATGCAGACACAGACTGGCAGAGGACTGCTATATTGACCCTTATCTTCTCCTTAGCCACCTTGTGCCATATTCAGGGCCCCATTTAGCACTTCTGTTTCTTGACTGGGGGGCCACTGCCCTCCGCTCTTGTGACTCTGTGTCTGTGTGACTGACATGACTGCTGCGGGTGTCTGCGTATATGACTTCCCAATGCCCACACATTCCTGTTGTCAACCAATGTGACCCACTTCTAGTGGTCAACCCACATGAGCGGCCTACACTTACATATCGCTGTCTTCCTATTTACATTGGTGGAACATGACAGCTCAGTCAAAAGTTAATATGCAACACCACCTCAAAAGGCTCACTTTTGGGGTGTCCCAGCATTGAATCAACCTTGTGTCGCATTCTATCATCATGGGAGTTGGAGGAGCAAAGTAAACATTGTGACAATAGAAACCAAGATGAAGGCGTTAGTCTGAATAGATTGATGTAAGGTGGTAAAGAAAAGTTCTCAGTCAAATCAGGAATGAAGAAAGATTTTTTTTTAATTTTATTGAAATCATTTTAAAATATTAAAGAAAATTGAAGAATGATGGGTTAAGTATGTTGAACTAAGGGATGAATATAGAGAATAGTATATATTTCCTTCCCTTGTTATTTGGATCAAGAACTTTTCTGCTCTCTTTCTCTTTCAGATAAATTCTCATTTGAAAAATCTAATTAGAAAGGAAACTTAGAATTAAGAACACATCATCAAGAGAGACTTTTGGCGCCATTCAAGTTCAAATTGATTGCTTATAGAGAATTCTCCCAGAATTATTGCATTGGGGAAAAAAAGCAAAGAAATCAATAAATTTTAGTTGAAGAAAAGAAGTGTAGTCTCATTAAAAACTAATAAATATTAAGTTTTGGTAATTCTCATGCTATCTATGTAGATTACTTTGACTCTGGAGAAGGCGTTACAAGAAGATATTTATTTGAAAGGGATAAAACTAAATCATTTCATGTAGTCTTCTTTAAGCTAGAATTAATGTCACCAATCCAACAAGTAAACTGGTGTTGTTTGTAAAAAAATAAGAAAACTAGAATTTAATATGGTTAATGAAATAGTAGGAATAAATGAGGAATAGACAGATGTACCATTTAGTCAACCTTCTTTTTTCAGTTCTGAGATGTGTGACAATTTAGAAACAGGTGGTCCCATAAGCAACCAGCATGTCAGCATATCTTACTGAAATTACAACTTTAATGACCTGGTTTTTAAGCTGGAATCAGAGTGGTTTATCTGATTATTTCCAATAATCAGTCTTATTTTGAGTAGAATGCAAAAAAAAAAAAGCGACAAGACTCCAACTTTGAGGCAGTGCCTTTGCCCATTTAGTCTAATGTCTCTGTGACTGTGGTTCTGTGCACCAGGGAATTTTTACCCTTAACCATCCATATGAACACAGTCTCTATCGTTAAACAGACTATGGGCCACATACTCCACCCAAGTGGATATTGTTAAAAAATGACAGATTGACATGTGTTTTGAGTATGACACAAAACTGCATCCAATGGTAAGGGTTAAGTTCTAGAGTTTTTTGGAAGTGTAGAGTCTCTACTTCATTGCCATTACTCCCAGGTCCACTTTGATCCATAGGCATAATACATATTAGGGTTTCATCTATAGGTCAAATAAATTTGTTATAGCTGATATTTAAAATGATTTTGAAGTGCATTAATACATTGTCTCTTTAAACATCGATGTTGCAACTAATATGAAGTGTTTACCTGTTTTAAATAATTTTGAACTACATTAATACATTGACTGTAAAATATTGATATTGCAAGTAAGAATGAAGTGTTCACCTGTTTAAAATGATTTTGAATTTTATTAATACATTGGCTCTTACAACATTGATATTATAACTAAATATGTTCAACATGATAGTGAAGATATATTTTTTTTACAATAAATAATTTGAGACCGTAATTGTTAAACTGTCTTTGTCATAAATTAACCTAGCAACCAAAAATGAATACCTTAGAATTTTTTTGTTAAACCGGGAAACTGTATTAACTATTATATACGATAAGGGATGAAGATTTTGACAGAATGTTTTAACATGGATTCATGAAATATCATGTAAACATTTTGCATCTGGGTGTCTTTTCACTAAGACTTGAATTGATTCTAAATTTTGATCAAATGTAGACAAAATTTTGCCAGGATTTCAAGGGATCTGTAGCCAGAGATATGATAAGTATGGTGTTCAGTTTCAGGGCATTGTCCCCACTGAATTCAAATTTATATCATTTTGTAATTTGTTTATTTGTATATGGGCACTATGATGTGTGATCAAAAAGTAGAGAGACTGAATTTTAAGATTTCAAAAATTTTTCTTAAGAATTTGAATAAAGATGAGTGCACAGCTGAGCAATTTCTTTGTATATTTACTCAACCTCTTAGCCATGATCAGGATATGACACAAGGTCAGTTTTTAGTGGACTACTGCTGGTCTTCTTCTCCTTGGCTGGTTGCCAAACCAAAGCTAAAGAACCCAGTTTGTTTTACTATTTACCCATAGCTAGGAGAGAAGAGTTGTATTCATGTTTTTCCTAAAGGGCATAAGCACAAAGTGAAATGCCAACAGCTTTATTCAGCATTTGATTGGTTTGGTTTTGGTTTCTTTGTTTAATGCCATATCAACCTTCATGACTTATCTCATGCCAAAGCCATCCTTGTAGAAGAAGAGCAGTGATCCTATTTACCCAACCCCTCCGCTCTGGCAGGATATGACACAAGGTCAATTTTTTTAAGCGGAGTTTAAGAGGTTTTTAATTCAGAGTTTTCCTTCTCCTAGACTAGTTGCCTCACCAAGGCTGAAGAACCTAGTCTGCCCTACTATTTATCCATAGCTGGAGGGAGAATAATTGGATTCATACCTTTCCCAAGGGTATTAGTGCTATGTGAAATGCAGTCAGTCTTGTCCTGGAATTGAACTCGTATTGCCGTGTCCATATCCTGTGACAATAACCATTACACCACGGAAGAAGAGCAGTGATACTATTAAATCCATGTCTTGAGGAATAAAAGGGTTCATACCTTTCCCAAGGGTATTATTCCAAAAGTGAACATAATAGAATGACTGGAGTTCAAACTTACTTATTTCAAGGCTGCAGTAAAAGGCATTTTAGTCATTACACCATCGACTTCTTCCCATCCTGGCATTTGAAATTTGGTGGCCAATTTTATTTTCTATTATGATAGCAATTATGCTAAACTTGTTTCTCTCTCTTTGATGCAATGAGCAACCTTAATACATTATAAAGTAATGATATCAACATGTCTATACTGTTGTCTAAATAAATCACTGCCAGTTATAAATACTTTTTGTTTAACAGTTTTTCATGAAACACAGGTTTGTGAAAGTGCACCTCCCTCCATACTCACTAGGTCTAGCTTCATGCAACTTTTTCTTGTTTTATAAATTAAGAATTTATCTTAAGAGTAAGATTTGAGGAATTAGAGGACAGTAAAAGAAATACAATGACATGACTTAATGTTGTATTCTTTCTACCATAGCCAACTCAACATTTGATCAATCTGTATTCTTTTTAGGTATAAAGTTAATCACTATAGCACTAATTTGAGGATATGTTATATATCCATTACTAGAGTGAGTGCCTATAGCTTATCCCCTCACTTCACTGTATTCTTCGTTCTTCTGTTGTCTCGTTGGTTTCCTCATGTCTCTTTCATGTCATGTCTTTGTTCTTGTTTGTTATCTTCTGTCATTATCTCCTGTTGTTCTAAGTTCTTCCCTGCTGGGATAAGGAATAATAATGTGACCATATTTTCATGTACACATAATTCATGACTTAGACAACATTTTTTTTCATTACACATTGCAGGAATGGGGAATTGGTGAGCAGAGATGGAAAAATTCAACCAATCAAATTGAGCCTTTCTCACTAACTGACTTATTAATTCCTAACTTCTTGGATTATTCAAGTAAATCCATATTCTGAAAATGAGCTCAGGTTCATCAAACATCAATCAAACCAGATGACCCAACATTTTTTGACATTGTTTTAAACCATTCTACACAACCTGCCAAAGAATTGATTCTGCCAAACAATTATTTAACATTCATACCATATAAAAAGTGGAGTTTCACTCATGGAAAAAGGAATTTCAATCAATGAAAAGATGAAGTTCAATTGTGAAAAAAGGAGCTTCAATCAATGAAAAGAGGAGCTTCAACCAATGAAAAGATGAATTTCAATTGTGAAAAGAGTAGCTTCAATCAATGAAAAGAGGAGCTTCAATCAATGAAAAGAGGAGCTTCAATTATGAAAAGAGGAGCTTCAATTAATGAAAAGAGGAGCTTCAATCAATGAAAAGATGAATTTCAATTGTGAAAAGAGGAGCTTCAATCAATGGAAAGATGAATTTCAATCGTGAAAAGAGGAGCTTTAATCAATGAAAAGAGGAGCTTCAATCATGAAAAGAGGAGCTTCAATCAATGAAAAGATGAATTTCAATTGTGAAAAGAGTAGCTTCAATCAATGAAAAGAGGAGCTTCAATCAATGAAAAGAGGAGCTTCAATCATGAAAAGAGGAGCTTCAATCATGAAAAAGGAGTTTCAATCAATGAAACAAGGAATTTTAATCAATGAAAAACTTCTGGAATAAGAGTGTTCAATGTTAGTCGGAGTATTTTGAAGAAAATTAATGTTTCATTCAGTGTTCATTTCTGCCTTGTTAAATACAGCTTCAGACACTTGTTTCTTTGACCTCTCTAAACTTATCTATTTGTTATCTGTCTGTGGAAGTATGTATCAGAGAAGAATCATTGCATAACTACACTAATTGTCCAAGAGAGGGAATAATTCTTTTATAATGATACTACGACAATATCTATTTATAACAGATAGTAAAAGGGAAAAATCTTGAAAAAATGGGCTTCATATTGAGAAAACATATTTTCTTTACATAACATTAAATTCCTCTTTTACTGCAACAGAAACATTTTAACACTTTTTTATATTCATTTTTTGTATGTAAACATTTTTCATTCATATCTGAGAGAAAAGTTTTAGGAAAATATCGATATTTTTTTACTTCCTGAAAAAAAGAAATGACTGACATTTAACCCTTATTATGTCTAGATTTCTTTCTCTTAAATTCTACTGTTTGTTATTCTAATTTAAATTTTGTTGATGTAAAGAAAGAGTCATCATTTAAGGATTGAATTCAAATGATAAATATCAAGTTGGAACAAATGTAATGTATAAAGGATAAAAAAATTATCGAAATATTCGATAATTAGCATAACCTCCATTGCTTCCTAGAACTTCATTCCATCTATGAACAAGCTTACAGATGCCATCCTTGTAAAATTCCCTAGGTTTTGGTGCTAAATAGGAGACAAACTCATGTTCAACCTCTTCTTTTGATGTCCATCTAAGACCATTCAAATGATTCTGTAATCACCAAAACAAATGTGGTCCAGTTGGCTGAGGCTGCATTATACACCGATTGCACCTTTGCAGAGGGGTAAGACTACCCCAACGAGTGTCCTGGATATGACACTAAACAGTCTGATGCTGAGGCTCTTGTAATGCTGAAACTTTGGGGAATGCAGAGTACCCCTTTAATGCCATCACTCCCTGGTCCTTTCTGGCCAGGAGTGGTAGCACCTGATAGGGTCCTATCTATGGGTTAAATAGAACTAAACAGTGTACTGATGCTAAATGGAATTGTTTGAAATTGAACCATTTTTACATTTAAATTTTGTATTTATGCTAAACTGAATTGTTTGAAATAGAACTGGTTATATGTATAAAATAGATTTGGCATTAAATAACCAACACAGGTTGATATGCAATAAAACCAAACCAAACCAGAACATATGATGATCAGAAAGAGTAAATTCAAGAGAATATGGAAGATGAAGCAATTTTTCCAAACTGATCTCCTCTAAGAGATCTTTAATCACTTGAGCTGTGTAAAGGCAGGCATCATTATGATGACTTCCTTTCTGTCCACTAAGGAGAAAGGTTTTTGTCAGGAGTTGATTTCAAACAATGAAGTTCATTGCAGTGGAGATTAAAGGTGATTGTTGGATTCTTATTTAACTGTTAAGGAACAATTCCTTGAATATCCCACTTTCCATTCAACATGATCTTCTTTAGATGAAGTCCATCTCTTTGTTTCCTGATGACAGTGTTTAACATAAAATAACAAGGTAAAGGACCCACCTCTCATCACCAGTAACAAATATTTAGAAAAAAAAATTAACTTATGGTGTCATGTAAGCAATGATTCACAACCAATCATGACAGAATCATTTGGATGGTCTTGGGTTGACATCTAGAGAAGAGATTGAACATGAATTGATCTCATATTTTGCATCATAACCTAAAGGATTTTACAAGTATTGGTATCTATAAGCTTGTTAATATATAGAATGAGGTTCAAGAAAATAATGGAGGGTACGTTAATGATTAAATATTTCTATAGGCATAATTTTTTTCCTTTTTGAAATAATCTCTAAAATTAAAGATTACATTTGTTCCAACCTGATTGTTTAATAATTTAAAGATTTACATGGTTTCATCATATTTTCACAGTTTTATCATTAAGGGTTTTCAGACTATTGTCTTCATCTTTATTGTTATTTCCACAACATTTCGGCCGATATGTCCTCCAGCCTTCTTCAGGTGTTTGTCAAACTTGGGAACCTTCACGGAACTTCGAACTACGTCCTTTATTGAATCTATGGGAGTCGCCTGTTTTGGTTCCGTTAGCCATAACTGGGTACAAGTGTTAAGTATTCCTGTATTGTTACTCGCCTGCAGTCAGGATTGAACCTGCAACCTCCAGATGATTGTCTTATTAGAAGCTTAGAGAACCAATGCCTATTACCGTTATGCCATGTGTCCAAAGGAGAAGACATATCGGCTGAAACATTGCGGAAATAACAATAAAGATGAAGACAATAGTCCAAAAACCCTTTATGATAAAAATCAACAAGCTTTATCTCAGAAATTTAGACAACTAATATTTTCATAGTATTTAGACAAATTATTTCTTTTCCCTCATTAGATGATTTCTTCATCCAGTAAATCAGGTATATATATATATATATATATATATATTTATTGATTTATATAATGTGAATATATCATAAACAATTTTTAAACAGAAATACTTTGAAAATTGTTAGTAATCAGGAATTTATATGAAATTTTTCAGGAAAGGATCTGACAATTTAATATAAATGCAAATGTAGCCAATCTAGGGAAATGGCATTTAAATCCTCTTTCAAAGGAATCTTCTTGAAACCACAGACATTTATCCTCGCATTCCTTCTACTTTTCAAAAAGGGGTCTGCAATGTATTCTTTCAAGAAACAATCCTTTGATATTAATGCAAAAGTAGCCTACCTTGGGCAAAGGTACTTTAGTCTCTTTTAAAATATTCATCTTGGGCTTTTGCTGCTCACTTATTCCTGCATTTTCTTTTTTTTTACTTTTCTGCTAAATCTTCTTATAGAATTACCACAAACTGCCTTGTCACATTTTCTTTAATCACATCCATAGTCTAAAATCTGCAACTATTATGCTGCACTTGTATTATCAAAACTTAAGATAAGCAGAAATGGGGTCTGCATGAGTTGCTGTCCGCAATAGTCCCCTAAATGCTTTAGGTCAATAAATATGGTAAATAATAATACCTGTATACAGTAAAGAGAAAACTTGACATAGAGCCAAGAAAAGTTTCTGCTTGTCATTATTATTATGATTGGACATTCTCAGACTTGAGTTGATGTAAATATATGGTACTGCCAAGAAGCATATTTATCCAAAGCATTAAAACATATTACATTGCATATTATACATTTTCTTATTAATATTGTAAATGATACGATCAATCTTTAGTTGGAAGCATAGAAATTACCATTCAGTGTGGATGATCAAATGTATAATGCAATGCAGATACTTGACACTGAATATAATACAGTAACAGACCGAATGCTTTCTGTAAGAGTCTGATGTTGCATATGGAATTCATGGCTTTGAAGACAGTCTTTTACAGCAGACACAGTCAAAGACACCCACTATTAATACCAGATTGTCTTGGCAATGTGTTTCTAATGCTAGTTAAAGATAACACACCTCAGTGGAATTTCAAATGAGGCACTGACCATTTAAGAAAGTTGGTTGTGATAAGTAAGTTGTCTGGACACAGACATTTTTCTATGTAATATGTAAATGAATAAAGTTTCTCTTTATTTAACCTGTGCACAATATCTTTCTTTTTCTATGCATAAGGATAATTTTTTCAAGGTATTCTTCTTCTGAATTAAAAAAAAGTTTTGTTTTTACTTGCATATTTTCATTAAAGAAAGTGTAGAGATGTAATAAATAATTATCTCCCTTAGATAATTTACATGTTGGGTGGGGGTTCTGTTGTAGAGTACCAGAAATCATTCCTCAACCTCTTTTAACCTCTGGTTTTTGTACTATTAATATCTTGTTTTTGATCCCTTCCAGGGAATGTTAAAGCTGCATGTCTATCTTTAACTATTCTTATCAACTAAACCTTTTTTATATTTTAATCCCTTTTGCATACTGTGTGTTTATCAAACAATAAATGTATAATTGTAGCTGTTGGGATGAGTATATGAATTAATTTCTTTTAATACCACTTGTAAGTATATTGTGTATATAAAAAGTTAAATGTTCTTGTATGTACAAATGAATTTATCTTGTCTTTCCTTCTGTTGTGTTCTGTATTAGTATATCACAGATATACTAATGCAAATATAGGTCCTTGGAGAATGAGGACTAGACTAAAATATCTTCCCTACCACTAAGCACACCAATAAAGATAAGACTGAAATTTGATTTTTGTTCTTGTAATAAAGTACCCAAAATACCACTGCTAATAGTTTTGAGAAGAGTAATTCACAAAGAATTATTAAAACAATTGAATTTATCATTGTTGTCATTGTTCATATGATGTTTTACCTTGTACATTCTCTGGCCTTCTTCAGAATGAAATGTCTATAGTTTTGGAAAAGTCATTAATATTCAAATAATTAATTCCACCATTTAACTCCTTCTTGTTTTTGTAGATCACACAACATTTTCATTTCTTTATTCGTAATATTCACCTGCACCAGGAAAGAGATGTTTGTTCCAATCTCTAAGCTGTGCAAAGTAAAAATAATATTAGATAGAATTTTTTTGACAAGGAATCCCAATGGAAAATGAATTATATCAAGGCAGCAGCATATATCAAAATGATCAAGAAATATATCAACTGGACAGCCAAGGAATTCAACTCATGGCTTCTGCTTGTCAAGAGAAACAATGGCTATCATAAAGAAGTGGTCACATCCTACCACCAGTGAACCTGGTGCCTTGTTGTGTGACCAACAACAAAGGGTCAATCATGAGAACTCTTGTGGTTGATGTGAGAAACAATTGCATACAAGAATGGGGGGGCTTTGAAAAGAGTCAATTTGTTAGCTAGTGGCAGAATGACAAGTAATGACCTAAATTTCAAGGCAAGTGAAACTGCCCCCTCCCATTAAAAGTGGGCTATGATTTGTTAAATATTGGATCTCTCTTTCATTAACTTGAGAATACCACTTCCTGTCTTAATGTTTTAAGACCGGGAAGAGAGAAGCTGCACTATCAATAAAAACAGTGAACACATGTCTGACTTTTTTCTTTCCTATGAGCTTGTGTAAGTGCTTCATCTTGTACTTGTTTCCCATAACTTTCTTTGAGATCGCACAACACTACAATGTAAAATGAAGTTTTGTGAAATGTTAAAAATAACTGTGTAAATATATATATAAATGTGTATATATATATATATATATATATATATAAATATGTACTATTGGTGCAGCATATCCATTGGTTTAATAAGTTTAAGGTGGCAAAGACAAAAATACCTAATCAGATAATATTCTCCATTACATTAATGGATATGCTATGCCAACAGTACATTTTATATTGTTTTTCATACAACATATCAATTAATATTTAAAAATTTCTAAAACTCTATAAAAAATTTCTAAAAAAACACAGCCCAATTGGCTGGGGTTGTAGAATCCAACAACTGCATCTCTGCAGAGGGGTAAGACACCCCACCCACCCAACAAGTGTCCTGGATATGACACTAAACAATCTGATGGTGAGGCTTCAGTATTGTTTTGGGGAATGTAGAGTGCCCCTTCATAACCATTGCTCTCTGATCCAGTGCTATAGCACTTGATAGGATCCTATCAATAGATCTAATAGAATTGTTTGACATTTAAACTGTGTGCAAACAAATGACTTATGCTAAATTGAATTGTTAGAAATAGAACTTATTGACCATTTAACAGTGTGTAAAAAAATGACTGATGTCTAATTGAATTGTTAGTGTTAAATAGCAATACTTTGAACTATTTAACTGTGTGCAAACAAATGAGTAATACTGAATAGAATTATTAGTGTTCAATAACAGTACTTGAACCTCTTTAACTGTGTGCCAAAATTAAATCATTGGTATCACATAGCAATACTTGGAACCATTAGACTATGTGCAAAAAGAATAACTAGTTTTAAATAGGAATATTCATAATTACTTCTTTGTCTGCAAACAAATGATTAATGTTGCACAGAATTGTTCATGTCAGAAATAATTTAACCATTTAACTGTGAGCCAAAAAAATGAGTTCAGGAAAATGTGTTCACAAAACATATATATTTGATATATATGTATTAAGTTGGTTGGTTGGTTGGTTGTTTGGTTGGGTTTTTATGGTATATCAACTTTTGTAGGTTATTTTATGCCAAATCCATTTTTATACAAATAATCACTTCTATTTCAAACAATTCAGTTTAGAATGAGTACACAGTTTGATTGTCAAAAACATTTCTATTTCAAGCTATTTATTTTATTCAAACAGTTCTAATTCTGCTAATTCAGTTTATCATAAGCACAGAAGTTCTATATTAAACAATTCAGTTTAGTGTAAGTACAGTTTCAATGTCAAAAAACAGTTCCATTTCAAACAATTCAGTTTAGCATAAGCACACAGTTTAAATGTAAGTACGCTGTTTAATTGTCAAAAACATTTCTATTTCAAGCTATTCAGTTTAGTCAAACAGTTCTAATTCAAACAATACAGTTTAGCATAAGTATGCAGTTAGTTCTATTTAATCCATAGATGGGGCCCTATCAGGTGCAACCATTCCGGACCAGAGTGGACCTGGGAGCAATGGCAATGAAGGGGTACTCCACATTCTCCAAAGCTCCAGCATCACTGGAACCTCACCATCAGATTGTTTAGTGTCATATCCAGGACACTTGTTGGGTGGAGTCTTACCACTCTGCAGAGGTGCAGTCGGTGTATTCTACAGTCCCAGCCGACTGGGCAAATGTATGAAGAGGATTTAGTATTAAACAACCTTCAATGGTTGATATACCATAAAATCCAACCAAACTAAACCAAAAAAACACTTTTTTTTTCCTCAAAACTTTTTTCTTCTGATGACCTAAAGTTGAAACTAGTTGAGAATAATAAAAAATAAACTACATAAAAGAATTTTCCAATTTGTCTTATCATTTTTGTTCACTTTACACACATATATATATATATATATATATATATATATATATATATATATATATATATATATATATATATATATATATCAATTAAAGACATTTTGATCAAAAAATACTTTTCCTTCAACAAATATACTGATGCTGTGACATCAGTACATTTTACACTGTTTTTCTGATCCTATATCAACTCCTTTAAAAAAGTGTTTAAAAACTTTCTAAAAAACCTTTTTCTCTACTAAAATCCTTCCTCTTGACAATGATCTAAAGTTGAAACTAATTAAGAACAATAGAAAATAAACAACATAAAAGTATTATTCCTAATTGTCTAATCACTTTTGTTCATCTTTATATATATATATATATATATATATATATATATAAGGGGTGTCCTCGTGATGTAATGGTTAAAGCGATAGACTGCGGAATTGTAATATGCGAGTTTGTACTCCAGTTGCGCTATTACATTCACTTTCGGGCAAATACCCTTGGGAAAGGTATGAACCCCCTTCTCCTCCCAGCTATGGGTTAAATAGTACCACTACTGTTCTTCTAGGAGAATAGCTTTGGCATTAAATAACCTACAAAGGTTGATATGCCATTAAACAAAGAAACCTATATATATATATATATATATATATACTCACACTCTCAATATCATTCATAGATAAGTATACCCCAAACAATTTTTTATAAGAAGGTTATGCAAATGATACTGAAATTTTATAATTCCTTGTGAAACATGATACAACCGTCACAAAAACTATATTATTAGCTATTATTACAACAAAACTCTGCAGCATTGAAGCCCTACACCCAAAGATAAAATTGCATTAACATATTAGGAGTGAACTTACTTTTGGACTGTTACATATTCATATTTATAAAAGTTAGTCGAGGGTGACCCGAAGGCTCCCTTTTCGATAGCTACTACACCAAGGTGTAGGGGAGGGCGCTACTCCATTCCCAGGATTGCTCCACTTTACCCTTGTACCGTACCTTATAATGCTGAGTGTTAAGCAAGGTGGTATCAAGTACCATTTTTAAAGTCTTTGGTATGACTCGACCTGGGATTGAACCCAGGTCTCCCGGGCCATTGGTGAACACTCTAACCGCTGGACCAATGTCCTGGTTTATAGTAGAGTTAAAGAAGATGTAAAAATTTAATATTTTTGTTTTATTAGTTGAGAAAATGTAATTAACTATTGATTTGAAAGTGAGAATAAACACAACAGTGTTATAAAACATTTTAATGTGAATCTAGAAGATTCACATAAAAATCAAGATTGTTATTTCATAGTTTAACTTAAAAATAAAAAAAAAATGGATATGTTTAACTTTATCAGGGACTGCCAAAATTAACCTTCCAAGGTAACTAGTATAAAATTTTCTTTGTTTATGATAACTTATATATTTATGGATTTATATATCAAAAAAGATCTCACAATTTAATTATCTTTCTTTGCAGTATTTGATATATGGCCAGTTTAATGAGGCAAAGACAAAAATTGCTTGGCTCTAATAACCATTGTTATCAAGCATCAGATTATACCAATATGTTCTTTAGTGTAATGGAGAGAGGCTGCCTCAGGGTTGAAATCTCCAAGATAATGCTTGTTTCAATGTTTTTTTTTTCTTTTTTACATTCTGCTTGAAGACAAGAACATAGTTGGTGGACATGAACAGATACTACACCCTAATCCAGATCCAAAAGCTGGGGAGTTTTGATTGTTAAATAGATATCTAATTTGAATAGTATTTTGATTTCATCAGAATGACTCCTTTCTTTAAAAACACTCCACAGACTTTTGCTTCTTCTTCCATGACACTCATAAATTTGATATTTTTTCTCTGACACTTCTATTAACAAAAAATATCTTTGGTATATATGGATGAGAAAAACTGATGTGATTTGTGCCATCTTTTCTTTTCATGTGAACAACTAAAAGAAGATAACTTTGTTATTCAATGAAGAAGGTTAGAAAACTATCAGCAAATAATAGAGTTTAAATGAAAAGTAGATAGTATAAAAAAGATCTTCTTTCCTGGCTTCTGTTTCTTGTAGGTTTTCCAACATTTATATACACTATATTCCAAGAGTATTAAAAATACTCTTCTCATTAATGTTATACATATAATCATCAAGCCTTTCTAACCATCCATCTCTATCATTCATTGCTTCTGGTAGGTCTTCTAAACAGCACCTGGTGTCTGCATAGAGCTCCCTGATCCTTTCTAACCATCCATCTCTATCATTCATTGCTTCTGGTAGGTCTTCTAAACAGCACCCGGTGTCCGCATAGAGCTCCCTGATCCTTTCTAACTATCCATCTCTATCATTCATTGCTTCTGGTAGGTCTTCGAAACAGCACCCAGTGTCTGCATAGAGCTCCCTGATCCTTTCTAACTATCCATCTCTATCATCCATTGCTTCTAGCAGGTCTTCTAAACAGCATCCATTGTCAGCATAGAGTTGAAGTATGTAAGTCTTTGCTGGTTGGCTAACACTAGTGCAGCCATGAGTAGGAGTCTATAAGAGAATGTCACTTATGAGTTAATCTTGTTTGTCTTATTTGGTTGGTTTGTGAGATGGGAGGTAGGTGATGGTACAGCTGCTATTTTGTAAAATGCTGCTTCTAGGATTTGTTCCAAACAGCACATAGTGTTCTTGTGGAGTTAACACTAAGACTGAATCTTTAAATATTTCAAATCTCCAAATTTCAGATTTAAATGAAGATGTATACCCAGCAGAGCAATATATATATATGAATAAACTGATGACATTTAAACATCTAGACAACTGTCCCAAAATCAGATTTCATCTTAATGAGTCAGAGTCAGTTCTCAATATTTCTTGATTAGCAATATATATTATGTGCACACACACACACACACACACCAGATGTATTAAAAATGTAAGTTCCCAGTGGTCTAATGGTTAACTAAGCAGACTCTTACAACTGAGTTTGACTTTCACTGATTGCCCCATAGGTGGTTAACCTTATTATATAACAATATAACCACTGTCAAGGCAGTCAATTAGAGAAATGATTTTTTATTGTTGATATTCTATCAGCAATAACATGAGGAGGCACTTTAGCCAAGGATCCTTCACCAACTCCATTCTCTATCAAACATTATGACATGTCAAAGACAAAATTCTTTTATCAAGATATCTGGTGACAGAATGGAGAAAAGGGAGAAGTAGGTTCTTGCCTTTACCTAAGAATTAATGCTAAGTAAGCATCAAAAACATCAGCTTAAATTGCAACACAACACTATTTCCAAATTCTATTTTTTATGCGGATAAGTGTTGTATCTTGTTGTATAGTGGCTCATACCACGTGACTTCTGGTATCTCAGAGGAATGAAAGATATTGTCTTTCTTAAGCACATCAGTACTGAAAGATCTTGGTCAGTAGTAAGACCAACTTCGGACGTAACCCCACACAGTGTGAGACTTATAATACTTTATGGATTGTACCACTTCAGTTAATAAATACTTAACTCTATTAAACTGTGTATCTCTTCCTTACCACGATACAACACCTCTCTAAATGGTAAAATGATTGTGTACATGGAGAAGTGTACCATATTCACAATTAACGTTATGTGTAAAATAGACATATAATGTTCATAATGATAGAACATAGGAATCTCGGAATTTGAAAACACGTAACGACTTCTTGTTCAGGTACAAAACCTTTTTATTAACTTTGAGTTAAAGGTTTCGACGTAAGGAGGAAAGACACAATTTTCTATGCTGTCTTATTCATTTGGCCCCGATCTCGAGTGGCCCTCATAGGGTGCAAGTTTGCCTCACGTCTGCGAGCTCTAAAATCGATCCTTCTCGTTTGGCGTCTAATTCTCAACTCTGACTTTCTTCAGATTCTCACACAACCTCCGCGCGCTTCCGGTGCATGATGTCACCCGCACCCTGTCACCCCGTTTCGTCTTGGACTATTATGACATCTGAGTGACACCTCCATCCGCCCGTGCGCGCCCGTGTTAACACCTACCTCAATGTTGAACCCAACTAACCCATGTGCTGAGCCGAAAGGTTCTCAGCCTAACTAAACTCAAAGGTATGAACCGAAATCCCTTGGCTATTATATAACAGAAGGGCATTCATGCCATCCTCAAGAGCATGTATGCACAGCTTCAGTAAAAATGCAGACTCAGTTTGGCTGTTTCATTTTTCCTATTGACAACCATTGGGCCACACCAAATCTAAATGGAGACAAGAGACTTCAAGAAAAAGTGTTTTTATATCTTTCCCAAGGGTCTTATTGAAAAGAGAACCTCATCTCAGATGATAGCTAATTAGTTTTTTTATCTCGATAATCATTATGGTACATCATATCCTGAGAGGGTAGATCAAAGGGGAATGTAGATTCATGCCTTTTCTGATGAGAATCAGGTAAAAGGAACACAAACAGCTCAAGTTGAAATTTAAATTCTTGTTACATTTTCTATGCCAGTAACCATTTACTACATCACATCTCTACAAGTAGCAGGATGGAGAACAAGGAAAATGGGTTCATGCCTTTCCCAAGGGATTAGGGCTAAGTGCACATAAATGGTCACAGCTGAAATTCACTTAGCTGATTCTGCTTTTCTGTAACACTGAAGCAAACCTTCATGTATCCATAATAATCCGATTATGATTTGTAGTGGATTAATATAATTTTGGACAGGCAGGTGATGGTTGCTTTGGGATGAATTTCTTTGATGCCTATTGTGGTTGAAGTTTCCATAACCATTGCCTTTCTACTCTGCTAGATTGGTTCAAGGGTGGCTGGCTATGGGACTGTGTGCCAATTGGTTGAATAGTTGTTTCAAAAAATTACCTTTGCCATTCTTTGCGGTCGTACATTTTCTATTTTTTGAGTAAAGACTGTAGATTGGAAGAGAATGCCATTTTTTACATTGTGTCCTTAATTTGTTATACAGATACAAAACACAAAATATTGGTAACTGTTGAATGTGTATAATATATGATATAAAACTGATACAAATATGGGAACTCTAATACAAAACAACGTAAATAATGAATATTAAATCCAACTGCTTTCTTGGCAGTTGGCATAAATATTCTTCTCTGATAACAACAAAATGTGCAAAGACAGATGTCTTGAAAGGTTGTTTATCAATAGCTCACATCATTTTTTTCCTTTTTATCATATAATTTTAGGATCATCAAAGGTAGAATTAAATTTATGTATTCCTCTGCATTCATCTTTCTTTCCCAGCAGGTGTGTATTCATTGAAAATAAAAACTTTCTTTTACTGGCAAAAAAAATTATCATGCAAAAGCCTTAAAGAATATTAATCAACTTGGAAAATTTTACAGATAAAGCTGATATCACATTACTGAAGCCAAACAAATATCATTTCCAAATGTGTAAGATGGATGTTAAAGAATAAATAATACTATGTAACACAAATCTTGATCCTAGGTGGCATGTGTTATTTCTTAATTGTTTATGTTGTAAAAGTATAGAAAATGACCCTTATTCCTTTCAAACTTTGCTTTTGTGCCCTGATAAAATTTAGAAACTAAACTATTTTCTGCACATTTTCATTTATATAAGGTTTACTACACAAGAATGCTATGAGCTATTTTAAACAAATCTCTATGGCCACTTACCTCTTATCTCACAAACCATCCAAGTAAGATGAATAAGACATGTGGGATACTGCTGGAAAAATAAGGATTCACTTATCTGTGCTGGCATCATCATTTGATGATGATGAAGTTTGGAATAACACAATATATGCATCAAAATGTACATATACCAATACTAAAGTTATACAATAATTATAAAAAATGTTTGGAAGTGATTTGGTTTTTAAGATTTGTGATAGTAATGCAAATCATTTTCATATATCAGCCCCTAAATATAGTGTCCTCTCATGTTTTTCTCATATTTTCCTTATTCCCAAAAGCAAAATTTTAGGAGAAAAATAAATCTCTTTCATTTTCTTTAGGCATCAACAATTAAGAAAAAACACTTTCTGCTCAGGAACAAGAACAAGTAAAAAAACTTATTGCATAGTGTAATCTCTTAATGTTTTGTGAAAATCTGTTGAAATTTGAAATGTTCAATCCATATCTATGCAATTTGTTCCTTTACTTTTTGGAACTGGGATTCAATAATAAGAATAAATGAGAGACAGTCCCAACTTCATGGATCAAAATAGATGAAGTGCGATCCAAAAGTTTCAAGACCAAAGTTATCCATATTTTTAACTTTAAAATTCTGCCCAGTTGGCAGGACCGAGAATATGCTGACTGTATCCCCTGCACATAGGTAAAGCACTCTCAAAAAAATTAAACTGTCTTTGGTAGTGAGGTTCTATTTCTGGTGCTCTGGTGAATGCGATCTTCATTGCTATTACTCCTTGGTCTACTTTGATCTGGAGTGATTGCACCTTTTAAGGTCCCATCTATGGGTCCAACAGATCTGTTTAAAAATTATTAGTTTTAGGAATAGTTGATACTATATAACTGTTGTAAATTATTTAAAATATTTACTAGAAACTATTATTGTTTACTAAGGATTATTATAATTAGTTACTTGAAACCATATAACTGTGTGCTAACAAATGTTTATAATTAAATAGAAGTAGTTACTTGAGACCATATAAATGTGCATGAATTATTAGTATTGGATCAAAGTTGAAAATTATTTCTATTAAATAAGAATACTTAATATCATACACAAAAAACTTGGGAGAATAAAACAACACAAAATAATTTAAATATAAATATACAATGAATAAGATTCTCTAATCTTTATGCATGAAATAATCCCAAACAAGTTGATATGTCATTAAATAAATCAAACAGTTTAAGCATAAAAGGGGTGTCTCACATTATTTAATGGTTAGCAAGCAATTTGGATTCTTACTGAGTGCCCCATATTTCTTGCCTTGTGCTCAACTAAGGTAAGCATAGTAGATAACAACTCCAAGGATAAAGGGCTATCACATTCATTGTTCATTGCTTAAAAATATGTATATATTACTAAGTTGAGTCAAAAGTTATACAGTGTTTTAGTGTGTAGAGTGTATATTATGTGACTGAAGCAGTTCAAGCTGTAGGAGGTACTTGCTGTAGTTGGTAGTATCATGGTAGAAGGTAAGCAGACACATTGTGCATTGTTTCACTTGATGTGTGATTTGAAAACCACATAAATAAACATACAACATAGTCTAATTTGGATACTTATGCTTTATAAGTTTTTACTTGGCCATAATGCCACAAAAGCGTAATATAATTAGGGTGATTAATTAATTATATTAGTTATTTTATTAATTTGGTAAAATTGTAAGTTAGCAAAAAACTTTGAGTGTAAGTGTAATTCCTTGCAAAAGTCATGTGCTTGCATGTTTCCAAGGAATTGATGTTGGCAGATTGTTTTGTGGATCACCTGGGTGACCAGGTTTAACACCTCATGTCAAAATAGTTCTAGACAGGATGTTGAGCATAAACAAATCGAATGTTTGTCATCAGGATAAGAAATAAAGGTTTATGATCATATGATGCAATAATAGATTATATAAGAAAAGATAATTTTGAATTCAAGAGGTCAACCGTTGGAAGGCAGTTGAGATTTGAAACCAAAGAGACAACTTGACTGCTATGTTGGCCTGGTCGGGGTTGGGGTGCATGTCACTTTGTTGCAGCAAGTGAGATTCGTTCATAGATCCTTACAAGATCTTCCTTTCTCTTTCATATTTGTAACGAACTGCTAGGATTGGAAACAGTCTGAAATAAAAAGTTGTTGATTGGTTGGTTGGTTGGGTTTTATAGCATATCAACCTTTGTAGGTTATTTAACGCCAAATCCATTTTTACAAATAGTTCTATTTCAAACAATTCAGTTTAGCATAAGTACGCAGTTTAAATGTAAGTACAGTTTAATTCTGAAAAACATTTCTGTGTCAAGCTATTCAGTTTAGTCAAGCTGTTCTAATTCAGCTAAGTATAAGTACAGATTTTGCTTACACACAGTTAAATGTCAAAACAGTTCTGTATTAAACAAATCAGTTTCGTGTAAGTACATTTTCAGTGTCAAAAACAGTTCCATTTCAAATAATTCAGATTAGCATAAGCACACAGTTTAAATGTAAGTACACAGTTTAATTGTCAAAAATATTTCTATTTCAAGCTATTCAGTTTAGTCAAACAGTTCTATTTTAAACAATACAGTTTAACATAAGTATGCAGTTAGTTCTATTTAACCCATAGATAAGGCCCTATCAGATGCTACTACTCTGGGCCAGAGTGAGCCTGGGAGCAATGGCAATGAAGGGGTACTCTGCATTCCCCAAAACTCCAGCATCACTGGAACCTTACCATCAGATTGTTTAGTGTCATATCCAGGACACTCATTGGAGGGGCCTTACTCCTCTGCAGAGGTGCAGTTGGTGTATTCTACAGTCCCAGCCGATTGGGCAAGAAATAAAAAGACATTTTCATATCTAATTAACAGTCACCTATTTTTGTTATTTTTGAATATTTAATATTCAAAATGATACCATGATGTTACAGAAGAATTTGTTGTGCAAAAAATGAAAGTACAGTTCATAACAGTAAAGTAAACAGATGGTTCAAAAAATTTTGTTTGGCTTGCAAGCACCTTGACAATCAGGTAAGCTCAGGTAGGCCTAAAACTATGGATTCCTTGGCCATGCTCTATGCCATAGAGACAAATCTGGCGAGTGGTACATGGAGAGTATCAGGAGAGTTTCACATCTCACAGTCCAGTATTGTTTATCACCTTTGCAACCTCAGCAGTAGCATCTGGAGATGCCAAATTATGATTCATGTTATCAAAATATTGCAAAATTTTTACTCATCCTTTTGATATTCTATCAGATTTATAATTATATTTGATAATAGGAATATAATTTGAAATATTTTTTAGGATAATGTAATCACTTCAGATTAAACTTTAAGTGACAGTATCTAAGAAATTTGTATGATGGAAATGAAAAAAAAGAAAAATTGATCAACATGTTTTGATTCCATCTAATTATATATATTGTAAATGATCCTACAATATGATGGATGTTGCTATTTGTTTCTAATAAGTAAAAAAAAATTGCCCACACCATTTGTGCCAGAATTGGTTGTTAACTTTCAGTTTCATTTGTAAAATAAAACTAAAATCAAGTAAATAAAGAGACCAAAAAAGAACAAAAAAAAAACAAACCCAATTGAGTATTTGTATAACTGAAATTTTAAAGCAAAATTGTTTTTCAGAAATTTTATTGCTTTTTTAAGTGCTTTTAGCTAATGGATATTGCAAAACCATAAAAAGAAAATTCAAGCTTTTTTTTTTTTTTTTTTTGAGAAACAGCCTGAAACTACAAAATATAAACAAATGAATGAAATGTTCATTTATTCTAAAAAAAAATTCCATACACAACTTTTTAGATTCTTGTTAACTTTTCAGTCGAAGGTAAAGTGAAATATTTGATTTTTTAAAAGTTGGAAAACTGTATACATTGAAATTAAGAAAAAATTCTCCCACCATTCTTAATTAAATGGATATCATCATCATCATCATCCACATTAATATCATCAGGGTTTACTGATAATAATGAGTCCCTTGACTCTCTGTTGGTATCTCTCCTGACTGGCCATTGCTTTTGGCAAGTTCTCTTGATATCACCTAGTAATTTACGAAGCTCTTTGCTTCGATGTGGCACAAGGCCGAATGAATGGGGTATCCAATGAGACTCGAACTCACTCGTGTAGGTTTGCTTGTCTAGCTTGCTAATCGTTACACCACTAGATATCACCTAGTGTCCACAGATCTGATGGATGTAAGTTATTGTTGGTCAACCAACACTGTTGTGTAGAAGTCAATAGGAGAACATTGCTTATGAGTTCATTTTTACTTCTCCAGTAGTCTTTTGGATGTTTTCCTTGGATGGTTTGTGAGATGGGTGGTAAGTGGCCATACAGCTGCTATTTTGTGAAGGGAGTTCTGCTTCCAGGATTTGTTAAAAACAGCATGCATTATCTTTTTGTAGTTTCCATCAAGCTTTTTTTCCCTGGCATTTTGCTAAAGTCTGATCACTTTGCAATATAAAATGAAAAGTTATATCTTTTCTGGTTTGTCGATACAAGTTGTGTAGAGATGGCAATGAAATTGTGGTTATTTTAGTATTGCAGTTGGGACTTAAAAGAAAAGCAGCACACTTAAATCCCATGACATTTTCTTCTTATATAGGAAGAAATATTTTCACACCAAAATATGATAATCATGCACTACATGGACTCTAACAAAACGGCTGGAGAAGAAGCTAGACGGCAATTACACAAGAATGCTGCGAGCAATCTTGAACAAGTCCTGGCAGCAACACCCCACAAGACACCAACTGTACGGCCACCTGCCTCCTATCACGAAAACTATTCAAGTTAGACGAACCAGACATGCAGGACACTGCTGGAGAAGCAGGGACAAACTCATAAGTGATGTACTCTTATGAACCCCCACACATGGCCGTGCAAAAGCAGGACGACCGGCACGAACATACATTCAGCAGCTATGTGAGGATACGAGATATTGTCCTGAAGACCTACCTAGGGCGATGGACGATAGGGAGGAGTGGTGAGAGAGGGTTAGGGATATCCGTGCTACCAGCGTGATATGATAATGATGATGATGAGTATTACCATTGTTTCTACTCAGGTAAATGTTTTCAATTATTGCTATTTAATGCTAATAATTTCAGGCAATATCAAAAATATTTTTTCAGACAATGAAGTGATTACAAGTATTGCTATTTAACACTAATTATTCTATTCTATACTATTCATTCATTTGCACAGTGAAATGGTTCCAAATATTTTATAATACCAATAATTTAGTCACACAGTTGAAGTGTTTCATGTATCATTATTTAATTCTAATTACTCTTATCAACATTTAAATTTCAAACAGTTCTATTTGGCCTATAGATAGGACCCTATCAGGTGTTACCCCTCTGCTTCAGAGTGGGTCTGGGAGCAATGGCAATGAAGAGGTACTCAGCATTCCCAGAGCTCCAAGACTGGAGCCTCATCAACAGATTGTTTAATATCATATCCAGCTCACTTGTGGGGAGTGGGGGGAGTTTTACCCCTCTGCAGCTATTGTATTCTACAGCCCCAGCCGATTGGATCAGTCTCTAATTGGTCAGTGTCATATTTATTGATACTTTTTGCACACTAATAGCATCATACTATTATATATGAGACATTTCAACTGTTTAATCTGAAATTTATATTTCAAACTTCTAATTTCCAATAGAAAAATTTTGCAGCGCTTGATAATAAGGACATCATTATATCCATTATAATGTTATATCCTTTTTATTATGTGTTTAACAAAAGGTCTGATAGCTAGATAAGTATGAAGGTTTGTTGTTATGTAGTATATCATGAAATAAAAGCATTTAAAAATGTATTTTACACTTCAAGATGCAAGGCAAAAGAAATGTTATTTACTGAGCTTAGCTAAATTTTGGCTCAGAAGTATAAGTAGGAGGTAGCCAGGGAGAATCAAATTTACCACATTGTAAGTAGGAATGATTTATAAGACTACCTCTCTAAATAAAGAGATGTATTTTAATAAATCAGTTCAGTCAGGGATATTAAATTAAGTACAATGTCTCAATTTGATATATGTCTTTTATTAGGTTATTTCAAAAGAATTAATGATAAATTTTGAATATATATTTATAAATGGGTGTATGTGTGTGTGTGTGTGTGTGTGTGTGTG
Source organism: Sepioteuthis lessoniana (assembly GCA_963585895.1). NCBI lineage: Eukaryota > Metazoa > Mollusca > Cephalopoda > Myopsida > Loliginidae > Sepioteuthis > Sepioteuthis lessoniana. The sequence continues at coordinate 52,433,041 of OY757920.1, read as the reverse complement.
TGTGTGTGTGTGTGTGTGGACTGGTTTGTTGTTTGATTTTACTGTATGTCAACATTTATTTGGTTATTTAATGACGAACTTGTTTTTTTGCCTGCAGTCATGTGGTTTCAATTTACTATTACTATTTAAAAATAAAAATTTTAATAATAATGATAATAATAATGAGAATGATGGTGGTGGTGGTGGTCGGGGTCATGGTGGTCATAGTGGACCTTGCTAGAAAACTAGAAGAATTGTCAAATGATGGTGATGCCACTTGTAGTTGGTGCACTTGGAACAGTCCTCAAAGGCTTTAAAAAAAACTGCAGGAATTCAAAATCAGAGGACAAATCAAGACCACCCAAACCACAACATTGTTAAGATTAGCTACAAAATTCATGGAAACCTAAGGAGACTTGCTGTCACTCAGACTCCAATGAAAGCCTACCAACTAAAACTGGTAGGAAAAACTTGCAAAGAAGGAAATAATGATAATCTTTTGTAAACAATTGCAGCTTCAAATAACTATTCTTAAAATAGATAATTTGCATACAGTTACATGATTTCAAGTAACTATTTCACACTTTATTCTTAGTTTTAATATCAATGTTTTTTGAGACAATGTATTAATAGAGTTCAAAATAATTTGAAACATTATATCAAACAGATCTATCTGTACCATAGATGAGAACTTAACAGGCATTACCATTCCAGAGAGAAGTGGACCTGGAAGTAATAGCAATGAAGAGGGGACTCTACAGAGTGTCACTAGGTGTAGTTTGAAGTCATACCCTGGAAACCTGTTTTTAGGGGTCTTATCTTTCTGCAAGGGATGCAGTTGGTATATTCTAGGCCCCACCAACAAAGCAAAACAAATTTTGAATATATATATATATATATATATATATATATATATATATATATATACATATATCATCATCATCATCATGTTGTGCTAGTAGCACAGATATCCCTGACCCTCTCTCGCCACTTTTCCCAATCGTTCATCGCCTCTGGCAAGTCTTCTGGACTACATCCTGTATCCTCACATAGTTGCTGAATGTATGTTCGTGCTGGTCGTCCTGCTTTTGCTCAGCCATGTGTGGGGGTCCATAAGAGTACATCACTTATGAGCTATATATATATATATATATATATATTCTTATTCATTTATTGGGGGTGTCCCCATGATGAAATGGCTAAAGTGCTGGACTGCTGCCTTGAAGTTAGTGTGCTCAAATTACACTCATGCAATTACATTAACTTTCAGACAATACCCTAGGGAAAGGTATGGACCTCCCCTTATCCCTACCGACAAAGGGTTGTATAGTGTCAGCACTGTTTTTCTACAAAGATGGCTTTGGCATAAGATAACTCACAAAGTTTAATATGCCTATTAACAAAGAAACCAAACCAAACCTTATTCAGTTATTGTTTGAAAATATATAGTTTGAATAATATTTGCCCATATTTTTTGCAAAGATTTATTTAAAACTTAAATAACTTTGTTGCAATCAGCTTCTATTATATATTTGGCAGTTCTTACTTTAGCTTCATATGAAGAATAAATTAATTGTGTTAAGTCCCAGGCGGGCACTCCTACAAGGCAGTACCCACCCTCTTTGACTTAAAGGTTTAGGGTCAGATTTATTGCCTGATGTCAAAGATGCTCTGCAAGGGTAATGCCAGTAGAGCTGGACATGTTTGTCATTGCTTGTCTTAATCCTGACTTTATGTCACAGCTAATCTCTGTGGATAAGTTGGTAAATACCAACTTTGTTCCAACAACTTTAAAGTATTAGAATAAGCCAATAAATTGTGATGCATACTAAAGATATATAGCTATGTGATTGTGGAATGAGTAAAGTAGAAATCATTATTATAATTGAAGGTGCATTGTAAAAAGCACTGATTACAAATTAGTTCTCATTGGCACAGAGTATGTTAACACATTAAGACAAATGGGTACTGACCCTTTCTGAAGCAAATGAAAAGTCTACTGTTGGCCTAAAGAAGCATGCAGTTGTTTAAGGGCAGGAAAATGAACTTTGTGGGTGTCATACTTATGGTGCCATGTTGTGATCCTTATTGTCCTAAGAAAATGGACTTGACGAGTCAAGTTCAAATCCTGGATGAGGCTGTTTGTGTTTCTTTAAGATAAGGCATAAATCCATTTCTTCTCTACCAGGTATGAGTAGAATAATAAGGCAGGCGGGGTTCTTAAGCCTTAGAAGGACAACAGGTCTAGAAGAAGGAAAAATCTCAGGAGTGGTGTTCAGAAAATCTGCTGCACACTGCTATCAACTCATCCAAAAACGTGTAGCCCCTCCTACACAAGCTTTTACCATTATAAACAAAATCATCTGTGTAAGCAATCTAGTGGTTCAATCTTCAACTGAACTTTTACAATACACATTCTATTTTATAGCAAACAATAATATTAATCCTAGTTTCTGATTTGTCTTCATAAAAACTTAAAATTAAATTTCCTTTTTGGTCTGTCTAAAAATATTTATGAAATAAACTGTAGTTTTGTCAGTAGTCTCTGAGAGATAGAGTACTCCTTCATCGCCATTGCTCCTAAGTCCACTCTGACTTGGAGTGGTAGCACCTAATAGGGTCCTATCTATGGGTCATGTAGAACTGTTCGACCATTTAACTGTGTCCAAACAAATGACTGATGTCTAATTGAATTATTAGTAATATATAGCAATAGGAAAAAGTAAAGTTGGCAATCTTAGTCGAGGGTGATCCGCAGGCTCCCTTTTCAATAGCTACTACACCAAAGTGTTGGGGAGGGCACTACTCCATTCCCTGGATTGCTCCATTTTATCCTTGATCCTTACCGTATAATGCTGAGTGTTAAGCAAGGCGGCATCAAGTACCATTTTTTGAGTCTTTGGTATGACTCGACCTGGATTGAACCCCGATCTCCTGGACCATTGGCGAACACTCTACTTATAAGGCCAATGGCCTGGTTACATAGCAATACTTGGAGCAATTTAACTGTGTAATAATGAATGAGTAATGTTGAGTAGAATTATTTGTGTTGATTAGTAATACTTGAAACTCTTTAACTGTATGCCTAAATTGAACTGTTTGTGTGGCAAAGCTATGCATGAAACCATTTAATGAAACAATTTATGTTAGATATCAATATTTGAAACCATTCAAGTGAGTGCAAACAAATGATTTATATCAAATAGAACTATTCATGTTTGAATATTTGGAACCATTTAGCTGTTTATAAACAATAGTAATACTTGTGTGCAAACAAATTAGCTGTGACTCATTTAAAAATAATATTACCCACAAACTATTGGTTTACAAATCATATGTTTAACCATTTAACCATATACAAACAAATGATCTCTGGCTCATTTAAAAATGTTATTAACAAGCTATATGTTTACAAATCATATGTATAAAGAGGTTTGGCATTAAATAACCTACAATGATTGAAATGCCATAAAACCCAACCAAGCCAAATTTAAATAAGTCATTACTGTTTGAGAAAATTCTATATATAATCCCTTATTGGCCAGATCATCTGATATTTTTCTCATCGCTCATCACGGTGCATCTTCACTTCATTCTTCATCTTGCAATTCTTTTCCATGATGGCCCGAAATGCTTGACAAAGTTGTTTTCCCTTCACCATGAAAATCTTCTTCCTGGTTGTTTCCAGTCTCTCAGATACTACTCAATAACTGCATGAGTCCACTTGTTGTCTGCCAAATGTAACTTCTATTTTTGGTACTCTGTGATCACATCCTTCACACAACTCTGCTCCTAAATTACCTTACTTCAGATGTGGTCATAAAACTATATTCCTAGAATGAATCTTTTCATAGCCCTCTGTGTTGTAACCAGTTATTGTTCTTCCTTCATCATGGTAGCTCATGTTTTGCTTGCATATAACATCACAGGCAAAATGATACTATTGAAGAGATTTGTGCATAGGGTCTTGTCTAACTTTGTTTTGAGCACATTTTTTATAATGATAAATTCTTTTTATCCAGATCTTATTCTCTGTGAGATTTACACATTCATCTCTTAGCACATATTTACCATCTTTTCTAAGTAGACATACACTTTCACCGCCTCAATTTCATCAATTCCCACCACTATACAGCCCTGTGGTACATCTTTGAAATGCATGAATTTAGTTATCATGTTGTTTATCTTATTTATCATGACATTTCCTGAAAAATATGCTGAGTAAGCAAATAATGTTGTATTGCTCTTACTTATGTAGTTAATGATAATTGACAAAAATTAAAAATTAAATTAAATATATCTTATTTATTTATTCATCTGAAATGTCAACTGAAATTTTTGGAGCACTTGCATTTACAATTATTAACCTCCAAGCATGACTTTTGAAACATTCCAAAAAGTTTATACAATTGAATAATGATAATTTCTGTTTGTTTAATTAAATTATTCTGTTAAATTATTGAATTATTAAATTATTAATTATTAATTATTATTAATAATTATTATACTAAATAATAATTATAATGATTAGACAAAATAATAATAATTATGAATTATTAATTAATTATTAATTATTAATTATCAATTATTAATTATTAATGATTATTTTGATTATTTATCAATTATTAAATTATTCTGTTTGTTTAGTTAAATTATTCATGCTAATGGTGTCTTTCAAGAACTATGATAATAAGTAATATGATAATAAGTAATAAATTCAATTAAACCAGAATAAGACAATATTTAATGCTGGCAAAAGTTTTTTTAAAAGACAAAGTAAATTGACTGACTTTCTCTTTTAACAAATCAGGATCTTCTGATCCCTAAGTCAACATGCTTTCTCAAGTAATTTACTCTAAATTTTGTCATATCCTTTTATTGTTGAAAGACATGACAGCTGCTGAATTTTTCATATTAAAGGTAGAGATTTTCAAAAGCAAATGTCTGCTTACAAGTTTCAAGTGTTTATTATAATTGGTGTAAATTTACTGAGACTTCTTAAAATGCTTTATGACTAGTCTCCATTTATATGTGCACTGGGATGGTTTTGTATTTCTTCTAACTGCTGTTTTGTTCTACTGTAGATTGCTGACTAATCAGTTTGTGCATTTTTCATCTAAGGAATGGATGCTTGCTGTTAGTGTTTTGGTCAGTATTCCATGGTGACCTGAAGATGTTGAGAATTAACATATGATACAACTAAAATAGTTAATACATTGAATTAAAGAATAAAAGAAATAAAGAAATTTTGTTCCCAATCATTTTTTGGTGTAAACAATAAGTACCTTACTTATAAGGAATACACACCACTATATATATATATATATATATATATATATATATATATATATATATATATATTTGTATCTTCCCATACACATACACTCATCCTCATCATCATCATGTCATGCTGCTAAACACCACTTATACATCCACACACAATAATACACAACTATAACCCCCCCACCACACACAAGCACATGTAAAGATTTCTACACAATCTTACTGGTTTTATACAATATTTTTCAATTTTTTTTTATTTATTCCTTTCGTTATCTGCCTGACAATTGTTGTTTGTAAAACTTCATGAAACCAAAGCTCAAAGACAATCTTCCATGGCATTAAATATATAAATTTAATATATATTTATATATATATATATATATATATATATATATATATATGTGTGTGTGTGTGTGTGTGTGTGTATGTGTGCGTATGCATTTGTTTGTATGTGTATATATGTTTGTGCACAGTATATATATATAGGTGTGTGCGTATGTGTGTGTACAAAAAATCCTTATGTCTTTAGTTTAGGTCACCTGGGGCTTTAGAATATGCTAACAGCACCTCTGCTGATGGGTAAGACACTCCCAAAACAAGAGTCCTGAGTATTAAATTAAATTGCATCTGATAGTGATGCTCCAGTCCTGGGCTTTGGAGAATATGTAGTACCCCTTCATTGTCATTACTCCCATGTCAACTCTGATAGCACCTGATAGCACCTGTACCATCCCATCTATTGGTCAAATAGAACTGTTCAATCATTTACTAAGGATTATTATTATCGGTTATTTGAAACCTTATGAATTACTAATGTTAAATGTTGATATACAATAAAATAACAATTAAACAACAAACTTTGGTTGAAGAAAAAATTAACTTTTATGAAAAATAATATGGTTTTCATAAAAAAATTAATTTTATCAAAAACTAAAAACACAGGGGTTTTATTTTTTCCATTGGAACATTAATTGAGTATCAATTGAAGTATCTGTTCTAATCAATCATTTTCAGAGTAACCTTTAAAATGAAAATAAAACAGATATCTAACTCTACTGAGAGAAAAGTACATTCTTCACAGAACAATTCCAATTGATACTCAATTGAATGACAGTTCATTGAGGTTGAGGATATGGCACTAAGAAAAATCAGGTGACATAGGAGAAAAGTTTAATACACCAGTATCATATATATATATATATATATATATATATATATATATATATATATATATATATTTAGAATTTGGGTAGTGACCAATAGAAATACAGTGAGGAGGGAAGAAAAAGAAATGAATTATTGTATGCCAGTACAGTTAGTATGGGTAAAATTAACTTCCCTTGGCCCAGGAGGATAGCTGAAGAAAATCAGTGTATAGAATTGCTTCTGTGTACAAAGTTCTGGCTGGAATTTATTAATCAACAAGGCCTCTAGGATTGACAAATGGAACTTGTTGCTGCTGGACTCAAGAATGGAAGACATAGACTGATTATCTGCAACTGGATTATCCAGTAAATCCAGAGCAATGGCAAAGGGTGGAGTTTTATTGCTTGATAATATGGAGTAGGTCAAGGTATTGGTGCAAATTTGAGAAGGGAATGTGCTGCTGTATTTTGATGTCTAACTTCTTAATTCCTCAAATATAAATGCAAATATTATATGCAAAATTCTCTGAAGAGATGAAATTGAAATAAAGGGTATTATTGTATGGTTGCACCACCTGGGCATTAACAAAATGCATAGAGAAAAGCAAGATGAGAAATACATTAAGATGATGCATGCTATTATGAACAAATCATGAAAGCAGCATCCTACAAAACAACAGCAATACGGACACTTGCCTCCCATCTTGCAAACCATCCAAGTTAGATGAGTGAGACATGCTGAGCAAATAAGGACAAACTCATTAATGATAGTCTCCTTTGGACTCTCATACATGGACACATCAGTATTAAACAACCAACAAAAGCTTATATTCATCAACTCTGTTTAGACACTGAATGCCATCTAGAGGACTTGTCAAGAGTAGTGACTGATTGGGATAAAAGAGAGTCAAGGGAATCTATGCTGTCAACATGCCTTCATGATGATGAAATATATATATATATATATATACACCATTTTTTCATAACACTATATGGTATCATTTTTCTTTTTTGCATTCAGGATAGAAAATATAGGAAAAATATTTGGATTTTTTAGGCAGTGCTGCAAAATAATTTAGTGATTAGATCATAGAGTTTGGTCAAATTTCCTTCCAAGTTGGACATTGTATGTTGGCTGATGTGTGTAGGTTATAAAAGGAATGTTTCAATGAAGGACACATCCTAGTGGGAAAAATGAGAAAGAGGTCATGAGGACTCTTAAAGAAAGATGGATGATAGATCAATTTGATGGATGATTTAAAGCCAGGGTGACTTTTGATAACGTATAGCAAAGTTAAGATAAGAATATGTGTGCAAACTTGTATAATAGTTGCTTATACACATATACACATTATTTTCCTGGTATTTAGGTTGGGATACTTACAACCCATGACAAAAATTATTGAAATAGTATTAGAGGATATTTACTAAGGTTTTTTTTTATTTAGCAGTAAATAAATCATTAACAGATAAGATGCAAAAGATTTTTATTCAGTAGCTGATCCTTAAACCAGCTAGTTTAAATTAATTGTATAATTTTAATTGTATAGGAAAAGATGTTGTATAATCTTTGCACATAGAAAATAGCTGAACATTTTTATCTCCAAATACAGTTCTGTTTACATTTCAATGCATTTGAATAAAAATGTTTTATAGGCATGTCTCTGTATTTTTTTTATTTCAAAAAATGTTTTAGATAAAGCATCATTATCATCGTCATAAGTTTTATAAGTGTTTTCTTTTACCATTTATTTTTCATTGTTCTTTTGTTTTGTTTTTTATGGAAACCCATTTTTTATGTCACCAAGGACAGGCAAATATCAGAGGCAATAATAACTGATGAGCTCTTAGGTATATATTAAATGTGAAGAGAAAGGAAATTAGTATATCATTCATTCAGAGAATATTGACACCTTTTGCCAATGAATGCTAACTTTCCACAGTTAACCAAGTAGACACCTCTGATTCTCTCACTCTCTCACTCTCTCTCTCTCTCTATATATATATATATATATATCTCCCTCAAGTATGTTATTGGGACTGGTGTGATATATATAAGTTAGGGTAGCATTGAAACAGAGACACTGATGCTTGGTGACTGTCACAATATCACTAAGTCCTTGTCTACACTATCCTAATGCTACATATGCTCTATCACTGATATTGAGCTCTTTAAATAAACATAGCAAACTATATATATATATATATATATATATATATATGTTTAGTGTCATACCCACAATATCACATTTGGGATTGGGTGTCATACCCATCTGCAGAAGATGCATTCAGTGTATTGTGTGTTCTGTTCATTGGGTACCTGATAATTTATCCAATTCTATAGTTTCAAGTAACTAATGATGATCCTTTCTAAACAACTGTCAAAGTAAAAAAGTAAAGTTGGTGACCTTAGTCAAGGATGACCCAAAGGCTCCCTTTTCAATAGATACTACACCAAAGTGTAGGGGAAGGCGCTACTCCATTCCCTGGATTGCTCTACTTTACCCTTGATCCTTACCTTATAATGCTGAGTGTTAAGCAAGGAAGCATCAAATACCATTTTTTGAGTCTTCGGTATGACTCAACCTGGGATTGAACCCCACTCTCCCGGACCATTGGCGAACACTCTAACCGGCACATTGGCCTAATGGGTAGAGTGTTCGCCAATGGTCCGGGAGATCTGAGTTCAATCCCAGGTCGCGTCATACCAAAGACTTTAAAATGGTACTTGATACCTCCTTGCTTAACACTCAGCAATATAAGGTGCGTATCAAGGGTAAAGTGGAGCAATTCAGGGAAAAGAGTTGCGCCCTCCCCTACACCTAGTAGCTATTGAAAAGGGAGCCTTCTGGTCGCCCTCGACTACGGTCGCCTACTTTACTTACTTATTCTTAATGCAAGTAATTTGTACGCAGTTATATGGATTCAAGAGTTCCTATCTAATATCAGTTATTCTATTTAATAATAATCATTTGTTTTTTTACACTGGAATATTTTTTATAATGTTTTATTCAGGACATAATCTTCACCGATTCTTTATAATCTCTTCAGTCTTGTACAATACCAAGCACTGAATCAAGTAATGACTGCATATGTAATGCTTCATAGCACAACTCAATGCTACTCTGCACACTGGACTTCTTTTGGGATGATTTATATATTTACTATTCCAAGTCACATGACCACCCTCTCACCCAAGAGCACAATCCATTTCAACTGTTGTGTTTATTGCCTGGTGATTCGTG
>OY757920.1:52298389-52415889 GCA_963585895.1 Sepioteuthis lessoniana | reverse complement strand
CAAAAATGAGAAAAAATGAAAATATCAAAAGAAAATACTTTTGAAAGTTTGAGAAGCTTTTATTCAAATATTAATACTACATGCATACACACATACATATAGACAGACAGACAGACAGACTGGAAGGAAGACAACAAGAGAGACAGAAAAATTTTCAGAGCAACCCAAACAAAAAAACAGCTGCACATTTGATGGATTACTTCTTCACTATCCTGTCAGAGCTGAGATTGCAGTTAGAAATTTTCAAAAGTTTTAAAAGTGGAAAGATATGAACAAAAAAAAAAAAAAAGAAAAGAAAATGTCAAAATACCATTCAATGATTTTTCTTATTATCTTGATTATTGTTGTTTTTGTCATAATGTTTCTGTTGGCCAGTTTTTTTCTAACGAATATGACATCCAGTGAATAATGTTAAATAGTTTTGTATTGCAGACAGAGACTAAGCTTTAGCTTGGTGACAAAAGAATTGTGTTATAGTGTCTACAATAATGACTAAAGGGATGATGGACCAATTTACAACGTCAGTTTGCTAACAAGTACCTGAGAGTTTCTTACTGCATTTTCTCTACATGAAATATCCAAGTGGAGATAATTTATTCACTGCAAAGAACTGTTAACCTTGCCCAGTCAGCTGGGGCTGTAGAATACACCGACTGCTTCTCCGCAGAAGGGTAAGACCCCCACCTACCACAACGAGTGTCCCGGATATGACACTAAACAATCTGATGGTGAGGTTCCAGGGATGCTGAAGCTTTGGGGAATGTGGAGTACCCCTTCATTGCCATAACTCCCAGGTCCCCTCTGGCCTGGAGTGGTAGCATTTCATAGCCCCCTATCTATGGGTTAAATAGAATTAAACTGCATATTTATGCTAAACTGAATTGCTCGAAATAGAACTGTTTTGACATTCAAAATGTGTACTTATGCTAAACTGAATTGCTCAAAATAGAACTGTTTTGACATTTAAGTGTCTGTAAACAAAAACTATATTTATACTAAATTAAATTGTTTGAATTCGAACTGTTTGACTAAACTGAATAGCTTGAAATAGAAATGTTTTTTGACTATTGAACTGTGTACTTCTGCTAAACCGAATTGTTTGAAAATAAACTGTTTACTTGTATAAAAATGGATTTGGCATTATATAACCTATAAAGGTTGATATTCCATAAAACACAAACAAACAAACAAACAAACAAACGAGTAAGTCAAATATTTTTGGTTGGCTGGTTGATTTTACATGTCAGCTCTTTTTAGGTTATCTGATGCCAAAGTCAATTATTTCTTCTCTATGGCTTGAAATAACTATTACTAATATTGATAATCATTGGTAAACAAATATAACTTCAAGTAACTAATCTTAATACAAACAATCTGCACAGTTAAATATAAAGTTGCTTTCTATTTAATAATTTGTTAATAATTATATATCTTCAATTAACTTTTCCAAAATAATACTAATAATTTACAAGACTTTGAGTAATTATTCCTATCAAACACAATTTGTACAGAATTATATGGTTTCAAACGGTCCATTAGTCTAGTGGTTAGAGTGTTTGCCAAAGATCCAGAAGATCGTGGTTCAATCTCAGTTTGAATCATGCCAAAGACTAAAAAAATGGTACTTGATGCCTCCTTGCTTAACACTTAACATTATAAGGTAGAGATCAAGAGTAAAGTGGAGCAATCCAGGGAAAGGAGTAATGCTCTCATCTACACCTTGGTGTAGTAGCTATTGAAAAGGGAGCCTTCGGGTCACACCAAAAACTATGGTCGGCAACTTTTTGTCATATGGTTTCAAGTATTTCTATGTAATCCAAATAATTTGCAAGCAATTAAATCAAGTTCATAATTGTTTTAAAACAGTAAATATTTCATAGTTACAATATCAATGCTTTAAGCATTACAATCTGATAATGGAGTTCAAAATCATTTTAAATATCTCAAAAAGATCTACTCAACTTATAGATGGGACCCAAACAAGTACTACCAGAGAGGACCTGGGAGTAATGGCAATGAAGGAGTGATTCCACACTCTCCAGATCTCCAGAAGTGGAGCGTCACCATCAGATTTAGTTTAGTGTCATATTCAGGGCACACTATTTTTGGCTGAGCTTTATTTTACTATAGAAAATATGCCTGATATTATAGGTTGAACACTGTTTTCTTGTACATTGTAAGATCAATATTCAGACTTAGATGTTAGATTTTAATCCTAACAAGCTTAATACAGCAGTCATTCACAGCTTTTCTTTTAATTGAATGACTGGGTAGATTTTTTTTTAAAGTCTAGACTGATGTTATATGTTTTGTGCTCAATGTATTTTTTTTTGTATGTGTGAATATTTTAACCTCAGGAATAGGTTATCTGATGACCAGTGGCATTAAAATTCAAATGTTTATATTTTAGATGTAAAAGAAAATCTAAATAACTTTATATCAACTTATTGAGGCACTCATAATGTAAATGTTATTTTGTTGGAAATGGACTGAGCAACTCAAGTTCAAAACCTGGACAAGGCTGTTTGTATTTCACATAGTGCTAATACACTCAGGAAAGATATGAATCCAACTATGGGTACATTTTAGGGTAGATTGAGCTCTTTAACTTTGGTATGACAACCAGTCTGGGAGAAGGAAACATCTGAACTCAAACTTGTTAAATTCTGCAGAAAAATAAACCTTGTGTCATATCCTACTAGTGGTAGAGGAGTTGTGTAAATACATATTTTCAATTTATGGAACTATGATAATACCAGATTTTGTATTGAATTTCAGTCTTCATTTCATTTTAAGATCAGCTGATATAAATTTGAGTAAAAGTACTTTGTATGCTTCAATTTACTCAAAATCTAATATACTGGTATGACACTTTCATTTAAGTGTCAAGGAGTTGGCTGGCGAAATTAATTAAAGGAAATTAATTAATTTTATTAAATCATGATAATAAGTATTTTATTAAAAATAAATTCATTTTGGGTGTCCAAGTATTTTTTGAGAATCGTGTATGAAATAAATACCAAGTGATTAAGTACAAAAAAGTTTGAGATCCGATCAAAACTTGTTAACCTATAAATCTGTCCCCAAAAAATAAACATCCGCACACCTGCAAAGAGCTGTCAAAAGAACCATCGGATTTCAAAGCATAAACAAAAAGATGTATTTTTAAAATAGCGGACAATTTGGGTTGGTGTCACCAAGTTTGGCACAAGGCCTTGAATCACTAAATCATTGGTCAACCAACCACAGGACTGCTCCTTGTAGCCCCTCCCGATGACTGTGGCTGATTGGCCGATTGTCTAAACCAATCAGGGGCAAACCGGGGGGGATTGTTACGATGATAGCCATTGGTCGGCAGTCCCCATTGGCTGACCAATCAGAAACTGATTATTCGGGATTCGGGCCCATAAATAGAGGACACCCAAAGCGAAAAATTGAGTTGGTTCAGGAATTCGCCGCTTAAAGAACCAAATCCGTTGCCATTGCATTCGCCCTTTTGACACTGCCTAATTGCAGTTAAAACTCCGCCAGTCAACTACTTTCACCCCCAGTTTGCAGTGTTTGATGAAAAATTATTTAAACAACTGTGTAAATAAACGTTTGTTACTGTTTATAACAAACACCTTTTTTTCGTCATTTTTTCTAAATTTGCTTGGCAACTTTTCTTCTCTCCAACACGAATTCCAACCTTCATCGATTGGACCACATCCATCTTCTCTTTCCTCGGATCTGAAAGCAACGTGGGCGTGGAAAGAAACAGAGAAAGACCAGTCGATACATGTGGTAATCACGAGTCCAGCGCCCAACTAGGTGTCGTGAAGCTATAGTACCACACTGGTAATATAGCTGGATTACACAGTAAATTATTACATATAATAATTGATATGTGTACAGGTTCCAAAATAAGGAGTGTATCATCAGTAGTCAGACCCCATACACTGGTCAAATTTGACATTGTCTTTTATTTTATAGTAACTTTATTTTCCATCAGTATGCTTTAAATTTCCATTTAAGATATTTTAGTTCATTAAATGATTTAAAGATCAGCTTGTACAAAGGAATAGATGTCAATACATTTGAAAGAGCCTTTGATAATATCTATGAATTTGCCTTTCTTCATAATTTGATTCATAGGGTTTCTGAGGAGGCATGTCTAATGAAATGATAAACATCATAGAAAATGGACTCAGTGATTCAAGTTCAAATTCTGGAAGAGGCTGTTTGTGTTTCACTTCACGCTAATGCTTTGGGAAAGGCATGAATCCATCTCTTCTCCTTCCCTGCAATGGGTAAATGGGTTGACTGGGTTCATTAGCCTTAGTTAAGTAACCAATCTAGGAGAAGGAAAACTCTGAATTCAAACCAGCTTTACTATACTTACAAATTGACTTTGTGTCACATCCTGTCTGTGGTGGAGGAGTTGGGTAAATATGTACAGGGTTTCTGAGGGCTATTACACTAAGGGTGAAATAGTTCAGTTATTTTTTATATAAAATAAAATGCAAATAATGCTGTATCAATTTATACAATTATGATATTAACTGATATTGTATTAAATTTCAGTTTTGATGTCAGCATTCCATATATTGATGGAAAATGAAATTGTAATATCTTGAATATATGTTTCAATTTACACAAAATTAATAAGATAACATAACTGAGATAAATTAAATCATCATATATATTGTACAGAATTATATGGTTTCATATATTTCTGTGTAATACAAATAATTTGTTATTAAATGTACTTCATAATTGTTTTAAAAAAGTAAATGCTCCTTAGTTACTATATCAATATTTTAAGAGCCAATGTATTGATGTAGTTCAAAATCATTCTAAACATTTTAAACAGATCTTTTTGTTTTATAGATGGGACCCTAATTGGTATTACCAGAGTGGATCCGGGATAATGGCAATGAAGGAGTGACTTCCCACTCTTTAAGAGCTCCAGAACTGTCTATATATTAGTCAGCAAGCAGCATCCCAGTCTAGTTTTTCTCCAAGTTTTTTCAGTAGAGTCCAAGTAGTTGACACATCTGCAACTTGGAAGAATTTTCTTTTTACTTTATTAGAAAGATCAGTTTTTCATATAGACAATAACAGTTCATACTTTATCTATGTGTATGTTGACATTGCTTTCAGTAAATAAGATATTGCTAATAGGGTATATGAACTGATCTACAAAATTTCAGGGGCTTGAGTTCATGTAGAAACCAATGCCTCTTGCTGTCTGCTCCAGGCTATATAGTTGAGATTCAGCTTGTGCAGGTGTATTTGCGAGATGTACTAGATCTTCTGCATCGTCTGCATCTAGATCTAAAATAAGGGGTGTGTCAACAGTACTCAGACCCCATCCAGATATTGTACCAAAATCAGAATTGGCATTCTTTTTAGGGTGTGGCATTTTTTTTTCTGTCAGTACATTTTAGATTTACTAATTACTGTTCAAATAGTTTACTAAATGACTTTTAGATCAACTTGAATAAATGTGAGTTGATGTTATTACATTTTGTTTGAAAGCACTTCAGATATTGTCTATCAATATTTACTTTTGTTTCTCTCTCTCTCTCTCTCTCTCTCTCTCTCTCTCTCTCTCTCTCTAGCTATCTATATATATATATATATAATTTGACCCAAGAGAGTTTTATTCTTGTCTGACAATTCTTTGAATGTGGTGATTAACAATAACAAACCTGATAGAGAAAGTTGTTATGATCAATAACATAGCCCCAATGATTCTACTAAAGGCTAAAACCATTTACATAACTGTTTGATATAATAACAGTTTTTTCAAGCAAATGTTTTCATCTTTGTTGTCAATTCTCTTGTTTTCTTCAGGTGTCTGTGATAGGCAATAAATTCACCAGAGTGTTTCATGAAAGACACAACCCAATAAATAAGAAAGTAGAATTTATGGGCATATGAATTTCATGCTATAATGAAATAAAAAATATCTCACAAAACTCAGCTTCTTTCAGTGCCTTGCCAGCCCACAGTATGCTCGTGCATCTGCAGACCTCCTTGAAAAGAGTATTCCATTCTATATAACTTTTATGATATTATTTCATGATTTAGATTTAAAAAAAGCATTCCAAGGGTAGCCCATATTTTAATTAATTTATAGTATTAAGAAAAAAACCTCATGAACTGCCCATGAAACAGTTGTCCTCTAGTTGTAACAGCAGTCCAGGGGAAATCATTCAAATTCACATTTCATAGTTATCACTTGTTATATTCAAAATTTGGATGATTAGACAATGATGTTCAGCACAAAATTATTAGTCAGTTGCAAATTGGACTGAAAATAGCTTTATTCTCTAAGTTGGAGCATTTTAGATGCGTTGTTCTAATGAAAATCAATTGTATGATGCAGTAGCCTCATTTAAGCATCTGTTCTTTTGTATTGTATCAACTACGACATTTTCTAATGAGTAAGGGAGGAATTTTAACATGTAAGGGTGAAATTTAATTGAAATTTCCCCATTTTGGACAACACAACAATGTTGGCAACCTTACATTGCCAACATTGTTGTGTTGTCCAAAATGGAACATAAGTAGCAGGATGAATATCTTGTAATGGGAAGAAACAGTGCACAAAAGTCTTTTAAACAAATGTAGAAATTGACTTTATTACCAGCTATTTGGGGGGTCTGGATTGTGTGTATTTAGGCTAGCTCCCTAGACAAGAGGAAATTTCAGTTATCAGTTATTTCTAATGTTTTTTAAAACTTCTTTTTTCTTGTATCTTTGAATCATTTGTTCTTTTCTGATAGGTAGGCATCTCACTGCATTGCCTGCTAGTCTGTAAGTGAGTGTCTGTATCCTCAGAATGTTGGGCCTTTTTTTATGCCAGCTCACTTTTCCATATGAAACATATTATACTCCAACTTCTTTTCAGGTATCTTTAACGACACTGAAACTTCTTCAGCCTACACCTGATGACATTGGGGTCATTTCCATGTTATCACTTTATACTCTATTGCATTTAGTTGATAAATCAAGAAAATGACGTGCATGCTCTTTTTGTTGCTGATGAAAATGCATAGCCAACCATAGTGACTATTTAAAAAAAGTGTAGATGAAAATTTACTCAACCAAAAATGTATTATCTGTTTTTATTGTAGTTCTTGGGGAAATACTTTCAGAGTGACTCTCTTATAATCACAAAATAGAGAATCTTGTTCATTCTGAGTGAAAATATTAAGCAATTAGTGGTGGTTTTAAGGAATAATAGTGTTTTGTAGCTGAAAACATGCTCTATGTAATGGTGTCTGTACTTTTTGTCGTTTCTGTGTAAATAAATAGGAGACATTACTATCAGGTTGACCCTCTTATGAACATGGTAGAAAGATTACTTTTAATCACTGGTGAAAATACTTAACTAATAGTGGTGGCTATTTGAAAAAATAGTGTTTTGTCACTGAAGGCTTGCTCTATCCAAAAGTGTTATTGTGTTCACAATATTAGTTGTGGTTTCTGTTTGAGTAAGTTGGAGGAATTACTTTTAGTGCGCTTCACATTTAACAAACATACATTTTGGTGTAGTTTATTGCTAGTCTTATTTTTATCATTACATTGTTTATATAAACAACTTTGTAACAAATTGTATCAAGTTATTTCAGTCTGAGAACCTTTCTTCAGTTCTCCCAGCTGTTTTCACTTTTTTTCACTTTGCCTCTCTGACATTTCCAGTCAATTCATCATTTCTTCTAAGATTTCTTTTCAGATTTCCTCCCATGTATTTTTTTTTTTTGGTCATTTCTAATTTTATGTCCCCAGATTTATTGCAAAACATTTTTTTTTAAATTTTACATTTCATAAATTAATACTTTTACTGTTAGATATACAACATATAACCAGGATGCTCAAATGAGACGCAAAAGGCAATGTAGTGGATGTGATGATATGCTTTACATGTAAGTAAAAAGTTGGCGACCATAGTTAAAGGTTACAGGAAGGCTCCCTTTTCAATTGCTACTACACTGAGGTGTAAGTGAGGGCACTACTCCTTTCTCTGATTTGCTCCACTTTACCCTTGATCCATACCTTATAATGTTGTATTAAACAAGGAGGTATCAAGTACCATTTTTGGAATCTTTGGTATGACTCAACCTGCTATTGAACCCCAGTCTCCCAGGCCATTGGCAAACACTCTAGAGGGATAAAAAAGCAATGTAGTGGATGTTATGATTTTTAAATATTATACAATTAAAATTTTATATCAAAATTCACCAAGTAACAGGATGTCAGCCATCAGACTTATTGATGCAGCCTTATATATGAGATATCTATGCACAATGGAATAAAAACAATTTTCTTTAATGGATTGGTTAAATGGTTTAGTTCAAAATTCTTTGAATGTTAATAAATACAAAAGACTCCTGATGAAGGATAGAAGGTACAATGGCTGCAACACTATTAATAGCAATCAAGATAGGGTCAATGATCTAAAGGAAAAGTTAGAGAGTACAATAGCCAAACCACTGTATCTATAACAATTAAGATGAGGATACTTATCTAAATATACTTATCTATAATAATGACTATTCTACCACTGGGAAATTCAGAGACAACTCATCCATTATTATCTTACTCAAATTAAAAATTTCATTTTATATCTTTTATCATATCATTTTCACTCTATGCAAGTGTTTTTTATACCAGTTATAATTGTTCATTTTTTTGCTGAAGTCTGAGTGACAGCTAATCTTAGTATTCTAGCTGATCTTAACAGTGCTGTAGTTTAGATAATCTTACTTCTTCTTCTAAACTCCTGTCTCTTCAGTCTTTTTGCCTGGCCTTTGGGGATTTTTTCTAATTGCATTAACAACCATTAGTATCACAGTCACCCTCATGTTCTATAGTGTTTTAGTTCTCCAGCAAGGTCCAAGTATTTTTCTATCCTTTTACTTTCTTTTATTTTCACTCTCTGGTCCACCAGAATAGCAAAATCAACTATGAGGCAAGTTATTATTATTATTAGGTAAAATAAAATTCAATGTATTTATTTTTGATCTGGTTAGGAAATTGTTGTTAATATTATTTAGAACATTGTGTGTCAATCGTTTCTTTTAGTTACTTTTGCACATTATTGAATTGCAGTCTTTTTGATGTGGTAATCAGAAGTGGTTGCCATAGTCACCCAGTATTCATGGTCATGTCAAACTATATTGAACATGTTCTACTTGTTTACTTCTCTGAAATTCAATCATTTTTCAATTTTCAATCCTGTTTTTTTTCTCTTCAAAAGAATTGCTAATACAATCCTGACCATTATATGTGGCTGTTAATATTTCATTCTTTAATTAATTTTCAGATGATGCACAAAAAGATTTCACCTGAAAGAACCATTGGTAACTCGGTACACAATAGGACCAATTTTGTAAGAACCAATTCAAACATGTGTCAGCACAGAAATGACGTATGTAAGTCTGCTGGTTAGTCAACATTGGCGCTTCCATCTGTAAGAGTCCATGAGAGAATATTGTTTATGAGTTCATCCTTTACTTCTCCAGCAGTGCCCCACATGACTTGTTCATCTTACTTGGATGGTTTGTGTGCTGGTAAGTGAGGCTACAGTTCTGGAGTCCTGAGAGGAGTGAATCATCCTTTTTGTTACCATTACTCCCAGGTTCACTCTGGTTGTACTTGTTAGTGTCCCAGGCAAACAGACATGAGATAGATTAACAAATATGGAGAAACTGAGACAGACAGAAAAATTGAGTATATCTATATCTATACACACACACACACATTGATAAATAGATAGATATGAGCAGAATGAGAGAGAGAATTATAACCAGATTGAAATCACTCCCAAGTCCACTCTGATTAGGAGAGGTAGCACTTGTCAAGGTCCTGTCTATGAGTCAAATAGATCTTTTTAGAAATTGTTAGTTGTTGGTTGGTTGGTTGGGTTTTACGGCATATCAACCTTTGTAGGTTATTTAACGCCAAATCCACTTTTATGCAAATAGTCAGTTCTATTTCAAACAATTCAGTTTAGCATGAGTACACAGTTTAATTATCAAAAACATTTCTATTTCAAGCTATTCAGTTTAGTCAAACAGTTCTAATTCAGTTAATTCAGTTTAGTATAAGTACAGATTTTGTTTACACATAATTAAAAGTAATTGTTACTATAACATCAGAATAATTACTTGAAATTATATAACTGAGTGAAAGTTATAAGAATTAGATTGGGATACTTGAAACCATATAACTGTGCAAACAAATGATTATTATTGTTAAATAGGAATAATTATTGGAAACTATGTATATGTCTGTAAAAATAAGACTGACTTCAGCATTAAATAACCCAATAAAGGTTGACATGCCATAAAACCAACCCGTCAACCAACCAACCATTAATCTTGCAGCTATCATCATTTTATGCAACAATTATTTCATATAAATTTCTTTTCTATTATAAACATTTCCACAATTTAAAAAAAAGTTTTAAGCACATACATTCAAAAACATTTTACATCATCACATATAAGTAGTAGTATTAATAAAACCAAATTAGAATTAATTGAAGTTGGAATTCAGCTTATTACAAAGTAATTCACCTTATTTACTTATTTGTGGCCGATTGGCCTAGTGGGTAGAGTGTTTGCCAATGGCCCAGGAGACTGGGGTTCAATCACAGTCATACCAAAGACTCAAAAAATGATACTTGATCCCTCCTTGCTTAACACTCAGCATTATAAGGTATGGATCAAGGGTAAAGTGGAGCAATCCAGGGAAAGGAGTAGCACACATTCCTACACCTCGGTGTAGTAGTGATTGAAAAGGGAGCCTTTAGGTCGCTCTTGACAACAACTTATTTGCGAGAAAGTGAGTATATAATTACCCAATCTATCCACCATGAAAAGTAAGTGATACAAGGTCAATTCTTTAAGTGAAGTAAAGCTGGTTTGAATTTAGGGTTTTCCTTCTCCTACCCTGGTTGCCTAACTAAGGCAAAAGAACCCAGGCAACCTTATTATTTACTGATACCTGACGGAAGAACTGATTGATTCTTACCTTTCATAAGGGCATTAGCAAGTAAGTGAGTAATCAATAATTCATAATCTATGATGAAATAATTTATACAAATATCCAGACACAAACGATGTAAAAGGAGTCATTTTTTTTTGTTTATTATGCATTATATTCCACTTTAATTAGATTGTTTACAAAAAAAAAAAATGAAATTGTAGTGTACAAAAAAAAAAAAAATTTTAAACATTTTAAAAGCTATTTTATTTAATCTATTGTTTACTGAAGTTTTTGTGTTCAAACAATAAAAAGTAAACTTCATCAAATGAAAAAGTCACTATGAAAGAAATTAATGAAAAAACAAATAGAGTTCATTGGGAGGTCAAATAATTTTTACAGTAAATTTTACATCTAGGAAGTGTACCCATGGTGCATTATGTCATGTGCTGGACTGTGACATTGTCATAAATGAATTTGAATCCTAGTAATGCTGTTAAGTTCACTTTCAAACAAGTACTTTATGAAAAGGCATGAACCTTCTTAACTCCTCCCAGATATGGGTAAAAGAGTACTGCTACTGTTCTTCTACAAAAATGGTTTTGGCATTAAATAACCCATGAAGGTTGATATGATATTAAAAAAAATTTACATCTACTGTTGTATGTTTGATATTTATTGTATTTTTATTAATCATATGAGTTATCTAAATTCTAATTTTTGATAACATCTATCTGCATTATCAAGCACATTGTCATAAAAATATCAAATATAACAAAGCAATCTTATGATAATCTATAAATTCATGTATCCAAATAAAGAAAAGAAGACTCAAACAAAATGTAAATTCCATGAGTACTAAAAGTAAATTGAATTTGTTTATTAAGTATTATACATTTATATATTTTTTCTTTAGATGATTTGTTTTGTAGGGATACAATAAATGATTATCTCCCTTAGATAATTTGCATGTCTAGCGGGATGTTAGATGACAGTCCCAGAAATATATTCTCAATCTTTTTTGCCTCTAGTCTTTGACCAGGATAGATGTTACTATTATTATTATTATCATTATCATTTGGTTGTTATGCCTCCTTAGGCCTTTTTTACTTTCTTATCACATCAACCTTTAAAAAATCTTTGCACATACACTACAAACATAATATCTATATTAAAATCAAAGTAATTTATCCAATAGTTCTCAAAAATGCCCTTTTAAGTTCTTTTTCTTACCA
This sequence comes from Sepioteuthis lessoniana, assembly GCA_963585895.1. NCBI lineage: Eukaryota > Metazoa > Mollusca > Cephalopoda > Myopsida > Loliginidae > Sepioteuthis > Sepioteuthis lessoniana. Next base: position 52,403,674 of record OY757920.1, on the reverse strand, counting down.
TTTAAAAAAAATTATCCAATCTAATTTATGTTTTTAAAAAATTTTATTGGTGTTTTTGATCTGATTTGGCAATTTGTTCCAAAAATCTATTACTCTATTAGCAATAAAAAAAATCCAGTTGGTTAGTAGATGCAGTTTTTGAAATCTGTCTTGATAGTAAATTTCCAGTTTGAGGAGAAATATGCAAAAAATGTCTACCATAATTAGAAATTCCTTTATTTTAAAAGTTTCAATTAGATCACCTCTTTTTCTTTATTCGAGTAAAGTAGTAAATCCAAATTTTTCTAATCTCTTCTTGTAACTGTAATCTTTTACTTTTTGAATTATTTTGTGTTGCTCTTCTTTGTATATATCTTCAATCTCAATATTACATTTCCATCTGTCTCTGACCTTGTCAACGAATGGCAAAGCCAAATGATTATCTTTTACCTACACTTAAAAACTAAGCCTTTTGCTATTTTGTACACCTTCTACATACCGATTGTTCATGGGACAATATGTATATAATTCTCATTGTTGGGACATGTTTTTGTATTCTTCCCTTGTAATACCACCAGCATGTATATTGTGTATATAGAATATTAAATGTTCTTGTATGTACAAATAAGTTTATCATGTCTTTCCTTGCATTTTGTGAAGTGTTAGTATATCACAGTTATACTAGTACTAATATAAGTCCTTTTTTAATCTTTTGTGTGAGTATATGCAAAATTATATTGGAGAAATATTTAACTCATTTATTACTATTTTATAAATAATTGTTTTTATCTCTGAAATAGGAATCATTATTCTTTCCTAACCTTAAGAAGTTGGTGTGCATGGAGTTATTTATGTCTGGGATCGTCATAGGAAGTGTATGAGCTATTTGTCCACACCCTAATTTTATTATGTGAGTGGTCATGTGATTTTGGGGAGTGTTTAATCACTTTTAAGCTAATAAGTTTCTATTATTTGCCTTGTTTTCATTTGTCCTGATAAACAATCCATGATAGATTGATAGGTAGATAGATATGAACAGTCTGGGAAAGATCAATCTGAAAAAAAAATGAAATAAATAGAGAGATAGATAGAACAAGATATATTGACGAAAAAAAACCAAGACAGATTGACAGTTGGATAGATATGAAGCAAGTGAAATAGATAGATAGATAGATAGATAGATAGATAGTATGTGTACTGCTGAAGATAGATAGATAGATAGATAGAGACAGACAGACAGACAGACATATAAGCAAACTGAGAAAGGTAAATATTACCAGATGGAAATTACTCCCAGGGTTACTCTAGTCTGGTGTGGAAGCACCTATAAGTATCTTATGTAAGGGTCAAATAGATCTTTTTGGAAATTATTAGTGTTTGATTGGGATACTTAAAACAATATGCCTGTTGTAGGATTTGTCAGGTTGTGTAAGGTAATTAGTTGTGATAGCTAAGAGCAATCGGCCGTGAAGATAGAAAGCTAAGCATTGCCGCAACTGAGGAATGGGAGCTATTTATGGTGCCTTGGAGCATCCCATTGTGCACAAGTGGACAATTCTATTGCATGGGTCATGGTTGGCTACTGGTAAGTGAGTGAAGGTATTTCATTATATAAACCAGCTTCAGTTTAGCATAGTAAGAAAGACTGCACTGAGCTACGACCTATCAGCTGGACACTTTACGGAGGTATGTGTTATTGTTATTCTACACCTGTGAGAAAATTATTTGTAATAGATAGGAACAGTTGAAACTTCATCAACCGAAAAAGACATCGACACAGGGCTAACAAAGGCATGGACAACTATCGATAGGCTTTCGATCATATGGAAATCAAATCTGACCGATAAAATGAAACGCAGTTTCTTCCAGGCGGCGGTCGTGTCGATACTGCTGTATGGATGCACTACTTGGACGCTGACTAAACGGTTGGAGAAGAAGCTCGACAGCAATTATACAAGAATGTTGCGAGCAATATTGAACAGGTCCTGGCAGCAACACCCCACACGGTGCCAACTGTACGGCCACCTACCACCTATCATGAAAACTATACAAGCTAGACGAACCAAACATGCCGGACACTGCTGGAGAAGCAAAGACAAGATCATAAGTGATGTGCTCCTGTGGACCCCCGCATATGGCCAATCAAAAGCAGGACGACCAGCTCGAACATTCATACAGCAGCTATGTGATGATACGGAATGTAACCCCGAAGACCTGCCGAAGGCGATGAATGATAGGGAGACGTGGAGAGAGAGGGTCAGGGACATCCGTACTAGCCGCACGTCATGATGATGATGATATGTATGTGAAATAATTATAATAATAGTAATAATAATAACTAGAAGACTACATTGAAAAGGGCAGAGGAAGACTGGTTACAGTGACCAGAAACAATGAAGACAACAAAAACATCAACAGAACCAAAATAACCAGAAAACAAAAATAGGAAGAAAAACAACTGTATGGACATTTCAAGTGACAAACTAGTGAAATCTAACATGAGAAACCTGAGACATGGCTAAGAAAAGGAAACCTTAAGAGAGAAACTGAATATTTTCTGATTACTGCACAAAACAACTCCATAAGGACTATCTCAATAGACAAGACACAAGAAAATAACAGATATAGATTATGTGGTGACAGAGAAAAAATGAACAATCACATAATAAATGAATGCAGTAAATTAGTGCAAAGAAAGTATAAGATTAGACGCGACTGGGTGGAAAAGGTGATCCACAGGGAATTGTGCAAGTAGTTTAAATTTAGCCATACAAACAAATGGTATATGCACGACTCAGAATCTGTCCTAGAAAATGAGATGCACAAAATTCTTTGGAATTTTGAGATACAAACAGATCAGCTAATCTTAACCAGACGACCAGACCTAGTGATAGTAAAGAAAAAAAAATGAGAACCTGACAAATAGTGGATTTAACTGTTCTGACTGACCACTAAGTGAAACTAAAGGAAAGTGAAAAGAGGGATGAGCACCTCGACCTTGCGGGAGAACTAAAAAAACTATGGAAGATGAAAGTGTCAGTGATACCAAATGTAATTGGCATGCTCAGTACAGTCACCAAAGTATTGGTACAGGGACTGGAGGACTTGGATCATGTTGTATACCCACGATTTATGAAATTAAATGAACGAACAAAACACTTCTATATAAAAATATATCTCATTTCATTCTCATAAGGGGCCCACTGTTGTTAGTTGAGTGATAGATGGAGAGACATATACTCAGAGAGAGGACTTCCTCTTCCCATATCCCCCTCCGGGAGCCTGGGGGTGCCAACACTTGCACCCCCTTGCAAGCTCGTCAGAAACGCCTTTGATCGGCTGCATGTCTCACACTCAACTGCAATTCTCTGCACTCCATCCAAATCTGACCACGAGGTTCTCATCACATGATCCCCTTCTGGTTACACACCTGTTGTACCCGACTGCCTTGATGTGCTGTCATATTCCTGTTTACTCATCAAAGTGACATCTTGTCAAAGCAAACGGGGTTACTAGGAACGAACCGAAAATCCATGTCATGTTATATAACCATTGGTCAAAATACTAAGACAAGCCTTGGAGACTTGAGGAGACTTGCTGTCACTCAGACTCAAGTGGAAACCATCAGCTAATGCTGGTATGAAAAACTCTCAAATAAATAAAATAATAATAATAATTATTATTATTATTATTATAAGTGATAATCAACAAAAAAAAAGAGAACCTGCTGAATAATGGACTTTGCTGTCTCAGCAGACCACAGAGTGAAATAAAAGAAAGTACAAAGAGAGATAACTACTAAGACCTTGCAAGAGAACAAAAAGATATGGGACATGAAGGTGACGGTGATACCAATTGTGATTGGCGAACTTAGGACAATCTCCAAAAGGTTTTGTAAAGTGTAGGTATTGGTTGTTGAATCCAAATCAATTACTTGACCATCAGGACGAGTAAGCAATTGTACAAATGGATTCCGTGATTTGTTTTCCCTACTGTTGTATCCTAAAACAATTGAGTAGCCTCAGTTGACTAAAAATAACAACACACGTGCCTAGCAGCCCTTCTTCAGTATACCTCTGGTCAACTCGTTCGCTCTGTCAGTCAAAAAGCAGTCCAAGAACAACAACAACAACCCCCCTCCTGCTGCATGGTCTTTTATGCAAGTTCCAGCAAATAGAAATTTACATGCGCGGTAGGTTTCTTCTTGCAAGACTCGAGATCGGCCCACTATAACTTCTGCTTCCAGAAGTGAACATATTTTTTACTACTTGACATGCAAGGCACAGTCTTACACGCTTTGATCCAGGAGGTAAGTTTCTTCTCTTGCTACGTAAAGGGATTAGAAGACTTGGAAATAGGAGTACAAGTAGAGACCATCTAGACAACAGTATTATTAAAATCAGCCAAAATACTGAGAAGAGTTCAGGAAACTTGAGGAGACTTGCAGTCAAACTCTCAAAGGAGTAAATAATAATAAAAAGAACTAAAAAACTATGGAACATGAAGATGACAAGCCCGAATATTGAGAAGAGTCCCGGAGACCTGAGGAGACTTGCTGTCAATCAGACTCCAGTATAAGACCATCAGCTAACACTGGTATGAAAAACTCGCAAAGAATAATAAAAATAGTAATAATAATTGAAAAAACTGTGGAACATGTAAGTGACGATTATGCCAATTGTAAGTGGTGCTCTTGGTAGTCACCAAAGGACTGATACAAGGACTGGAGGACTTAGAAATAACAGAATGAGTGGAGACCATCCGAACTACAGCATCATTGTGGTCGGTCAGATCACTGAGAAGAGTCCTGGAGACTAGAGGAGACTTGTTGTTGCAAAAATCCAGTGAAAAACCATCTGCTAATGCTGGTATGAAAAAAAACTCTTAAAAGAGTAATAATAATAATAAAAGCAATAGTTACTTGAAACTATATGAATGCTTGAAAAAGACTGAGTTTTTCAATGAATAACTCTTGCCCAGTCGGCTGGGGCTGTAGAATACACCGACTGCTTCTCTGCAGAGGGGTAAGACCCCCCCAACGAGTGTCCTGGATATGACACTAAACAATCTGATGGTGAGGTTCCGGCAATGCTGGAGCTTTGGGGAATGCGGAGTACCCCTTCATTGCCATCACTCCCAGGTCCACTCTGGCCTGGAGTGGTAGCACCTGATAAGGGTCCTATCTATGGGCTAAATAGAACAAAACCGTGCTTCTTTCACTATACTAATTTTTACATTTAAACTGCGTATTTATGCTAAACTGAATTGTTTAAAATAGAACTGTTTTGACATTGGAACTGCATACTAGTGCTGAACTGAATAGCTCGAAATAGAACTGTTTTTGACATCTAAACTGTGAACTTATGCTGAACTGAATTATCTGAAATAAAACCGTCTGACATTTAAATCTGTGTATTTCCCAGTCAGCTGGGGCTGCACCTCTGCAGAGGGGTAAGACCCCCCCCTAACGAGTGTCCTGGATATGACACTAAACAATCTGATGGTGAGGTTCTAGCAGTGCTGGAGTTTTGGGGAATGCAGAGTACCCCTTCATTGCCATTGCTCCCAGGTCCACTCTAGCCCAGAGTGGTAGCACCTGATAGGGCCCTATCTATGGGTTAAATAGAACTAACAGCATACTTATGCTAAAATGAATTGAGTAAACTGAATAGCTTGAAATAGAAATGTTTTTGACAATTAAACCTTACTTACACTTAAACTGCGTGCTTATGCTTAACTGAATTATTTGAAATAGAACTGTTTTTCGACAGTAAAACTATATTTACACTTAACTGAATTGTTACATATAACTGCTTGAATAGTTTGAAATGGAAATGTTTTTGATAATTAAACTGTGTACTTATGCTAAACATAACTGTTTTCAATAGAACAGATTATTTACATAAAAATGGATTTGGCGTTAAATAACCTACAAAGGTTGATATGCCATAAAACCAACCAAACCAAACCAAACCAAACCAATAAATAACCCAACAAAGGTTGACAAGCTGTAAAGCTAATCAACCCAACCATCTATTTGTCAATTCAATCCGGACTGAAATAGATAGATATAAAAACAGACTGAGACAGAAATCATAAGAGAAAGTTAGATGGATCTATATTGTGATGATATGATTTTTATATGTATGTTATCATTGTGGAGAAATGAGCACTATGTGTGATGTAATGGTTAATAAGCTATACTAACAAACCATTACTAGTGAGTTCAACCTTCACTAAGTTCCCTATGCATCAAGTTTTGTGTCACAACTAAGCAAAACTGAGTAAATAACACATTGTATGGAGATTTTTATTTGTATCATTATGTTAAAATACTTTTAGAGAATGAAACAATTTCCAATCATTTACAACTTATACAATGTATCCTTTCATATATACAAGGGCCATTAAATAAGTTTCCAGACTTTTCTTGAACAGGCATTTAAAATTGTCACAGACACTTGAAAATTCACCATGTTATTGCTATACATCTTATGAGATCACAGACCAATTGTTATGATTTCAGGTTCAAATGAACAGCTACAGCAGCAATTGGAATACACCCTACTAAATCCTGGTTATCACAGCTGGTGAATTTCAAAAATGCAATCTGAACAAGAGAACACTTTAGAAGAACGATATGCAATAAAATACTGTTTTAAACTTGGAAAAAATGCCACAGAAACGTATGGAATGCTTCAAACTGCTTTTCGACCATCTTGCATGAATCGAGCATCAGTTTCTGAGAGGCATAAGAGATTCAAGGAAGGCAGGGAGTCTGTGAGGGATGATGAGAGGTGTGGGAGGAGTAAGGAAGTCAATACACCAGAGTTGATCGACCAAATAAAGAATTTCAGGGATAAAGTCCGTTGTGTGTCTATAGAGACAATAAGTGCACAGTTTGATGTCAGTGTGGGAACTGTACACACAATTATTCATGAGGAACTGAAGATGCGGAAGATTTGCGTGAAGTTTCTCCCAAGAGTGCTCAGAGAAGATCAGAAAAAAAGACGTTGTCATGACAGCAGGGAGATAGTTGAGTTGGTCAATTCAGATCCCACAGTTCTTGATGCTCTGGTGACCGCCGATGAAAGCTGGATCTACTGCTATGACCCAGAGACCAAGAGACAGAGTTCCCAGTGGAAGCATGCTGGCTCTCCTAGACCCAAGAAGGCCAGACAGAGCAAATCCACCCACAAACTTTTGATAATCCCTTTTTTTGACAGCACTGGCATGATCTACATGCACTGGGTTCCCACTGGACTGACAGTCAACAAGTTTTTAAGGGAGTTCAGGAAGAGATTCCATCGGAAGAGGCCAGCACTTTTCAAATTTGGTCAGTGGCATTTCCACCAGGACAATGCACCAGTCCACTACTCCATCCTTGTCACAGACTATTTAACTCAGGCTCCCTATAGTCCAGACATTGCTCCCTGTAACTTTTGGTTATTCCTTAAGCTCAAGGAAAAACTTAGAGGCTGTCGTTATGAGATAATTGAGGAGATGAAAGAGGCTGTGACAAAGGTCATTGACATGATCACACAAGAGGACTTCAATGGGGCCTTCCAGAAGTTGTTGGAACGGTACAACAAGTGCATTGCAGCAGGAGGAGATTACTTCGAAGGGGACTATAGTTTCATGCATGTACAATCAATAAACGTGCCCATATTCATTTATCTTTCTCAAGAGCAATGATTATCAAATACTAATTATGTAGAATACTTCTCCCAATACATTTATTAATTTCTAATTAAATATAACTTCTATGTGACTCAATATCAAGATTAAACACTCCCAAAAGCAGCTTTTTAAATGAGTTGATATGAAACAAAGCCAAAGTAAAGGATAAGAAATGTATAGTTCAGAATCAAATAGGTTTGTATACTTCAGTTAAAAATATTCACCACATACAAAGATATGCATTTATATACGGGAAATACTACCCAAAAATTTAGGGAATTTAAACATCAATCTGTTTATCTGTTAAGTCATCCAATTTTTTTACTGTCTCACCCGACATTCTCAAAATAACTCCACCAGAAAAAAGAAAACCTCATTTTTAATTATTTTGTTTTTTGCTTTCATTGCAGAAGACATTTTTTGTTTTATGTTCCTTAAACTTTTGGATAACTTTCCCTTTTATATATATATATATATATATATATATATATATATATATAATTAACTCACCCATCCATTTCTAAGTATGAGGGCTCAACATTTCAACTAAAGTAGTGAACTGTTGGACTGCTCACATAGGCAATTTGTTTATGATGGTAAAGACCTGTGTAGAAGTGGGCACACTTTTTAGATAAGCCAATAACATAAGAATGATTCTCCAAAGCTCAACAGATTCTCCCTAAGAAGACTATTCAGGTTTTGAATTCAAAATTTTTCATCTTCGTAGACCAGATGTTTCACTAAAGCTAAAGAGCACAGTCTCTCCTACTATTTATACATACCTGGTTGTAGAAGAAAAGGATTCATGCCTTTCTAAAGGGCATTAGCTCATAATGAAATACAAACAGCTTCATCCAGGTTTTAAACCTAGCTCATTATTTCCTTATGATGATAACCATTATGCTACATGTGCTACCATATATATATATATATATATATATATGAAGTGTGTTAAAAAATATTGAGTGTAAAGCTATATTTACCAAGATAGAAATGAACAATACATGAAATATTAATTTTCTTCAAAATAGTCACCTTGGTATTTCCACCTTTAATCCAGTGAATTTTCTATTGGTTAAAGTACCTTTGAAACTTCTCTTTTGATATAGAATAAATCTTTGCCAACATGTTTCTTCTAGCATCCTATTTTGTCACTGAGCCTAAATTATCAACAAACCTCTTGACTCACATTACTTTTTTTGTAACAAAGTTGTTTTAACTATAAAATTTATTATAAAAATAAAACTTAAATAAATTGATTTTATCCTTTAAAAATGTTTATAGAAATAACATTATTTATAAACAGAATTTATCCTTTAAAAATGTTTAAAGAAATAGAATTATTTATAAATTAATTTTATCCTTTAAAAATGTTTATAGAAATAACATTATTCATAAACTGATTTTATCCTTTAAAAATGTTTATAGAAATAATATTTTCCATCAATTTGATTTCGTTTTGAGAAGATGCATTCCTGAAAACCTCAATCTTTAAAAGAAGTAAAACCAAAAATGAATTCCAGAAAAACAAAAAAACGTCTGGGTATATGTATAGAAGTTCTGGTATGACAGAAATACACATAATGATATTCAGTGTATCTATATTTCCCTTTTTTTTCTAAGATTGCATGCATGCATACATGCACGTACACATCTGAAATTGTAATTGGGAAGAGTTCAATTGTTTCTTCTATTTTGACAGCAAAACATTTTGATGTTTTATGTTCCTTAAACTTTTAGATACCAAATATTGTCAACACAAAATCTGGCCTTAAACATCATAATGCACATGGATATGTGAGACAGTGATACTTTAAAACTAGGTAGAGTGCTCAGATACAACACTCTGATCTAAGGGAGAAGTGATTATCCATTCGTAAATTATCCTACAATTTTTTACAGGAACTATACAAGTATATATATAGTGCAAATAAAAGGAAACTCAAACCTACTGATATAAATATATATATATATATATATATATATATATATATATATATATATATATATATATATATTGTCATCCACAGACAGACTGTTTCATTCTATCAGAACTCTTCAGTGTGGCTAGACACGCAGGACGCTTGAAGCCGGGGGAAAATGTAATTGAGGGCAACCCGAAGAGTCCCTTTTCTTTAGCTACTACACCAAGGTGTATAAAGGGGAAATTTCATTTGATCTCCATCTAAGTTCATTTTGTACTTTTGCGTATCTATGTGGTATGGGTTCTGTGATCTATTCTGCTGACTCAGACATAGAGCAGTTAGCATTAAAGATTCTACTAGCTTCTGAGACAGGCACTTAAACAGGATCAAAAACATTTGCTTTGAAAAATACAACAGATAAAGAGAAAATATTGTTCTTTTCTTTTTTTTTCTTTTTTTTTTTGTAGAATGATCTGTTCTCAAGTATCAGCAGTATGATGCTAAAAAATGTCCATGCAAATACTTTTCTATTTCATATAAGTCATGCTTTATGCAGTATTCTAAAATTGACAAAGCTTCAGGGACCTTACTCAGTTGACCTTTGACACTAGTAACTAAAATGAATATTTAACCAACCTAGCTGGTTATTTTACACAAAGGAGCCCTAACTATCAACCATTGAGCCCTTCTGATAAAAATAAACAAACAAAATGAAAAATCCTTATTTTCTATCAATATCATGTAGATATTGAGATATTATAGTACAGGGTGTCTCAGAATTCACGCAACCTGTTAATATGATAATGATTTATTATTGAGACAAGCACAATGGCAATAATTTGGGACATATCCTGTAAAAAATGCATCCTTTGAGCTAGAGACATCAAATTAATGTTTTTTTAATTATTATTATATCAGCTTCCAGGACATGAAATCTTTTTTTGATTTTCTTGTCTCAGTAATAAATAATTGTCATATTAATGGGATGTATCTATTTTGAGACAGTTTTGAATGATTTTGTCTCCAAATAAGTTGTGATGCAAAATATTTTTTCCTCTCTTGTCCAAGGCATTGTGATTGCAGATTAATAGTTATAGTATACTATTTTCAAATCTGAAACAAAAAAGAACACAACATTAGAATTAGTAGAAACATGGGTCTCATGTACATTGAAACACCCTGTACATCTAACTGATACATTTAATAGCAAATTAAAGTACTGTAAATTGTGGCGTATAAATCAACCTTTCAAGATTGAAAAAATCTACAAAACAAGGGGTTAACTTATACGGCAGGGCTAAAATCCAAATCTTTACCATAAAGTTGTCAACCTGTGGTAAAGGTTGGGATTTTAGCCCTGTTATATAAATTGATCCATTGTTTTCTTGAAATTTTTTTTCAGGATTAAAAGGTTGACTAATACGCCACAATTTACGGTAGCTGCTTATCAACTTTTCCAAATTGTAATGTGAACTTGGATTCTGAACATATTTTTATTCAACAATTTAATTGTGTTAAAAAAAAATAACATTCAGAACCATAAAATATGCTTTGTTATTTCTATTACAATATACTGTATTGTGGGTCCTTCTAAAAATTGTCACTGAAAACTTTATGGAAAGGAAAGGGGTTGTCACTTCATCTCAGTGACAAAATGACAAAGATGTTTTTACAATTTAGTTCTCAGGTTTATAAAGATGTTCATGATTTAGGCTGGTCATTTTTGTTAGTTTCCTTTCATTGGGAGGATAAAATTCCCAGCAAATTCTAAAGGAAAATATCAAAGTCACAAAAGAGGAGTTTCTAAAACATTTGATCCCCCCCCCCAAAAAAAACAACAAACCCACTTTGTTGTTAGCTCAGTTGGCTGGAGCTATAGAATAAGCTGACTGTATCTCCATAGAGGGGTAAACCCTCACAACACTAATGAGTATCCAGGAAATGACACTAAACTATCTGATGGTGACGCTCCAGTTCTGGAGCTTTGGAAATGTGGAGTATCCCTTCATTGCCATGACTCTCAGGTTAACCCTGACCAGGAGTGGTAGTACTTGTCAGAGTCCCATCTATGGGTAAAATAGAACTATTTAACTATGTGCAAACAAATGATTGATACTAAATTGAATTATTGGCATTAAAAGTCAATACTTGAAACCATTTAACTGTGTGCAAACAAATAATTGATACTAAATTGAATTATTGGCACTAAAGGTCAATACTTGAAAACATTTATCTGTGTGCAAACAAATGAGTAATAGTAAATTTTATTATTGGTATTATATAGCAATGTTTGAAACCATTTAACTGTGTGCAAACAAATGAACACTAGCTTGTTAAAAAATATTGTTACTTACAAAGTATTCACTCAAAAATCATTCATAATATGTGTATAAACTGGATTTGGCATTTAATAAGCATCAAGGGTTGGTATGCCATTAAACAAAATAACCTAACCTGACTGCTTTTTAGTACCTCAGAAATGTAACAGCTAAAACTTAACACACAAATTTTCTTATCATTTGCTTCAATCAAAAAGGACCTTTAACTTCCACCTATCAGTCAGTTCTCTGCATCACTACTCAGAGATTGATGCTAGGAGTGGGAGACCATTATATACCCAATGAAATGAGTGTGTTACAATATTCCTCTTTTTTCTGAGTAATGAAATGACTAAAAATATTTTCCAAGTCTTATATACAAGTTGTTTGAAAAGCATTGAAACTAGCTTCATAATTTTCATTTAAATTTATTGAATTTATGAATGTTTATTGAAGAGAGTTGATCAGATTTGTAGGATTCCTAAATAAGAAATCTCCTGTGTTAGGGGACACAGGAAATTCAGGATGAATTCCCTTTGACGGGCTGGGGAATTCGCCCTCTTGGAACCGAAGTTTCAGACTGTCAAAACATAGAATTCTCAGCTCCTGACACTGATCGCCAAAAGGCAGAACGTATTCTTCAAATAATATTCCTTGGACTGTTTAGGAAACTCCTCCTGAGGGGAAGAATGAAACTGTGAGTACGACTTGTAGATGCTTTATATGTTGTGACATTTATTAAATATGGTATATGGGCATTCTCTATTTTTCTTAATTAAAGTACCTCTTTTATTTTGCTTGAAGACTTGTATTTTAGGTACTGAGCTGACAGACAATGAAAACTCCCTCAGATTGATGCTCAAAGTTGATATTACATATGGCTTCCCTCAGTTTAAATAACCCTTTCACTACCTCCGAGAAGTGATACATACAAATATTTCACTTTTTCAATTTATCACAGCTGAGCTTTCACATTTTTTAAAGATTGCATTGGTCCCTTTGACCTATTCTTCCTTTTCATTTTTATCTAATTTCCTCTATGATATTTAAGTCTAGACTTTGTGTAAACCAAACTTCCCACCTGCATCAGCCAGACACATTTGCCTTGTAAGCATTCTATCACATGAAGTGAAATCAAACTAGAAAAAAAAATCTTTCATAAAATTTTTTTACCAGATTATTCTTCACCAAGTGAATATATTTTAGATGTACTATAAAAAGAAAATATCACTTATTGGCACTGAAAATGTTGATACTCTCTTTTAATATGATGCCAACTCTTCTTGAATCTGAAACTGTAGAACAGGAAATAAAACAAAAATGACATGATGATTGTTGGCCTGAAGAGAACATAGACATTAAAAGGATCAGGGAGAATGAACATTGACAGATATATTGATTGATTTTAACCTCATTTCAACTTTTCTTGGTTTATTTTATGCAAAGAGGTTAAGGAATCACATTCAGTATACGTTTATATTTATATTTTTTGAATTGTTGCTTCTTAACAGTTTTTTTTACACACGGCTCTCTATCAAATATTTTAATTTATTAAATACAAATAATTTGCACGTTTGTTTAGTTTCAAGTATTCCTGTCTAATATCGATAGTTACATGGTTTCAAGTAATTATTTAAAAACAGATCTCTTTGACCCCTGAATAGTAACCTAACAGTTACAACTCTAGGTCACAGTGGAGCTGGGAATAATGGAAATAAAGGAGTATTTCACTCTCCCCAGAATTGCAAAACTGAAGCCTTACCACCAGGTGTAATTTTGTGTCATTACCCTGGACCCCAGTTTTTGGAGGGGAGGGGAAAGTCTTACCCTTCTTCAGAGGATAAAGACAATGTATCCTAAGCCACACTGACAGGAAAGAAATGAATATTGTAGTTGCTAAACCTATGATGATAGAATACAATTTTGGATGACACGTAGGTAGATAGTATAACTGCGTAGTTGATACGAAACGCATAAAAAGTCGCACTGAAAATTCAAGAACTAGAAAGTCGAATTACTTTCTAACTGTTATCCAAGAACCATATGCTATTTTTGCCGGGTTACATGCAGACATAATGAGAATTTTAGTAATACTAGGGTCATTCAATAAATAAGGGAAATTTTTCGACTGAGGAAGGATACATTATATATGTGAGTGTCATTCCATATATAAGGGGAATTTTTTGAAAAAAAAGCAAAATTAATTTTCTTTTTGTAAATTCTTCATTGTTTGGAATTAGTTTATAGCAAAAATGATTTTAATCTCACAAAAATATTTTCTTTCAGGCGATTCAAAATGGTAGAAAATCAGAGTGCTTTAAACTCGAACAGAAGTCTGTCATTAATTTTTAGCTGACTGAGAAGTACAAACCATGTGAAATTTACAGAAGAATGTGTGATGTGCTCGGACGAGAATGTTTTAGTGTAAAAATGCTTACAAGTGGACAAAACATTGATTAGAATCGTAGTGGCAAACCCGATACAAAAAGATAGTCCATGGAATGGAATTATACTGAATCTCCGGCAATGAAAAAGACCTGGGTGCAGCAGTCAGTAAAGAAGGTCATACTGGTAGTCTTCTGAGACATGAAAGAATCCATCACTTTCCATTTCTCTGAAAAAAGTGCAACGATAAACAGTGCTTTCTCTTGCCAACTTCTTAGGTAAAATTCACTGTATTTATTGAATGACCTTGTATAGTGATAAAAAAAGATTACGAGTATTACAATTCACCATAATTCATTGTTTTGTTTTGTAAATAGTAAACAATGAGACAGCCTTTAATTTATAAATTTTATTATCCATATTGGAATATTAACAGTATAAAAGGTAGGAAAACAAAAACTGTCTTCAAATATTCAGCTTTGCTGGGAAATTAAGGCATTAAATTTAAACTGTAAGTTATAATTGAACTTGACATTTTTAAATAATCAATAAATTCCAAATCTGTATCATGTTGATTAGATCTATCTATACACAATAAGTATTTGTGTATTACACGCACCTCTAACTGTGGATCATGAAATTCTAGAAAAAAAATATCGTGTATAATACGAATTGACGAATAACGACTCCACCCCGATATTTTGCAATATCTTATATTGATTATAACAGAAAAAATTCTTTTTTATATTAATTTCAGTTATGCACTTTTGTATACTAAGAAGTATTTTAAATTCTAAATTTCAAATAAGTCTTTATCTGACATTTCTTTAAAAAAATTTCTTGCATCACAATTTTTTCCTACTCGTAGAAAAATTCTGATCCATTCATTTCAAATCTAAATTTTTTCTCATACAAAGCCAGGAGAGTCAGCTAATACAATAATAATAAAGATACTAATCACTTCACTGTAGGTTGACAAGGATTGAGTTAAGAAAAGTTTGAATTTACTAAGCTTTTTCCTTAGATGTGGCATGAGGTCGTATGAATGGAGCACCCAATAAGACCCGAACTCACTCGTGAAAGTTTGCTAGTCTAGTTTGGGAACCATTACACCACCCGAGGCGTCCAACTCGAGAAACATAAAGGATAGTAATGAAGCAGAGAAGTCACTCTTGACCTTATGTTACCAAGTATTTGTCGCTGCCTCCCACCAGACACGACTTGACACAAGGTCAAAAGCCCGAAGGCCGATTAAAGTGGGGATAAAGGGGAGGGGAAGGTCGGGAACGAGCCGAGACTCGAACCCTGCTTGTCTGTGCTGCTCATCGGCTCACTTAGTGCAATGTAAGCCTGATGAGGCAAGCAGTTTCACGAACCCAAATGTGGGTCCGGGCACGTATGCCAGTTTGCGGCTTAAACTAGACGCTTGGTCTAGTGCCGTACAAGGGGGACAAAGGAGACAAAAAGGCAGCTCGCCCACACGAAGGTAGCCTAGTCGAAACTAGGTGCCTAATTAAAGGCCCCAAGTCTGCCATTGTTCCTTTTCCAGGGCCACGCTCCGGACCGAAGTCCAGAACAGGCTCCGGGGCGCTCGCCAGGAGCTCGCCCTTGACCTTATGTTACCAATTTATAATTTATAATTTACGAAGCTCTTTGCTTCGATGTGGCACAAGGCCGATTGAATGGGGCACCCAATGAGACTCGAACTCACTCTTGCAGGTTTGCTAGTCAAGCTTGCTAACCATTACACTACCCGAGGTGCCCACCTTATGTTACCAATTGTCCGTCCTGAAAAAGATTGGGTAAATATATAGAGGAAGTGAATCTTTAGCATAAACTAAATGTGAAGTTACTTCCCTTATGATATTAATATAATTTGCATAAGTAAGAAAAAGTGAAATTTAGTTTTGAGATTGGGAGGCTTTACGTAGGAAAAGGTTAGTGCATGTATTTTTTAACTGTATTAAATTGATTGTTTGAATGAAGTAATTCATTTTCTAATGAAATTTCTTCTTTGTTTTTTAAGATTAGTTTTTTTCTTATTTAATGCTTGAAATACCTGAGCAGTTGGTTTGTAATTAAACCACTGAGCTAAACTTTCATTTGGCACATAATCAATTAATTTATGATAATAAAACAAACTCAATGTCACTATGTATGATAAAAAATTGGATTACTGATGTACAGCTATTTTTTTCACGTATTTATGTCTGCTATATTTGAAAATGACTTTGTTCTTTGGGGATTTGTTAATTTTTGAGAAAAAGGAAATTGTAAGACCAATGAGTTGGTCTAAAATTAGGTGTCCACGTTACAGTAGATGTATGATGCATAATTAGATACTGACTTTTCATCTGATTTTTATAATACCTGATATTCAGTTTATAATGTAAATTTAATGAACCGTGACTTTATCAGTCCAACCATTTTGTGATTAACCCTGTTTAGACTAATTCTAAATGTTTTATCAATAACAATTTAAATTTGAAAATAGAATATTTCCACGGGTTAGAGTTAATAAACACTTTGTGTGTGAAAAAAAAGTATCAAGCTGAAGCTGTATTTACTCTGACAGAAATGGATACTGAATAAAAGTTAATTTCCTTATCGCCCCTTTTGGCTTTTAACACTTATTTCATTCAGATTTTTCATTGGTCGAAGCATCTCTAAAACCCTTTCGATATGGTGGGAAGCAGTGCTATAATATTTTCTTTAATTCATCCACTTCCTCAAATCTCTTGGTTTTCCCGTGAATTTTCAGTTTGTGGGGAAAAAAGTTGCACAGTTGGGCTCAAATGAGTGCGGAGGGTTTTGCACTTGCAGAATTCTGTGTTTCACCAACATCTACACACGATAAGTATTAAAATGGCACTTACTCACTTAGAAAGCTGTCTGGGCACCTAGAAACCAATCTATTTTACAAGGTGCTCAGATCTACACAAGTTTTCATTTAAAACTTAGAAAGATCGTCTTAATACTTCTTGATCACACTTCCTATGTACAGAATTGCTGGAGTTGGTCTATTCTATGCAAGTGCCAAATTAAGTTTGTTTTATACAAATTGTTTTCCCCATTGCCTCTCGGATTTCATTATCTCACAGACTTGGAAATTAGAGAAATTCTATATACAGCGTAAACTAAGGAATGTTGTTAGAATAAAAATCTATGTACACAGTTGGGCAAAAAATGAGCATGGGCCATATAGTTTTATTGATGAGTTAGCATAACACAAGACATTTGATATGTAGACACTTAGTCCTTTTTAATATGGGATCGTTTTACCGTAGGATTTTTGGGGCAAGGTAATTCTTTTTGGCAATCTTTTCTATTGTTCAATAAAAATGCTTTCCTAATCATTTTTAATTGTTTCTCATTACGAATCTTCATTAGAAAATATCTTACCAAACAGCTTTCATTTTATTATATTAAAAATATTTTCAATTGGATTTAAATCTGGAATTGTAATGAGGTTTCAATAAGCCACTTTTTGTCAATTTTGCAGTATCAATGTTAAAAATGAGTATTTGAATAAGCAAGTAAAAAATTTCTTACAAGGAAATAAAAGTCGAAGTACAACTTTTATTTCCTTGTAAGAAATTTATTACTTGCTTGTTCAAATACCTATTTTGAACATTGATACTGCTAAATTGACAAAAAGTGGCTTATTGAAACCTCATTACAATTCAAAATTATATTAAAACAACATTTTTTCTTAAGCTCTTGATTTTTTTTCTTTTCTAATGAAAACTGTATAAAAAAAATTTCGTCGGAAAACAAATTCGAATAAAGATGGCTGCTCATGTAAGATGATCCAGAGAAGTAATCTTTAATTTGTCTTGCTTTTATTTTCTAATTTTAAAGATTTCTTAAATGGTAAATTGTAATAAAATTATTAAAGTTTCCTTTTTCTATTTTAAATGACTTTGTGTGTGATTTTAAACTAAGTCAACACTTAAACACTGTGTACTTTTTATTTTAGAGAAAAAAAATTTTTTTTTTTTCATTTTATAAGTTGGAGGGGAATAACTTTCATATCATTCAATGTAGAATGATCATCCATTTCTGGAACAGTTATTATTCAAAAAGACCAGACACAACTCGAATTTTTCTCAGTCAGCTGAGGCTGTAGAATATACCGACTGCACTTCTGCAGAGGAGTAAGACTCCCAACGAGTGCCCTGAATATGACACTAAACAATCTGATAGTGAGGTTTCAGTAATATTGGAGCTTTGAGGAATGTGGAGTACCCCTTCATTGCCATTGCTTCCAGGTCCACGCTGGCCCAGAATGATAGCACCTGATAAGAACCTTATCTATGGGTTAAATAAAACTAAACTGCACACTTATGCAAAACTGAATTGTTTAATATAGAACTGTTTTGACATTTAACTGTGTGTAAAGAAAATCTATACTTACTCTAAACTGAATTCGCTGAATTAGAACTGATTGAATAAAATTAATAGCTTGAAATAGAAATGTTTTTGACAATTAAACTGTACTCATGCTAAACTGAATTGTTTGAAATAGAACTGATAATTTATATAAAAATGTATTTGGCATTAAATAACCTACAAAGCTTGATATGCTGTGAAAACCAACCAACACTCGAATTCTACTTGTTCCTGATATGTGAAAGTGAATCCTCATTGTAAAATGAGATTTTAAGTAAAAACTGTGTTGAGTTTGAGGGTGTTAAATTTATTCAAAAAAGAAAAAAATCAAAATTTAACAAGTTTATTTTTCTTTCAATGTTCAAATTTTATTGGTAAAATTCAAATAATAAAAAAATTGTCATTTAGAAAAGACCTAAAGCGGAACTTTTAATAATTTTTTTAGAATTAGAAAAAAAAAAAAATGAAGACGAATTAAACATTACTTCTCTTGATCATCTTACATTAATAGACATTTTTATATAGATTTGTTTTTCGACAGTGTACATTTTTTGATATTGTTTCATAAAAAAACATCACAAATCAAAAGCTTAAGCAAAAATAAGTTGTTCTGAAGTAACTCTGAACAAATTATAATCTCATTTTCTTTTAAAATAAAATACTTGCAAATTCAACTCTCCCCTAAAGTGATATCTGTTCAATTTACTGAAATGAAAAATTAATCAATTGTTGATAGTGGTCCTTTCCCAATGACTATTTTAGCATTAATATGCTTGTCATATCGAATTAGTCCACCAACTCTAGAAAAATGAGAAAGTCCCAACACCATAATTCCACTATTTCCATGTTTAATCATTGTCTTCAAACATTCTGGCGCGATAATGTTTTAACTAATCAAAGACAACGTTTTGGCACATCACTACAAAGGCAAAATTTTGATTCATCTGACCATATTATGCTCTCAAACCATTTTGTATCAAAATTACAATTTTAGCTGCAAAATGCTATCTGTCCTTGACTGACTTTTTTTAAATGACAAAAGCTTCTTAGCTCATATTTTTGACATAATTCCATTTTCTTAGAGGCTTCTTGTGATAGTTCTTCAAGATACTCTTCCCTTCACTAGTTTGAACTTGCAAAATTTATTCGTTGAACATATTTTTTCATGGTAGCTTTTGGATTACAAGAATCCATTTTTCTTGTAATAGAACCGATTTTTTTTCTCTAAATTTAGATCAATTCTCTTTTCAGAAGACGATTATGTCTATACATTTTCACTATTTTAGATATAAAAAATCTGTTCATATTTTGCATTTCATTCCTATATCTGTTTTTCATTAAGTTAAGGCTAGTTTTTCTCGGTTTAAGTGGAAGGTATTTTTTGCTATAAGGTTCTGAAAAACCTAAAAACAAGTTCCATTGAAAAAAATCTCGAATATTTTGAAAAAAAGATAAAAATATTGGCTCATTTCTTTAGTCCGTCAGAGTTTTATTTTAATAGTTTTTAATCACGCCTTATATATCCAAAATTCTATGGAAGTTACAAATTAAGTTTGTTTTATATAAATTAGATTTTGTTTCTTTTCATTGCCCCTTGAAGCTCATATTTCACAGACTTGTAAATTATAGTAATTCTGTCATACTGCATAAAAAGCAATGTTATATTAAACATCGACAATGTTTATAATAAACATTCCCTTCTGTAAATGATATCTTTTGAATAAGTAAAAGTATCTAAAGACCAAGTTATCCGATATTTATCATTTGATGCTAATTACATCAGCAATTGGGCGAAGACATTGGGTGTTACCTGTGTGTTATGACTGTCACACACACACATATATATGATTAATAAATGTTAGGAACTTTCAGACAGAGAATCAATAAAAGCCATCAAGACTTTTTCATATTTTGTTTGTTAGTTTAGTATCCATTTAGATCATAAGAATCGCTTTTCTTCATTTCATCCCACCACCCAAACAACTACAAGTTTATAAGAATAAAAGCATGTTGAGTCTATTGGCAAGCCCGCAGAGAAAAATTGCTTTTGATATCAGAATTTTCAGTTACATGTACAAAGGTTGGGAAAGGGATACAATCTATGTATGTTCACAAAAATGTCAGTTTGTTTTAAAATGATACGGAGAATTTCTTTCAAATGTCTAAAGGGAATCGCGGTGTCATCAATTTGCGGTAGAAATAGTCAGATGTGTAACGTAGCAAAAAGGGATTGGAATCAAAGCGTAATTTTCAAGGATTAAAGTGTGGAAAAATAAGATACACTTAAGATATTGTGGCTTGAAACCTATTTTATTTTCTTTCATTGAATCAACATCTCATTTCATTGATATTTCATTTATTTTCACAAGCTATTTTTTTATATTTTTTGTATAAATTAAAATACAAGTTTTGTATTTTATTATTTATTTTACTTAAAAATTATTTTGATTCTATTATTTTATTAAAGAACCAAAAATATTTTTATTCAAAATTCAGTGTTTTGTATAAGTAAATAAATAAATAGTCCACACATGAAAATTGATGTCAATTTTGTTTTTGATGTACCTAAATAAATACAATGTCAGTCTTACATTCACCACCCAGATGAGAAAGTTTTTCATTTGCCTGCCTCCCTTTTGTGAACAATGAAATCTCAAAATGACGTCTTATCAAGCTTTAATTGGGACATATCAGTAATATCTTGTCTACACATTCTCAACTATAAAGGTTTTTAATTTTGGGACTTCACATCAAAAATAAATAAATAAATAAATATAGACCCTTCTCCCCCGACGAAAAAATACTTCAAAAAGAAAAATAGTGACAGAATTTCTAACTCTGTAAATTTAAGAACATGAACATTAAAGTAGCATTGTATTTGCCTGTCCCACCTCTCACAAAAAGTTTGACACAGTCGAATTTAATTCAGAGGTACACACGCAACGTGTGAGGCTGGAGACAAAAAAATAGTTCCGTCGGTATAACTTAAAGAGACGCTGAGCGAAATAGTTTACACCCGTCACGGATTACTGGTTGGGGGGTATTAAAGTGTTTGACGTATTTTGAATCTTTTCCAATATTCAAAGAATTTAACGTTAAGAATTAGTGCGGCGCAGTACTTCCTGGATATTTAAAAAAAAAAAAAAAATAAGGTGATAAAGCTTAAAACGGAGAAAAGCGTTTGTCGAGACGTCCGAAAACATTTCTCGACAAACGTTTTCTTAATCCCCCCCCCCATACTTCTTTTTTTTTTTTTTTTTTTTTTTTTTTTTTTTTTTTTTTTTAAGAAATAAAGCATGCCAAACATTTCATGAAAAAAAGCTAAGAATAAATCTGAAGTCACAGACAGTAAAATGCCGGATCTTACGCAGGCATAGCTCGGAGCAGTCACGTGGCGAAACAAATTGTTGTAACCAATAATAATTGAGAAAAAATTTAAATCTCTGATTGCGTTCAAGCCTAGCGTCTTCCGTTTACCAGTAGCTCATAAATCTTCACTGTCAGTCAGCTGAGCACTTGGTCAATCGCTGTAATTTACCAAACATGTCATACTTATATTCACTCTTGGACCACCGATGCGAAACAGAAAATAAAGGTTCTTACCGAATCAAGTAAGTAGTTAAGTTTGACTATTACGAAATATCACGCATACATATCAAAAAACTTATTACAAGGATCTCTGACTCATACAGACATACACACATCATATACATAAAGTACCTTCCATTTGATATCACGGATATTCATTTTTCAACTTAATCATATTTTGTGTAATTCTTAATTGTTACCAACATGTTTCTTAATTTTGTCATTCGTACATCTTTAGCATTTTCTATCTTTCCAAGAAAGGGAAGTTTTCTCTCTCGGGCCATTGGCCAAATGAGTAGAGTGTTCGCCAATGGGCTGGGAGACCTAGGTTCAATCCCAGGTCGAGTCATATCAAAGACCTAAAAATGGTACTTGATGCCGCCTTGCGTAACACTCAGCATTATAAGGTAAGGATCAAGGGTAAAGTGGAGCAATCCAGGGTAAGGAGTAACGCCCCCCCCTCGGTGTAGTAGCTGTTGAAAATGACCCTTCCGGTTATCCTCAACTAAGGTCGGCGACTATAAACAAGACGGAAAGTTCCTATTCAACAATCGGAAAGATATAATGCCTACTCCAGCTGCTACACGCTCTTCTAAATGAGTTCCAAGAAAATAGACAGTCAAGCTATATTGTTAACGAAAATTTTGTTAAACATATTAAAGATTATTTTGTGAGAGTGCTTTAAGAAAAAAAAATCACATTTGCTGAAATGTGCTTGAAGAAGGTAAAAATGTTAGCGCATCAAATCTTCCCGGAAACCAATAACAATAAGGGTTGAAGAAATTGCAGCCGATATTGAGGGCAAGCTAGGTTCTGTAGGTTTAATATCTATATCGATTGTAATCGTCAGAATTTTAAATTTTCACGAGTTATATTGACAGAAGTATTAATGCATTCTATTCATTTCAACTTGTAATGTTTATACGTTCTGTAGATAAAGTCTTTAATGTTACTGGAGAAGTTTAGTATTCAAAGATACTGTTACAGGATAAGTGAAGAGCAATAACAAAATGAAATCTTTCTTTTAAGAATTTCAGTGTGATGACAGACTTGGGCCCCTGCAATTATTGGTCTCAAGATCAGCTTTTTTTTTTCTAAATAAAAATCAAAATAGCTTCTATTTTCATTGCATAATTCATGTGTCAAGTCGGTAGAATTCGGAAATGTTATGCGTGTGGTCGGTTCAAGAATCAATTTAATAAAATCTCGAACACTTAGCCCTGAGCCAGGTTAAAGAATTTCCAGAACTTGAAATTGCGTATGGAGATCGGGTATATATCGTTGGCTATGCAAAGAGAAGATGTTTTATAGCCTGGAGTATCAATCTCCTTGAAAATTAAAGGTAAATTTAATTCTGTGTTGAAGAATAACTGGATTAGTGATTATTCATAAATATTACCACTCGTTTTAAAGATCTTAATTTAAAATCAAAAAAAGAAAAAGGAGACTTTTTGTGGCTTAGTAGCTTA
Source organism: Sepioteuthis lessoniana (assembly GCA_963585895.1). NCBI lineage: Eukaryota > Metazoa > Mollusca > Cephalopoda > Myopsida > Loliginidae > Sepioteuthis > Sepioteuthis lessoniana. The sequence goes on along the minus strand of OY757920.1, from coordinate 52,379,938 downwards.
CGTACTGGACTACGACATGCTTGTAAGCGAGTTCGAACTCCAATCGTGTTATTACATTTACTTTCGGACTAATACCCTTAGGAAAGGTATGATCCCCTTTATCCCTTTATAATTAGTTAAATTGTACCACCTCTGGTCTTCCATAAGGAAGGATTTTGCATTAAATAACCCACGAAGGTTGATATTCTATTAAAGAAAATAAAACAAAAGGCAAATCGATTCATTTATGAAATGAATGTTTATATAAAAAGCATTTAAAATAAAATATCAGTTTTGGGAAAGTCAACTCTGGTCAGGTAAGATTTTCTATTTCCTTTAATTATCCAAGTATTTGTAATCAGTATGTTAGTTATGCTAATGTGTTTAATGATTTGAAAAATTTAGAGTTAAAGTTAAAGCAACAGATTTTAACCTTTTCTACATATCAATTTATTGTTGATCATCGAAAAATATACAACACGAAACGAACTGCAAATTGAAATAAGCGAGCAATGAGCTTTTATAGTAGAAATTGTAAGATGTTTCAATAATTTTATATTAGTTTTCCCGAAGAATACTCCCCCTCAAAAATAACGAGCTCAGTATGAAGATAGGAGTTATCCTAATTATTAGCATGGAAAATGATCCATTTTGCCGAAAAATATTAGTATTGACATATTGTAATGATTAATACAGATAAGAAAACTGAATGTAACCCTTAGACACATACACGCATATATATAGTGTACTTAAGTAACAAGTTGTCTAGGCTTTGACTAGTATGAGGCACTTTCTTCTTCACCTTAATCCGGACACAAGAAAAATAACAAGATGCTGTCTTCAACCGAATATGTCTAGAGATTTGATTCTCTTGAATTTTTTTTTTCTTTTACGGCCAATAACTATTATTATAAAAGTTGCAGAGTATAGTGCAGATAGTGTAATAGTGAGATTTTTTTTAACTTTTTATTTTCTGGTTTGTTTCATTGATTAAAAAAAAAATTCAGACTTTATTAATTTATTAATCTCCACTTAACGGAGCTTCCTGATGCATATATCTAATGTGGGGATTTTTTTTGTATGAATACATGTTAGTATTTAGTGATAGTCTCTTATTTTATTTATTTTTTTGTTATTTTTTATTTAATTTTTTTTGGTAAATCGTACGTCAGCCTGAGACTATTCTTGTGTGTGAAGAGAGAGTAAAAAAAAACGTAAGTGTTTAGAAAATCAAACTGTAAATGTTATGAATGCATAAAATTATATATGGAAAATCATTATGATGAAAGCGATTTTTCTGTTAGAACTGATGCATGAAGCCATATAAAGGTATCGTATTTTTCTTGGGTGTTTTATTCTGTGGCCACGTATTTCCCCCCCTCTCTATTATGTGTCTTCAATTTTATTGGGATCTACGATGTTATACTTATGAGCAACAGTATCGTGAGCGTAAACACCATAACCAATTTGATCGAGATTTCCATTTGCTCATCAACCATCACATAAAATTCGGCTCCCTGCATAATTGCTTCCAAAATATTGGCTTGTCTGTTGGGCATCTTACAATAAAACATTTTCCAGTGTTGATTTAGATTGCTTTGGAAAAAAAGCCCTCTTCACGCCATTGATACCTTTCCTCGTGAAAGGTAAATTTATTGTATTAAAAACATTCTTTACGATACCTTTCCACAATATATGTAAATAAAAGCAGAGTTAGGAATCCAATAGAGTTACTTATTTGTTTTGGTGATTGTGGATTGAGAGGATTTTTAAAATGACAAAAATAAAGAACGATTTCGGTCAGTTAGATCAGAAAAATGTTAATAGTTATAGATATCGACTACTTTTTGTTTATTTGTTATTTTTCAAATCTGTAATAAAATAGAACGGCGAAGTCTACTAATTGACAATTTTCCCGCCCTTCAAAAATAGAAACGGGTATGAAAGTGGCCTCGAAGGTCTGATTGAAGTGTTTGGTGGTAGGGAGAGTATTTAGTGGAGTCTCAATCATCAAGGATCAATATTAAGTTATATACTAATGTTGCAGGACTTATGAATATTTCGATCCCGCAGATGTTTGAAATAAATGACCACAGCTAAGGCAAGGGGGTATGTTAAGTGTCAATTTTTTACTGGAAATAAGAAAAGTGAAGGGAAGTTTCTGTTTATGTCGAAAGCGTTGACTCTACAGTCTTATAGTTCTTGACGACAGTGAGTCTGGGTGACACTTGAACAGGATGCTGATACATCTATGTGGCCTGGTAGTCTGTGGACAGCAGGAAGGTTTGAAGTGTGGGGTCGCTGAGGCAAGCTAGTCGACGTCCCGGTGATTGAATCTAACCTGGGGTTTGGTCGGTGTTAGCTGAAAGTCATCGTCGGTCCAAGAGGTGTGCACTGCTCACGGACTGGTGCAAGGCTAGTAATTTGTAGACTAGATAATATGGCCAGAGTTGCCTGGCGTTGTTGCATTAGGCTGGTTAATCTGGGTGGTCGATGCCACTAGCTGGATAGTCCGGAACTAGCTGGTCTTTTAAGTTGGATTGACGAGAAAAACTTTCTTGCCGTGAAAAAGGCAGTTAAAAGGAGCTGGACTGCTGAGTTCACAGGGTGTCCAAGATGTAGGTGTATGGTTGTCTAGAACTCGGGAGGTCATAGAAGTGAAAGAAGCAAAGTAAATCCTTTCGCTCTGGGCCGGGAACACAATCCACTTGCTGCTGTTGTCTTTTACAGCTGATTTTATAAAGAAGCTGGCTGCTTTTCTGGTGAACTCGAATGCTTAAGATTTTGGCAGGAATACTTTAATTTCTGTGTATAATGAAATCTGTCATTAAACAACCAAGAAAAGGTAGAATACTACTTGCTATATGCATGTGATTGATGAACCCCTCCGCACGAGTAGGATGCGACACAAGGTCAATTTTTTCTGAGGAGTTTAACAGGTTTTAATTCTGAGTTTCCGCTTGCTTTTTTCCATGACTGTATTTTTCATTTCTCACCTTTACCACCAGAATGTCTCTTAAACATTCATCAAGCTTGTCCCTAAAATTACAATTCTGGAACAATTTTCTCATTTCAGTGACGTATTGACTGATAGCTTTATTATCCGTCTTTTGCCCTCGAATAGAAGAGAAAACGCCCGTGTACTTCATTATATGCAAATGCTTATAATCTTGGCTAGAAGACCAGACGTACTTGACAATTTTTCTTTACTTTTTGTTGACTGCGTCGTTTCAGCAGATCACAGTAAAAGATAAAGAAAAAATTTCGGATAAAAACTAAAATTAAAAAACAAAATAAAGATTGACAGATTATCTTCTCAAATACATTTTGAGTTACTACATCTGATTTCAAAATATTTTTGTTAAAGTCGGTGTGAAGTTTATTACAATTCTGAATAAATTTCAATTTATTCCATAAAATATACATGGATTATTGCTACTTGTCCAGGATAGTCTGTTGTGGAAACTGGTAATACACTAAACTGTATCTGACGATTAGGTCCCACTTCTGGAGATCTGTGGGGTACCCCTTCATTGTCATAATTTCCAGGTGCACTCGGACTCGAAATGGTAATGTCTATAAGGGTCATATCTATGGGTCAAATAGATCTCTTGGAAAATTATCCGTATTTGATTGGAATACTTAAAACCACATAACTGTAAAATACTTGTATTAAAAATAGTTACTTGAAGCTCAAGCGCTCTATCTATCTATCTATCTATCTATCTATCTATCTATCTATATATATATATATATATATATATATATATAATCATTAGTTATTTAAAAACATACCGAAGAATAAGCAAATATTATTAAGTATAAATAATTACTGGAAGCCAGGATCAAAATTATAAATATTACATAGGAATACTTAGAACCATAGAAGGCGACCATAGTCGAGGGTGACCCGAAGGCTCCCTTTTCGATAGCTTACTACACCAAGGTGTAGGGGAGGGCGCTACTCCTTTCCCTGGATTGCTCCACTTTACCCTTGATCCGTACCTTATAATGCTGAGTGTTAAGCAAGGAGGCATCAAGTACCATTTTTTGAGTCTTTGGTATGACTTGACCTGGGATTGAACCCAGGTCTCCCGGGCGATTGGCGAACACTCTAACCGCTAGGCCAATGTCCGGGACTTTAAAAAGCTCTTAAACGACAAAAAAACATAGATATGAAATTTATTCCGTAACCTCTTGGCATAAAATAACCCTATACCTGTTGAAATGACAATAAAACCAATCAAGAGATTTTAAGGGGATAAAAATCTGTAGACGATAGAGCTGAAAATAATGTTCCCTAAACATTCCATTTTTTTTTTTTTTCCTTTTGTTTATTTTCATTGAAAAGTAAAAGGAAAACCTTTTAAGATATTTTACCTAAGTCTGGGATCTTGTTTTTGTTCTATTACTTTTTATATTTGTATGTTTTGTGCATCATACGTATAGAATTTTCCATCTCCATACTCTCCAGAATTATGTCTTGTATAATTGTGGAAATAAAAGTTGGAAACATAGCAGCTACACTTGGTATCGGGACACTGAGTCCTTATGAAAAGACGAAACGCCGAAAACTTACCTGTCTGATTTTCCTGACAATATGAAATGGCAAGACTTATTTTTCTGTGTGCCACTTGGATGCTCGTATAATAGCTGCAGCATAAGCTTCGTCTCATGAAATACCATTTTTAAATTTTTTTACTTTATTTGCTTTGAAACATGGTATTCACTAGGTATTAAGAAAATTTTGCTCTTTTGCATTAAAACGAATTAAAAATAATCAAAGTTATTTTAGGTTACACTTTAGTTTTATTTGAAAGATAGTAACATCATAATTATCAGTATTAAAAGCAAAACAACATTAAATATCTAATTAATTTTTGATAATTTGAAAATTTAAATTTACCAGGAATTTATGACTTTACCTAACTGGAACACCGGACATTGGCCTAGCGGTTAGTGTGTTTGCCAATGGCCCGGGAGACCTGGGTTCAATCCCAGATCGTCATACCAAAGACTCAAAAAATGGTACTTGATGCCTCCTTGCTTTACACTCAGCATTATAAGATACGGATCAAGGGTAAAGTGGAGCAATCCAGGGAAAGGAGTAGCGCCTTCCCCTACACCTTAGTGTAGTAGCTATCGAAAAGGGAGCCTTCGGGTCACCCTCGACTATGGTCGCCAACTTACTTACTTACCTAACTGGAGGTTACGTAAATAGAAAAATATTAAAATACCAAAATACTTTTAAAGTATCTGGAATAAAATTAGAAAGATTAATAAACCGATTTATGTAAAGTATTACACGTTAAGTATATCACTTACTGTATTAAAAATCCAAGTATTAGGTGAAAATTAATGACGAGATTTTCTGCGTCACATTACAAATATTGATATGAACTTTAGTTTCCCGCTAAAAATTAAGTACAAAAGGCCAACTACAAAAATAAAGAAATAAAAATAATGATCAATAGATAAGTATAGAAAATCATATCAGCAATTGTTCATTTAGTTTTTAATCTTGAAAAGGGAAAACTGAAATAATGTTTTTTTAATTGCCTTTTTAATATTCAATGTTTTACCGAGAAATAATCGACAAATCTTTCGTGGCCCTTAGAACACTAATTTTTATCTTATTTTTTAAATTTCCTATTTTTATTACAATTTTGCTTTTTTTCCTTTCATTTATACTTAAACTTGAAATTGCTTAATTGTTCCTGTAGGCTTCCATACTTTTTCGTCAAACATATTTTATATCATTTTATATATATATATATATATATATATATATATATATATATATATATATATAACCCCCCCCCGTTTATTGCTTTAATATTTTTATTTTTCGATTGGTAAACATATTCTTTGATATATTTAGATTTAGCCTGTGATTGAAGAAAAGCAAGTTAAAATCTAAAGCAAACTCTAAGCAAAACAAAGATTAAAACAGAATTATTTCTCTAATCTAAAAGAAAATGATATTTTCTATCAAATCTATTAAAAGGTCTCAAAACCCTTTAAAATAAAATAAAATATATATATATGTTTACATTTGGAGTACTATTTTCTTCCAACAGGTCCCATTTTTTTTTAAATTTTTCATTCACACCTTCAGAATTTTGTTTTATACATAGAAAGTATATGCCATATCATATATCCCTACCGATAAATAGCGCCACACAGGCGAGGATTAGTTAAGTAACCTGAAAAATATACAAAATTTTTTGATTTATAAAATTCATTCATTAGTAAATGAACATGAAAAATCTCATTAAAATCGGACTATTCACTGACTTTTGGTTTTATTTATATATCTCAAAAGTATTTGTTATAGTACGAAAGGTCTATGGAGCCATGTTGTTAGTACCTAGTTGTTAGTTACTTACGTTTCTACCACAACGAATATCAACTAGCTTCGTTCTTCTTTTTCGGATACTGTCGCCTAATAAACAGGTCGCATCTTCTATAACTTATTATGAGACGACTTGACATTAAATTCTTGTCATCTATAGTGAGTTTTACCATTCCTGCAGACCACGGTGAAAATAAAAGAAAGCAAAAAGATAGACAATCGTCTGGATCTTGCCAGAGGACAGGAAAGCTATGGAACATGATACTAATTGTTGTCGGTGCCCTTGGAACAGTTCCCAAATGCCTGAGAGAGAGAGAGAACTGGAAATTAGAGCAAGAATTAAGACCATCCAGGCCACGGCATTGTTAAAAGCTGCTAGAATACTATTTTTATAATTCTCAGAATCTGTCTTCCAACACATTTTAGATAGTGACCACGCTTTATTAACCTTTCTAATATGAAAACTTATGTAACTGACAAATTCAGCAAAAGACTATTTACTTTACCTACTTTGAAGAAAATGAAAAGGTTCTCGACTTGACAAGGAAAGAAAAAAATTCTGTCGTTGCTAAAATTCATGCTAAGATTAAATCGTCTGTCAGATTCATTACAGTATACGGTGTGAAAATATAGGTGGTTTAAAAAGTATCAAGTCTGAAGCTAACAGTAACTGAACTATTAATCTTTTTCATAGATCCTCTTGAGATTCAACACGTTTATTCTAGAGTTTTCCATTAATCGAAGCTCCTGTTGGTGTAGTGTGAAGCTGCGATATATTTTCGTAGGTATTTTATGTGTATATGATATTAAATATTATTGTATGTACAAATGGGTTTATCTAGTCTTTCCTTTCGTTTATTCAGTATCAGTGTATCACGGATATAATAATGCTAATATTGGTCCTTACAGAGTAGGGACTCTACCACGCCCGCTGGTAAGGGCACAATCTAACAAAGGCTGACTTGAAGCTGTAAGGCCCCCGGCTTCGGCTGGGCCACCTTCGAGTGGGCAAGCTGCATCATAGTCCAGCAGGGTTCGTGCCCGACCTCCCCTCCCCTCCCCCACTACAATTGACCCTCTGGTCATTGACCTTGTGTCAAGTCCTGTATGGTGGGCGACAATGACAAATATCGACTCTATAATTGATCTTCCCTATCACCAAACTTTCTAATCTGTTTGGAATGACCGTGAAGATATATTTTTGTATCGTATATAATTGGAGGCTATGATTGTTTAACTAACTGACGTCATCAAATCTAAAAATAGGAAAAGACCTACGTGTGTGTCATGGTTTTCAGAAAGAACTTTTCCCCATTTATAACCTAAAAGCTAGTGAGTATAAGTAAAGTTGGCGACCGTAGTCGAGGGTGACTCAAAGGCTCCCTTTTCAATAGCTACTACACTGAGATGTAGGGGAGGGCGTTACTCCATTCCCTGGATTGCTCCACTTTACCCTTTATCTATACCTTATAATGTTGAGTGTTAAGCAAGGAGGCATCAAGAACCATTTTTTTAGTCTTTGGTGTGACTCGACCTGGGATTGAACCCAGGTCTCCCGGGCCATTGGCGAACACTATACTCATTATACCAATGGGCCGGTATAAATCCCTGGCACTAGTTCGTAGAAGTGGTGCGTTAAATGCTGAAGATCGGTTTATACTTTAGTACTGAAATAAAACAAGACATAAATCAAATAGAGGAAAAAATTAGATGGCCTTAGCAGTTCCTTTATTTTCTGGAACAAAAGGTAAAGAAAGGAATGATTGCCAGACAATCTAGAGCCATAAAAGGAGTCGGTTCATATAGTCATAGTAGGGATGAGGTTGATAGTGATTCTGAAATAGTGTCGTTGCTGGGTGATGGAGGAAAACTAATGGCTGGATTCCAAGTAGCTTTCCCTCCAAGGCAGCAACTTGCCCTCTCACCTAAACGGGGTAAGGGCAGGGTTTATTGCCTGGTGCCAGAGGTACTTTCTAAAGGGAAATGCCGACGGAATCTTTGCAATTTTAAAACTCACCGTTACGGGAGGCTTGCTTCTGGCGTGGCACCCCATATTAAAATGACTGTGTCTATTTCGTCTTGGTGGAAAGGCGGAAAAATATCTTGCTGTAGTCGCCCTTCGCGCTCTCCTCCTAACACATCTTACAATAAAAAGAAAACAGTAGAGGAGGTGTGATATTAGGTTGATTGCTTGGTGCTGGCGAGATAGGCTTTGTTACTAGGCACTACCGGCTTAAGAGGACTAAGTTTATCGCTTGGCGCCTGAGATGCCCTTAAAGAGGAATGCCGAGGAGATTAAGCTTTTTTTTTGTGTGTGTGATAGCCATGCATGTCTTGATTCGTGTGTGGTTCCCCACATTTGAATGATCTTGTGTCAAATCTGACTTGGTGGAGGGTTGGATAAATCCTTCATTTAAAAGAGTAAAAAAAAAAGATTTTGGAAATATCTTTTGACTATTTTGATTAAAATGTTTTGATAATCCTTTAAAATATTTCTATATGACAAATCTGTGAACCGATCGACGTGATTGTCATTTTCATGATTAGAAAATACTATTGATTCTAATTTAGATTTCTGTATATGACAGCATTTTGTTTTCTTAAAATAATTCCTTTTGTTGTAACAAATGGAAAAAAACATCAAAATTAATGAAAACTTTCAAACTTTTATTCGATTACTGGCAGTTATTGCTTCCGTCGTTGAATTGTGCATGAATACCATTTATTGCAAACTAAGGAAAATACTAGTCTACCCCGGGAAAGAGGTCCAAACTTGGATCGCAGCTGGTTATAATGACCGTAAAATATATTCCTCAGCATTGGTGATAAATTGTAAGGGGTGCTTCCGTCAGTCAAGTTGTTAAACTGACTATACACCACACATACATACGTAGTGCATTTAATAAGTTTCCTGACCTTTTTTTGTACAGGCATTTAAAATTGTCGTAGACTCTTGAAAAGTCAGTATGTTATTGCTATACATCTTATGAGATGACTGACCAATTTTTATGACTTCAGGCTCAAATGAACAGCTACAGCAGCAATTGGAATACACCCTACTAAAGCCTGATTGTCACAGCTGGTAAATTTCAAAAATGCAATCTGGACGTGAGGACAATTTAGAAGAACGATATGCAATAATATTCTGTTTTAGACTTGGAAAAAATAATGCCACAGAAACGTATGGAATGCTTCAGACTGCTTTTCGACCACCTTGCATAAATCGAGCATGAGTTTTTGAGTGGCATAAGAGATTCAAGGAAGCCAGGGAGTCTATAAGGTATGATGTGAGGAGTAAGGAAGTCAATACACCAGATTTGATTGGTCAAAGGGTTAGGATTAGGGTTACTATGTTGAGCTTTTAAGGGAGTTCAGGAAGAGATTCTGTCGGGAGAGGCCAGCACTCTTCAAATCGGGTCAGTGGCATGTCCACCAGGACAATGCACCAGTCCACAACTCTATCCTTGTCACAGGCTATTTGACCAAGATGGGCATCAAGACAGTTCCTCAGCCTCCCAATAGTCCAGACCTTGCTCCCTATGACTTTTGGTTATTTCCTAAGCTCAGAAGCTGTCGTTATGAGACAATTGAGATGAAAGCGGCTATGACAAGGCTCATTGACACGCTCACACAAGAGGACTTCCATGGGGCCTTTCAGAAGTTGTTGAAACAGTACAACAAGTGCATTGCAGCCGGAGGAGATTACTTCAAAGGGGACTAGAGTTTCATGTGTGTACTATCAATAAAAGTGCCCTTACGAAAAAAGTCTGGAAACTTATTTAATGATCCTCGTGTGTGTGTGTATATATATATATATATATATATATATATATATATATATATATATATATATAAACATTAAAACTATTGTAACGGTCACTAAGTCATGGTGTTTCATCACAACTAAAAATAAAATTACTCTTTCCGAAGGAAGGACCCAAATATGTCATTTCCCTGAATAATTTCCCCCTGTTTTAGTGCCAAAATCTTGTGGATATTTGATCAGTTATCCCCTGTCTAGGGAGAAGTCCGGTATTCCAAGAGAACTGATCGAATATATTTTACTCTTGTGCTAAAATATCAGTTATGAATATCACAAACGATAACAAATCTTTATCTTAAAAAGGAATTTAGAACTGACAAACAAGCAACTAAGAAAAAGACTGCTAAAAAACATTTACAATGTACTTGTAAAAAATTTCATACACACACGAAAACATTCGTAAATTACTATTATCAATAATGATATATAAAAAGATAATGTCTGTTCAATTCAACGTCCTGTTAATTGTTTTCAGTTTGCATGCTTTATTTATAATTCATTTCAACATTAACCTTTTATCACAATTACCTGAAAGACTCATCGGCTATCAGGTTAAGCAACATTTTGTTATAGTAATTCATGGCTAACATGCTGGACTTGCGACATCGTAGTGAGAAAGTTCTAACTCCAGTTGCGCTATTGCGTCTACTTTCGAATTAATACTCTTATCCCCCAGCTACAAGTTAAATATTACCAATACTGTTTTTCTACAATGATAACTTTGGCAATACATAACCTACGAAGGTTTATATACCATTTAATAAAGAAACCAAACCAATAATTGTTGAAGTTGCCACGTCTTAAGATAAGGATATGTAGAGCGAAATTAGACGAAGGAAAATAAAACACGTGTGCTTCTTGAAAAGGAGAATAGAAGATTAATTTTATTTTACAAAAAGGAGAGTTAAACAAAACAACTGCTTGGGTTATCTAACTTGATTTACCTCTTTTTAACAATAATGAATCAAATTTGGCTTCTCTACGACTTAAAATCGTTTTATCATTTTACAATATCAAGATGACTGTTGTAAGGACTTCGTCATCCAGGTTCCCAGGGCTCAGAATTTCAAATACATTTAAAATCAAAGCACAATATGAATTTCAAAAAAAGACAATTTCATTTTGTTAGCATATGAACGAAACGATCACTGAGTCGGGACTTTATCAGCTCTAAAAATGAAATTCCATCTTTTTTCTAGAAAAGAGTATGTCGGCCCTGGATTTCTTAAATTTTATCGTTCACGTTCTATCAGCGAGTCTTAGTATACGCTGACTGTATACCTTGTAAAAGGGTAAGGCATTCACTCTGTTAAAATTAATCATTTGTTATCGTTCGAGAAATTTGGAATTGATATTTTGATTCAGTAGATGAAGATGCATTAAAAAGATGCATTAAAATATATTCGGTCACTCCTCTTTGAATATCGGACTTCTGTCTCGGATGGGGGGATAGCTGGTTTCATTCACATTAAAGTTTTGCAGCAAAATGAGGAAGAGTTTTTTCAAGAAATGAAGACGAGATTTTTTTTTCCTCTAGAAAAGGGTAATTTATTTAGAAAGCGTTACAAAATGTCCCCATTACGAGCTGTGTGTTAATAGTAAAAATAATTCTTCTTCTTCCAGGAAACCGCTCAACCTAAAAACTATTTTAGAATTTTGTACGAAGAATCTAGTGGACTTTTATATTTATTACTCGAGGAAAACAATTATGCTCTTTATTTTTATCTAATTTTTTTTTTTCTTTACGTTTATCTACTTTTTCTTGTATTTCTACGCATAGTTTTAATTTGTCCACTAAAACTTGAGCATGGATATTATCGCTAGTTTTCAAGTAAATATGTTAGGTCTGTTTTCTTTGAATACCGGTCTTCTACATTACAGCCAGGGAAGAGCTGGTTGCTAACTCACTAGATCTTGACGGCAAACTTGAAAAAATATATTCTAGGAACTGGTTAATAGAGACCGTTACATGTATAGTTGATATGACTTTGAACAATTTGAGTGAACTTTGAGTGAAATCATACGCTTTTAGCCAGAACTCCGGTGTATTAAGTCTGAAGAAATTGATGAGTTGTTTGACCAACAAAAATATGTATACGCATTTACCCAATCTCTCCGTTATGAGCAGGAGGTGACACAAGGTAAGTTTTTAAGCAAAGTACAGCTGGTTTTAATTTAATCTTCCTTCTCAACTGGTTGCTATACCAAGCTTAAAGAGTCTAGTTTGTCTTGCTATTTCCCATTAGCTAGGGTAAGAATAGTTCGATTCATGCCTTTCCCAAGAGTATGGGCACTATGTGAAATGCAAACAGCGTTGTTCTGGGATTGAACTCGGGTCGTCGATTCTATTTCTAATAATGATAATCGTTATACCATGAGCGCTTCCAAAACTGTTTGTATCAGTATGAACGAGACATTATGTCATGAAAATACACTCGATCCCTCAAATAATAGACTGGTCAGATCAAGGAAAAAAGCAATAGCACTTAAGTTGCGAAATAGATCGCCATTTTTCTCGACGTTGTACAACCATCTAACAACTTGGGAACATGAATAATTGGGTATCAAACTGGCGCTTCCATTAAGCCAGAATAATGTACAAGGTCATTTTATTGTGAGGAGCCTAATGTAGTCTCAAACGCGGCTGATCCCAAAAGACGCTTGGCTCCGTCGGCATTTCCCTTTTGGAGCTCCTCAAATGCCTAGTGATAAACTCAACCCTGCAAAGCAGGTATAGCCTAGTGGGGGCCCCTCCCTGAGCCCAGGCATTCAATTTCCAACCACCCACCTGGCACGAATGCCAAGTGGTAATTTACTCAGCTTTTTGCTTTGATGTGGCACAAGAGTTGGTCACTTGCATGATTCCTAATTTTAAAAAATGGAATATTGAAAATATAGTTATGATTACTATTAGACATTTAATTATTCAAATTTCGGTATTAAATAACCCGTAAAAGGTTGATATGCTGTTAAATAAACCAAACGACTGTGTAATGTTTGATATATGGGATACATATTCAACTCTAAATCAAACGCATTGGAAAGAAACCTGGTAAGATGGAAAAATAAAAAATTGTTGCATAAAATGATTTTTTTTACTAGGTTACGGATTTATAGTTTTACCAACATATATTATTGTACAAGTTCTCTGAAACAATGAAAAACGTATCTTGGTTATGTGTTTATAATATAATATAGAAAGGTTTTTTGTAACGTACTCTGATTTTATGAGAAGGTAGTGTACAAAGAAAAAAAAATTCCATAAAATCTTTTTTATACATCTTCTTCCTCCTGCAGATTCCGTGAGATAAACAATAAATCATGATTTTTGCATAATTTTTAATACTTTGTGTAAATTCTTTTTGGTAACCACACAGCAGACCAAAGACTTTTATTACAACTTTAGACATAATTCTCTCTCTCTCTCTCTCTCTCTCTCTCTCTCTCTCTCCTTTTTTTAACTCATTGAGAAATGGCTGCTTATGTCTATTTCAACACAGGCTCTTTCACGTTTCAATTCTATAACCAAAATGTATATTCTGTTCCTTTTACATTCGAAAATAGGTCCTTGGTATGATAACAAACTGAATCCGGTGGGCTTTATTTGTTCTCCGTCCCACCACCGGACAAGTACGGCACAAGGCCTTTTTTTAAAACTGGGTCCAGATGCAGGGCCGCAGCCCACACGTGTCCGGAAAAATCCAAAAATACCTTCTGCCCCGTCGGCATTCCCCCAATGGGGACGCCTCAGACATCAGGAAACAAAACAGCAAACAATTGGTAAAATGCAAACTGAATCCGGTGGTAAGGCTCCAATTCTTGAGCTCTGGTGGTGTGGTAGTAACCATCAGGGTTCTATTTGTTTTAGATAGATTAAATTTAAAATTATTTGTGTTGGATAGGAATACTTGAAACATACATGTGTACATAGAATGTGTATAACTTATTAGTATTAAGAATACTTGAAACCATATAACTGGGTTAGAAATATAGGTATTACATAGGAACACTTCATACTATATAACTGTGAACAAATTACTATTATATAGGAATAGTTACTTGAAACCATATGAATGTGCATAACTTATTAGTATTAGGAATACTTTAAACCATACAACTGCTTGCAAATTATGTGGTAGATAGGAATACTTTATATCATATAACAGTGCAAACAAAGGTATCTTAAAAGTGTGATTAAAAATAATTGCCACGTTGAAAATGTAGTTATGATTATAATCGAGCATTTACAAATTGATCAAATTTCGGAATTAAAAAAAGTTGTTGATTTGCCGTTAGATAAACCAAACTAAATATTTGAAAATGTTAATGTTCAGCAAACTAAGTCAAAAATAATTCAATTGCTTTTAAGTTTCTTGCAAAGTTTTTGTGGCCATACATGACTAAATATGTCGTATTAAAATAATTTTTGTGCCACAAATAGCTGTTTTGAAAGTAGCGCTTTGGTAAAACTAACATTCTCCAAATCAGTGTATTTCATTACATCTCAAAATCGAATTACCTTATCCTTAAAAAAAAAGACCCAAGTGTGTCATCATTTTCTAATATTTCCATATTTTGCCACCAAAACCGGGTGTCAGTGAAAAGTTATCCGTCTGGTATTTAAACCAAAAATATTTTCTTTCTGCGACTCCAACCACTGGACCAAAATATCAGTTCTAAATTTCATAAAACGATAACCAAGTTTTATCCTCAAAGGAATTTAAGAGTGACACGATTAAGCAATCAAAAAGTGAGTCTTTATTAGGATAAATAGAGGACGTTGCAAAAATCTATATAACTGCCATTAATGAAAACTGGCCATGAATCTGATAATCCAAATAGGGTTCTTACTAGGTTACTGTTTGAGGTCATATGACTAGCCAAACATGGTACTAAGGAAATTGGAAAGTTATCTTCACAGTGTCACACTGGTCAGAAAAGATAGAATATTTGTGGGTTTTTCTTTTTATCCGTACTGTTTCCAATAGCAACATTGTGGTAGTTCTAAACAAGCAACAGGTTATCATCTATTCTTGTATTAGGTTATTTGCCATTCCTTTGTAAAGAAAAAGTTGATATTTGTAAGAACTAAATAATTCCTTTTTAATCTTGTGTAAACTTGAATGTTTCTTTCTTAAAATACTGTTTCTGACATTTATCGTTATTTTGAGATAGGAAAAATTGAATTTATTTTTCATTTGATTTCAGACTAAACCCATCTGTTGATTAGAAAAAAAAATGTTTACTGAGCTAAACTCTAAGTATTAAGTCAACAATAATTTTGAGTTAAGTATATTATCTACCTACAAACATTTTACTTTCTTGGAAATGACACTTGTCTCAAGATGTCCAAATTCTTAAAGATTTTGAAGTTTTACAATTATTTATTTTTGGCTAGTTTTTCTTTTATTTTTGCTACCTTTTTAAAATTTATAATTAGTTTTACATTCTGAAACTTTTTTGGTGAGGGGGATTAGGAATACAAATCTTATTAGTAGCTATCTCCTATTCTTGAGAAACTGTCAAACCAAGAAAACACTTAAGTAATTAGGTTATGAAGCCAGTTTATTGATATAATTCAAATTTAATCTTATACATTTTGTCAGAATTATTTACCACCCCCATAATTATGAATAAAGCCCTAATACCCAAAATTTTCATGGAATTATTATTTATTTATTTATTTATTTTTTACAAATGATGAAATAGTGAATGTGAGAATTAATTTTTTATTTATTGCGGACTTTTTGTGGTGTTTCTTCTTCACTACGTTTCGGCCAAATTTCACCTCTGGCCTTCTTCAGGTGATTAACCGCAACCTCAGATAGGAATGCTGAGTCTTGTAACCATATCCCCAGTAATTACTGCCTTCCATAGTTGTTGTCTATTGTACCACATTTTTGACCAAGTAAACGTCTGGCCAGCTTGGGTAGGAATTGAAACCACTATCTTCTGACAATGCTCACCTGGAACCGTAGAGACTCAATGCCTCTATCCACTGTGCCACGGGCCCCAAAGGTTGGATTTTTTGGTCTTATAAATCCAATTATTTGTTCTCCTTATCTGATCTTCCATAGTCGGGTCCGTACCGAATTTGTAATTGTCTTTAATTGGAATCATTTTGAGATGAGGCTTCTTAATCTGAGGACTAATTTTTTATTCATTGCGGACTTTTTGTCCTCATCTTGGTAGTTTTTGTGTTGTTTCTTCTTCACTACGTTTCAGCCAAATTTCACCTCTGGCCTTCTTCAGGTGATTAACCGCGACCTCGGATAGGAATGCTGAGTCTTGTAACCGTATCCCCAGTAATTACAGCCTTCCATAGTTGTTGTCTATCCCAATAGATAAAAAATTAATTCTCAGATTAAGAAGTCTCATCACAAAATGATTCCAATTAAAAACGAAATAGTGAATTTGAAAGAATTATGCCCACAACAAAATTTTATTGAATGTCAAACACTAATACAAAAACAGAACATTGACATAGGACAAAATTATTTGATTGTTCCATACTCACATGCTTCAGATAGTTTCTAGAATAAAGTAATTTTTTTTTTAGGTGTTTAACTTAAGCAAGGGAACTCTCCTTGGATGACAAGCTCAAAGACAGCATTTTGTGACTGCTGTCTTTATGTCATCGTGCTTTGCCAGTGAGGATTCTTTGAGATATATCAACCAATTTTACTTTCTATTCTCTCAGAAATTAAATTTTCTGCCAGTTTTTTAGCCTCAATACATTGGGTCTTATACTTATTGATAATTCTCTGAATAGTTGATCTAGGAACACTAAAATGATTGGAAAGTGTTGTATATCTATGACTTTGCTTGTACACATCCAAGTTAAGTCTTAAGTTAAGCAATCTTCACCATGGTTCTAGAACAAAATTGATATTGTTGTATGTAGCAATGAAATATTGTCTTCAAAACCTTTTAGAATGTTATAAAATCAGATAAATACCATCCCATTTTCAAAGGGTGCTTACATTAAATGTCAAATTTTTAAAAAATTGCTATTGCGCAATATAATTTCTTAATTTCCTTAAGGTGTTTGGCAAATAATTTTAGACTGCGCCAATTTTTAGAAAAATCTATATCTATAAATATATCAAAATATTTAATTCAATTAAATACAGAAAGAATTATCGATAACAAATTCAGTTACTTCTTGCGAATATAGCATTTCCTTTTGAAAAAATATATGGATATTCAGAAGGAGCAAATAATTTTGATAACAACTGAACATATGTAAAATGGTGAACATGAATGTTTTTTCTAATCTAAATATAAAAAGACTTGTCTTGCTAGAAAAAAAATGACAAAAACAAGTTGAAAGAGAAATTAATCATTTATCAAAGTCTGACTGTAAGTATCTTGTAGTATTGGTAGTATAATGATTATTGCCATAAAAAATATAATTAGCAAATAGTTAATTTTTTTTTTTTTAGTACACTTGAGAAAGGCATGAATATAGCCTCTTGGCTATTGGTTAAATAAGACTCTCTAGCCTTGATGGGCAACTAGTCTAGGAGATTGAGAACTCTGAATTAAAAATCAGAAGCTGGAATCTAAAACTCTACTAATAATTGTCCCAAGCCCAAATATTTTCCAAAATAAAGAACAGATCAACAAATTTTTGGTTAGTATATTCTTTACTTTTGAGTTTTCCAGGAAAGATTTTATTTCTTGGATCGAAGAACTCAACTCTTAGCAAAGAAAAAAAATTCTTTACCATGAAAATCTAATTCTTTTTGCATAAACATTTTCTTTCCTTTTCTGAATAACAAAAAGAAACAGATTTTGCTTTTTTTCATCTCTTAAAAAAAACTTTTGTCTTTAACAAATGGCATCTTAGGCATTTCCTGACAGTTTGGTCTGATAGGCAACAATGACTGTATTTAAAACCTTTCCACTTACCACCTTTCACAAACCTGTCTTTGACAGATTGGATCCTGTTTTCCTTTTCACCTTCTGTGATACCGTTCCTCTGCATCAGTGGTTAAGCTCTTCAGTTTGACATTCAATAAGGGGGCAGGGTATGGGCTTCAGGCTATGGGCCTTTCTTTCACTCTGACAGGATGTGCAACACATTGTGAAATGACTTGCTGAAGTGTCAAATGCAACAATTTATTTTTTTACTCTGTCTTTTTAACAGCCAAATGTTCCTGGAGAGAAAAAAAATGCTGGTTAAAAATTAAATGAAAACAAAGCTGCATACTTTTTTTTTTTTTTTTAAATATTTCTTATTTGATTTTTTTATTAGTTTATTTTTTTTTTATCAAATTGAAACAAATCCAAAAAAACTCTGAATTTTATTGATGCCAATCTTTATTCTTTGTAAAGATGATTTGTTTTTGAGCTGGTGCTGATGTGGATATAGTCTTTGAATATTTCTGCAATAATTGATGCACACTGTAATGAATTAGACTCTTATAACATTCATCAAAACAAAAAGATAATGGCAAAATTAAACAATCCCTAAACTAAAAGACAATGGAATCAGGGCTGATGTAAAGCACTAGTAGCATGGGCTATCCGTCAAGGGGTTTCTCGTCCTGTTGGCTGGGGCTGTAGAATATGCAGACTGCACCACAGCAGAGTGAGTAAGACACCCACCCTACAAATGTTCTGAGTATGACCTTGATTGCAAGGGGCAATATTTAATTTTAAAGGATGCTGAAGTTTATCTTCTCTGAGATACTTGGAAAATAAGGTCAGGTCTTGGCTGGAAAGTTGCCAAAAGTCTTTAATTGTATTAAAATGTGTCTTATTAAATATAAATCTGTGTTCTAGGTATGGTATTGAACAACATTAGTGAAGCTTTAGTCGTTGGGTTCTGGGAAGTATTAAGTTACTCATTTGCTGCTGCTATTCCAGGGTCCACTTTGATGGGCCAAATAGATTTGTTTGAGATAATGTAACCTACTTTGTTTGTTTCCTATTTAATGGCATATCAACCTTCTCGGGTTATTTAATGCCAAATCCATCCTTTTAGAAGGACAGTAGTGGTACTATTTAAACCATAGATGGGAGGGTTAGGGGGTTCATACATTTCCAAAGGGCATTAGTCTGAAAGTGGAACTGGAGTTCGAACTTGTATTCTATGATTCTGCCGTCCTGCGCTTTAACCCTTATACTGCGGGGACACCCCTCTGTTACCTGCTTTGTTGCCATTACTACCAAGTTCACTGTTAGCAGTTAGGGTAATTATCATTTAAGGTCTTTGAAATTCAAGATAATGTTTAAAATGACTTTGAGCGACATTAGTATACTGATAGATATTGCAAATAATTATGAATTGTTTACTCATTTAAAATGATACATTTTTGTGTCAAATATAATTGGAGACTATAATTAAAATGACATTGTCATAAAATAATCTAAAAAGAGTCAACATGCTGTAAAATCAACCAAATTAAATGTTATGAAAATACATTAAAAAATGAACAAAATTCAGTATTAAAGAGAAAAATTATCAGTTTTGTGGATTTAAGGTTAAAATTTGATTTATAATTTTGATTTTATTTACTCAGATAGTATAGTTAATTTCTATTTTCATTTTTTTCAGTTATTTAATATAGTTTTTTATGCTATAAAGTGTGCCATTTTTAAAAACACAAAATTCATGAAAAAGACTAAAAGCCAAATACTTCCAATATAAGAAACAAAGACATTAAATTTAAATCACAAAGAAAAACAAATTTAGAAAGAAATATCTGAAACATTTGTAAAGTTTATTCTCTCTTAATGGTATCTTTGAATTCAAAAATTTTTTCACTCAGCAGAAATTATGGTGAAATGGTAACGTGAAAAATGATTGCTTCAGGTATTACCAAATTTTTTCCCTTTTTAAATATTATAGGCAAATATTTTTTAGATGTTAAATTTGAATAAAAATATGTATTTTTATGCATAGATATAAAATAAAGGAAATTTTAAGAAATCTAGTAAGCTTTTTTTTTTTTTTTTTTTTTTTTTTTTTTTTTTTTTTTGTAAGCATCTCTCCTTGTATCAATAATTCATAGTAAGAAAAACTATTTTGGTATTCAGAGATTTGAAATGGTACAAAAAAGTTTTGTCTTAGATTCTAAAATGATTTTCCTCTCTAATATCTTGTGAATATTCATAGTGAATGGCATACCATAACTAGTTAACCATTGCTAGGCACTTGTCTAAATATACATGCACAGTATAAATCCTTGCTTCATATTGGATACTATTAAAAAAGATTACTCTTAAAACACTTGCAAGTTGACTGGAACAGAAGATCAGAAAGGTAATTTGCGTCACAATGATTAAATGCTCACAAATTAACCTGCTTCCCTCCTCCTTGTCCCGGGTATGATACCAAAGAACATCTGGTGGTAAGGCTCCAGTTCTGGACTCCTAGGAAATGTATAGTCACTTTTTTGCAGCTATCACTCCAAGGTCTACTCAAATAAGTTAAATAGATCTGAGATAATGTTTAAAAGAAATTTGAACTTTATTAATACATTGATGTTGCATTTAAGTATAAAGTGTTTGCTTTAGTAAATTTTTTTTTCTTATTATTTAACTACCTTAACAAAAATTATGGAATAAGTGCGCTTAAAGGATGATCACTTAGGTTTTTCATTTAGCAGAAAATGAACAGCAGATAAAATGCAAAACATTTTTTTCAATTACTGAACATTCTGGCTTCATAAAATATTCCTTTTAAAAAAATTTAGACAGAATTATTTAAATCAAATCAATTTCCAGTTTTGTTTCTATAATATAACTCCTGTCCTCACCAAAATAATGTGAGGAATGTAGAAAATTTGGTTTGATTTTATGGCATATCAACCATTGTAGGTTATCTAATGCCAAATCCTCTATACGTATATATTAGATATGACTTGTAAACACATTTTGTAGATAAGATTTTTAAATGAACTTCAGCTCATTCTTTTTTGCACTCAAGTGGTTTCACTTATTTCTATCTTGTATGAAACATGAACTGAGCATGAAAAGTTGTGTAGAAATTACAGATTCACCTGTATTAAAATAGGATTCAATAGCAAATAAAGTGTTCACTGGTTTAAGCCTTCATGATTGTGCGGATTAGAAAAAAATGAATAAATTCAAAAATGTTTTCTCAGAAAGCCTCTGACAGGAAGTGAAATCTGCACATGCCTAAAAGATATACTTCTCGTCACTAAAGACAAATTTTTTCTCACTAAGTGATCTCTGGTACTGGACAGATCTCTTTCTCTTGGCTGTTAGCAGGGTAACACAAGTGCTCACTAAGTCCTGGGCTTAGCCTCTGCTGAACATACCTCACTGAAAACATCCACTGGACAAAGGACAAACTTCAGACTCATAACCAACTGAAAATGACGTTAATATATTTCAACGCCTTGTCTAGGAAATACGACTACTTCTACTGGTTCAGAAAAACATTCGTTGCCACAGAATAGTCATGAATCCCAAAATGAAGTTGTGAGTAGAAAAGGTATCCTCATCTCTTTCTTTCTATCCTTAAGTTCTCTTGCAGCCTTCCACAGACAAAAGAAGACAAGTTAATGGGGTAAGAAGAAAAAGAAGTTGGATACAAAACTCATAATAATCCCCATAAAACATCTACAACCACAAAACAAGTGAAGAACAAACCTTTTTATACCCCATATCATATCTGAAAAAAAAAAATGGTAAGGCATTAGCTAGATGGAACAACCATTGCCACTTGCCTAAGTTCACTTGCATGACACTGGTGACAGTTCAAAATGTGGGATGTATTTCAGTCACACCCTGTACAAAAGGTTTAACTTGGATGAGTTCTGGAGCTTGTTTATTTTTTTTGTTTTCCTCTAGTAGGTCAACCATAGATTATTGTGTGCCTAGAAGTGAGGGAATTGCATTTATTCTATATTTACAATTTTTCTGGGGTGGTTAAAGTTTTTTTTTTTTTTTTTTTTTTTTTTTTTTTTTTTTTACACCTAGTTTTATTATATATTGTCATACAACCCACTATGCCTTCAAAATATCAAAGGGAGATAATTATTCATTGTATCCTTATGTTATATTGTCATCTGCTGATTCATGCAGAAATATACATATATATATATATATATATACTGGATACATACCGATGCGATGATAAACACGCAGAGATAAACGACGCACACAGAAAGACGCAGGAAGACTTCTTTATAACATATTTTACCTCACATCTTTATTTGTAAGTTTCGAAAGGGTTGTTCCAAGTTTGTGTGTGAGAGAGAGCTGGAGACCGAACATTACTGAAATATTTTGACCCCAAAGTTATGCCCGTCAGCCTTGTGTCTTTCTCGTTCTTCATGGCTGCTCAACCGGACCCTGGAGTAAACTCTTCTGTGTGCTGGCTTTCCCTACTACATCGCGTCTACCTCCATCTTCCACTGTACTGCTTGCCCTCCTTCTCGCCTATCTCCAACTGTCCTCAATTCGTCGGCCTTATATTACCTTCAAACTCCCACGCAGTAATATAGACACGCCTCAACGCCTACGCAACCTCTTCCGATTTCCAGCGACTGGGATGTGTCACTTCCTTCCGGTGCACCACCTTGAATGGCATTTTTGGCCAGGTCAAAAGGTCAAAACATAACACTTAGACCCATAAAACAATGATTGAATCTTTTTGGTAAATATACTAACAATCTTACCATTGTATGAAAGAAATTAAAAAGAATTCGATAAATGGTAAAACCCTAAAAACAATAACAACATTGTGCTAACAAATTAGAGAGGAGAGTATATATGTGTCCTTTGGATTTCTTTGATAAAACTGTCATTAGTTTGGTTTATTCGTTTGATAGTATATCAAATTCTAATGGGGTCATATATTGCTAAAAATTGATTAAATTTTAAATGTTTGGTTGTAATCATAACTAGATTTTTAATATTCTATTGCATTTTTTAAAATTATACTTAGTCTATTAATATTTATAATACAAATAAATAGCATCTCCACTTAAAAATAGTCATTTGTTTGCAAACAATTATATGGTTCCAAGTAACTAATGATAATCCATTGTAAACAATTAGTTTCAAGTAATTATTCTTAATACAAATAATTTATGGTTATATGGCATCGGGTATTTCTATCAAATATGAATACTTTTTAAACAGATTTATTTGACCCATAGATGGAAACATAAGTTATGTGGTTTCAAGTACTAATAATAATCCTTTGTAAGCAATTATAGTTTCAAGTAATTATTCTTAATACAAATAATTTAGTTACATATAAAGTATTCTTGTACTGATACAAATAGTTTGCACATAGGATGATTATTTACTTGAAACCATATAACTAAGTAAAATTTACCTAGTTGGTTGTAGAATACACTGACTACATCTCTGTAGAGGAATAGAACCCCACCTTCACCCCTAATGAGAGTCCTTGACATTAGCCATCTGATAAGATTCAGTCCTAAAACATTGGAAAATGTGGAGTACACTTTCATAGACATTACTCCCAGGTACACTCTGACCTGGAGTTGTAGGGTCTCACTTATTGATTGAATAGAATTAGTCATTTTGTATACTTGAAACCATTTAACTGTGTGCAAATAAACTATTGTTAAATTGAATTATTAGTATTATATAGAAATGGTTGAACCAATTTAACTGTGTGCAAAGGAATAATATTGAATAGAATTACAATTAATGAATACCAATAGTTGAAAATATTTTTTGTCCTGAGTATGACATTAAACTACATCTGGTGGTGAAGCTCAAGTTTTGGAGTTGGAACTGTGGAGTACCCTTTCATTACTGTTACTCTCCGGTCAGCTCTGATCTGGAGCAGCAGCATCTATAGATCTGTAGCAGAAAGAATTTCAAACCATTATTTAGTGCAGGAATTGTTTTGCCATTGGAATTTTGAAATTATACATTTCATCCAATTAGAACGACCCATGCCATTCTGCCTGGGCACACCTCACTGGGCACCATAAAAGGCAGCGCTAACCATGTGCGACCTCTCTTTTCTTTTCTTGTTCCTCTTGACTGGCTGCTAGGTAAGACCCGACGCAAGAGATAACATTTCTCTCTCTATCTCGGGACAATTCCAATAGCAGACAGGGACTATCCATCTCGAGAGAGCACACTTCAACATTTGTTCCTCTGCATACCTTAAGAGACCATTTCCTGGTCAAATATTTCTCCCTCCTAAACCAAATGGATCCGATGCCTCCAGCTAAGCACTAAACTCCTGCATAACCATTTACAAGTGTTTCCATTTTCTTCAACTCACGGCATAAGGAAAACTTCCTCTCAAGCAGTTATTAAACTACTAGATTGAAAGCCATCGATGTCTACGCATTCATTATTTGTTTCCTTTCTATAAAAAATAACAAGAGACAACAGAATGATACGACGTCAATTACCATTTATGCCAAAATAGTAATATCATCTGCCCTCATATTATAGATCAAATGTAGCGTATCATCTATGGATCAAATAGATATTTAATCATTTACAATTCTTAAAACCACTAAAATGTAGGCAAAGAAAAGACATGTTAAATTGAATTATTAGTGTTAAATTCCAATATTTGAAACCATTTAACTGTGTACAAACAAATGATCACTGGTTTATTTTAAAATAATCTTAACTATTCATTACATAATCTTACTATTCATTTACAAATCCTATATTGATATATGTAGAAACAGGATTCATAATTCAATAACAAACAAGGGTAGATATGCCATAAAACACAACCAGCTTTAGTAAATTATATAGCTTTAAGTGACTATCAAATACAAATAATTTGCAGCAGTATGGTTTCAAGTACATGATAATTCTTAGTAAACAGTTATAGCTTTAAGTAACTATTCTTAACCAATTTAGTTACATATAAAATATTCCTAATACTAATAATTTATACACAATTATATGGTTTCGGTATTTATTTCTATATAATAATAATTGGTTTGCAGACAGTTATGTGGTTTCATGTATCTAATCATAGTATTAACAATAATTCTTTCCAAACAATTATATTGCTCTAGGGCTGATACAACCCTCCAGTTTTGGAGCTTTGGGGAAAGTGGAGTACACTTTCATTACCATTACTTCCAGCTCTACTTGGACCTTGAGTGGCAGTACCTGTTAAGGTCCCTTTTATGGGTCAAATAGAATTATTAATTGACTATATTTGAAACCATTTAACTGTGCAAAAATGATTTAATATTAAATAGAACTATCAGTATTAGACAGAAATACTTGAAACCATTTAATGTCCTGGTGAGGTTCCAGCCTTTGAGCTTGGGGAATATGAAGAACCTCTTCATTACCATCACTCAGACCCACTCTATCCTGTTAGTCCCATCTATGGGTCAAATAGAACTGCTAAATCTTTTTCTAGGGATTAGTTTGTGTGTGTATATGAATGTACGTATGTGTGTGTGTATATATATATATATATATATATATATATATATATATATATATATTAAAAATTTGGCTCTGAATAAACTGCAAGGGTTGACTTACCATAAAGCACAATCAAACCATACTGGGATGATTATTAGTTATTTGAAACTATACAGCTGTGTACAAATTGTTTGTACTAGATAGGAATACTTGAAACCAATTACAAGTGTGCTAACAAATGAGTTGTGTTAAATAGCAATACTTGAAACCAATTATGAGTATGCTAACAAATCAACTCATTTGAAAATGAAATTACCAACCAAATATTCACTTGCAAATCATATATATATATATATATATATATATATACAGAACTTTGCATTAATTAACCAAAGGTTGAGATGCCATTAAACCAAACTTAAACAACTGTCCTGGGTATGACACTAAATTGCATTTGATATTTAGGCTTCAGTCTTAAAGCTTTGGACAATGTAGAATACCTCTTAATTACTATTACTCTCAGGTCCACTCTGACCTGGAGTAGTATTCCCTGTTAGTCTAATCTGTGGGTCAAATAGAACTATTCAATCATTTACTATACTTGAAACAATTTAACTGTGTGCAAACAAAGGATTAATATTAAATAGAATTATTAGTATTGTATAAGAAAACTTGAATTGATTTAACTGTTAACAAATGAGATCTGGTTCACTCAAGAATGTTACCTACAAAAAAAATTAAATTAACAAATAGGATTTAGCATGAAAAAAATTCAAGAGAGTTGATATGCCATAAAACACAACCAAACCGAAACAATTATAGCTTGAAATTATGTCTTAATTCTTAATACCAAGAATCTAGTTATACATAAAGTACTCCAAATATAAACATTTTCCACACAATTAAATGGTTTCAAGAAGCTAATAATAATTCTTAGTAAACAATTAAAGATTCAACTATTCTTTAAATAAATACCCAGTCGGCTGGGGCTGTAGAATATGCCAATTGCATCTCTGCAGAGGGTTAACAACCCCCTTAACAAGTGTCCTGGATATGACACGAAACAATCTGACAGTGAGGCTCTAAACCAGGAGCTTTTGAGAATGTAGAGTACCTCTTCATAGACATTACTACCATGTCTGCTCTGACCTGGAGTGGTACTACCTGAGAGGGTCCCATCTATGGGTCAAATAGAATTGTTTGAGCATTTAACTGTATGCAAACAAATGAAGATGTTGAATAGACATGTTTTAAATACCAATACTTGAAATACTTTGTGTGCAAAAATTGAATTGTCAGTATTACATTGCAATATTTGGAATCATTTGACTGTGTTCAAATAAATGGGGTGGAATAGAATTATTAGTGTTCAATTGAAATACTTGAAACCACTTCACTGTGCAAATAAATTATTAATGTTAGATAGTAAACTAGTTTCAAGTATTTCTATGTACAAACAAATTGAATTCTGGCTCATTTAGGAATGTTATCAACAAACTATGCATTTACAAATCATGTATTTAATGTAAGTAGTAAAGTTGGTGACTGTAGTCGAGGGCGACCCAAAGGCTTCCTTTTCGATAGCTACTACACCAAGGTGTAAGGGAGGGCACTACTCCTTGCCCCACTTTACCCTTGATTCATGCCTTTATAATGCTGAGTGTTAAGCAAGGAGGCATTAAGTACCATTTTTTGAGTCTTTGGTATGACTCGACCTGGGATTGAACCCAGACCTCCTGGGCCATTGATGAACACTCTAAAATATATATATATTTATAAAATGATTCCAACAAATGTTGAATAGCAATACTTGAAACCACTTAACCACAAACCCATAATTGATATTGAATAGAATTATTTGTGTTAGATAGGAATACTTGAAATCATTTAACTGAGTGCAAACAAATGAACTCTGGCTCATTTAAAAATGTAACCTATGAACTATTAGTTTACAAATCAAATGTTTGTAGAAACATGGCTTGGCATTAAATAACCTATGAGTTTTGATATGTCATAAAACCCAAATAACCTGATACAAATTATTTAGTTGCATATAAAGTATTCCTATCTAATACAAATGTTTGGAATGTGGAAAGTTGGAAGTAAGAAAGTTAACAAAAAAAAAAAAAAAAGTGAAAGAAAAAATTCATGTGCAAATATCTGACAAATAATGTTTGCTTCCTCTAAACTCCTCAACGGTTGGCAAGCCATAAAACCCAACCAACCATCTAAACTCCTCATTTCTATGGCCCATTCGGCTGTGGGGTGGGGAGCTTTTGAATATGCTAACTGCATCTCTGCAGAGGAGTGAGACCCTCCTCTCCCAATGAGTGTCCTGATTTGACTCTAAACTGTATCTGATGATGAGGCTCCAGTTCTGGAGCTTTGGGGAATGTCGAGTACCCCCCTTCATTGCCATTATATCAAGGTCCACTCAGACCCTAAGTGGTAATACTTATTATAGTCCCATCTATACATCAAATAGAAATATATTTAATTATTTTCTTTACTTGAAACCTTTTAACTATGTGAAAACAAATGAGTTCTGGATCATTTAAAAATTGTTACCTAAAAACTATTCATTTACAAATCATATGCTTAATATATATGCATAAACAGGATTAGGCATTAAATAACCTACAAGTGTTGATATGCCATAAAACCTAACCAACTGTCCTCATTTCTAAAAGGCATATTTAAGAAATTTGGCTTGCTTAAGAAATTTTTAAAATTCTTCGAAAATGAATTCTTGTTTCTTGAAATGGTTTGGTTTGGCTGGGTCTTATGGCATATCAACTATAGTAGGTTATTTAATGCCAGATCCTGTTCATATATACATGTGATTTGTAAACACATTTTATAGATAACATTACATGAGCCTGAGCTGTTTTTTGCACACAGTTAAATGGTTTCAAATATTGCTATGTAACAGTCACAATTTAACATCAGTCTTTTGTTTGCACACAGTTTATTCTATTGGACCCATAGATAAGACTATCAGGTGCTACCATTCTGGGTCAGATGGACCTGGGAGCAATGGCAATGAAGGTGATGTCAACATTCCCCAAAACTCCAAGGTTAGAACCTTGCCATCAGATGGTTTAATATCATATCTATGATACTTGTTGGGGGTCTTACTCTTCTTCAGAAATGCAGTCAGTGTATTCTACAGTGACAGCTGATTGGGCTATCTTGAAATGGAAAAAAGATGAATTCAAACCAACAGTGTTCTGCTTAAAAATTGACCTTGTGTTGCATCTTGCTCATGCAAGATGGTCTGGCTATATATATATATATATATATATATATATATATATATATATATATATAATAACAGGCTTCATTTGATAGGATAACTGATAATATTTCATGGGCTAGTGTGACAGGTTAAGGCTCAATACTCCCTATGATGTAACAGCTCATGAAGAAGAATTGAGTTCCACATTGAATTGTGAAAAAGCTTCATGAGATAAGATGAAGATAAATCAACTAAAAAAGAAATGCAAGGAAGATAACTTTCAGGACGATTAACTAAAATCTTTTTTTCTCTTTTCTAAATAATTGAAATTAGCAGGGAAGTATCCTTGAAGCTTCATGATAATTAACATTTGCAAATAATTATAATATAAATTATTTGAATAGGAAGTGGCATGTCATTGAATGGGGCCTGCTGAAGGCTGTATTTTGGCAAGCAAATTGATAAAAAAAAATTAGTATGGAAGTATTCAATGCAGCCATTTGCAAGAGATGTAATTTAAATACAATAACTATACTCAGAACAGATAAAATGGTTTCGATGTTAACTTAGATTTTAAATGTTCAAGTTGTAATGAAATAATAGTTAAAATTTTAACTAAAGTTTAACAATGTTGGAGTTGATAAACAAAGTGCAACTTGGAATTTTTAAGAATTTAGACTCTGATCATTTCACATCTTTTGAAATTAGTTGACAATGAAATCAAGAAACTTATTTTCTATCAAATGCTCCGTCAGTTAAACACAGAATTTGTTGACTGTATCCTATGCAGAGGGATGAGACTCTTTCCTCAAAAAGCTGTCTTGGGTATGACGCTAAACTCTATCTGAAGTTGAGGTTTTAGTTCTAGTAAGTATTTCTTCATTGCCAATACTCTCAGGCCTACTCTCACCAGTTAGGGTCCTATCAATAGATCATATAGATTTGTTTGAAAATTAGTATTAGATAGGAATACTTGAAACCATGAAAAAAAGACTGAACTCTGCATGAAAAAACTGAAAAGATTTCACAACTTATAAAAATGTAATATCACTTTTTACCAAACATAAGACTCCATGTTATGATTAACAAGAGTAATGCATATTCTCTCTGGATGCTCCAAAGTTGTGTCCTTGTACCAGACTAAGCTTAGATAATAATTGCATCAAGGAAAAATGTGCTCTCTATTTTAGTGAAACACTGTATCACAATGTATCAATTAAAGAAATACAGAAGAAGGAATTTGAGGCTATGTAAGCTGAAAAAGTTCTGTTTTTATGGTTATAACTGTGAGATTTATCAGGATAATTTTTTGTATTAAAATACTCTGATCTATACATAATACCATCATTAATTTGAATAAGTATTTTCTTTCATCTTAATTTCAGTTAATTTTACCTGTAACATGTTTAGCCAGTACTTTTTATCACAGTGAAGAACATCACGTGTCAGAAACAACAATAGAGAAGAAACTCTTGATGGTAACTCACATCCCTTTTTACTTTGAAGAAACCTTGTTTTCTTTACCAACTACTTTGTGTATCCTGGCTGTTTGGCAAGCAAATTGAAATTGAAGAAAAAAATCAATATATGGTGATGCTCCAGTTCTGGAGGTTTGGGAGGGGAGATGAAATCACTCTTTTGTTGCAGTTGTTCCCAGATCCACACTGATCAGATAACTTTTAAAAAGTATTGTGAACTTTACTAATACATTGACTTTTAAAACAATATTGCAACAATGTATGAAGTGTATACTTGTTTGAAATGATTATGAAGATGGATTTTTTTGTATCATATTTAATTGGAGACCATAATTTTTAGACTGACTTCAGCAAAAAAACCAAATAAACAAAGATTTACATACCATAAAGTCAATTAATTTTCATCTGGCTTCCTTCATTATATCTATATAAGGTCAAAGTGAGAATTGGCATAATTTATGTGCATGTTTAAAACAAAATGGTAGAATAGTTTGTTTGGTAAAAGGTATGATACTAAACTTCATCTTGTGATGAGGCTTCAGTTTAGGAACTTTGACAAACGTGGAGTTACCCCTTAATTGCCATTACTCCCAGGTCCACTCAGATTTGGAGTGGGTGTACCATTTTATGGTCTCAACTACAAGTCAGATATATTTGAAAATTATAAATAATTCATAGAAATACTTGATACCATAAAACTGTAAAATATTTATATGAGGAATAGTTACTTGAAGCCACAAAAATTATTAGTTACTTCTGTTGGGTTTAGTTAAAATATATTTATGGATATACAAAAGCTAATATTGGTCATTGTAGAGCATTTCAAAATGGGTAATGTACTATTGAAGTTGTAAGGAGACAGATGTCTCCCTTGCAAAATGGCAGTATCTGTTGACGGTCACATGACTGTTCATTAAGCCCATGCTCGATGTTCTTTGCCGCTGTCCTAAGAACAGTGGAAATTTACTAAGCTTTTTGCTTAGATGTGGCACAAGGCCATATGAAAGGGGCACCCAATGAGACTCGAACTCACTCGTGTAGATTTGCTAGTCGAGCTTGCTAACCATTACACCACCAGAGGCGCCTTTGTCCTAAGAACAGTGCCTCACCTTTGATATGTAAAACCGAGATGGCTGTAACCCTTTTACTACCAATCAATCTCAAGTAAGACTTTTCCGTTTTTGTAAGCCATTCATATACAACTTGTTCATTGAACAATTTGTGCATATTTTATCTGATGGGAAACGTTTGTGTATTTTTTTCCATACTACTTGTATGTATTCATATGGCCCTGTGCTGCATCTAAGCAAAAAGCTTAGTAAATTACTACTTGTATGCATATTAGATATTAAATGATTCTGTATGAGTAAATCAGCTTGTCTTTTCTTTCTTTTTATTCTGTGTTAGTATATCACGAATATGCCAGTATTGACCCTTAGTGAGTGTAGACTATCTTTCCAACCTCCAAGCAATCCAATAAAATTAGAAAACACCTTATGAGCTTGGGAATGTGGTATTTACAAAAGTTAAGTCGTGTTAGTTTTTTTTTTAAGATACATTATTTATTCCCTTAAAAGTACGAAATAGATTCTTGATTTATTTTTCCTCGTGGGGGTCATAACTGACTTTGGGGAACTGAAACTGATAATTGAATCTATGGCCTTGTGTTCAATAATTTGTATTTGCGAGTACTAATTAATGGAAAGATTTTAGATGACGGTTGCTTCCCACTAAGATCGCTTACTGTGAATTTCCTTGAAAGTCGCAATAAAAGATAATTACTTTTAAATGCAACCTTATTGAATTACTACATGTTGTTCGGAAGGTTGTCTAATTTCCCATTTTGGCCTTTGTCGTCTCTGTCGGACCAAATGAAGGAAGGAAGGAAGCTGTAGCTATGGAAATGCAACCATCGGCTATGAGCCGGGATTTTAAAAGCAGATCGCCTCACTCGCGGCTCTCAAGGACCAAATTTAAATAATTGTGTTCAGCTTGATTTAATTTAAAAATGGATTTAATGAAGAACCCAAATTATAATGAGAACACTTCTTTATTTTAATGATTCATTATTTAAATGCATCAATTATTACTCTCTAGATCATACTAATCAAATTTTTTTATTAAAATTAAATTTCTCTTTCTATCACCGAAAGTTTCTCTTTATTCATGCTTTCAAGTTACTCATTATTCTGTTTCTCTTTGCACCTGAGGCATCTCGTTGAAAATGCATCCCTTTTATTTCCTCAATAGTAATAATGAAGAAACAAAACGAATGATAAAATATTGTTTGGAATGTAAAATTATAAACATATCTTGCGGTAAAAAGAAATACTATAGATATAGTGTGAACAAAGTCTGTTTTAATGACTGGATTTATTGTGATGTGTATAATGCTGTATTTTCTCTATATTGTCATCATTAAGTTGCTCTGACTATCCATTACTAATGGCTATTGCTCTTGGCAAGTCCTTTAGAATGCATCCGAGGTCCGCACATGGCCGATGCACATCTTTGCTGGTTGATCAACTCTGTGTCCATGTGTAGGAGTCTATAAGAGAACGTCACTTACGAGTTCGTCTTTACTTATCTAGCAGTGCCTCGCATGTCTTGTTCGTCTTAATTAGATGGTTTGGGAGACAAGAGATAGGTGGCCGTACAGCAGCTGTTTTGTGGGGGTGTTGCTTCCAGGATTCTTTCAAGAAAGCATGTAGCATTCTCGTGTAGTTCCCATCTAGTTTTTCTCTATGCGTTTCGTTAGCATCCATATGGTAGTACTGACACAGCCACCACTTTGGAGAAATCTCGTTTTATTTTATCGGATAGATTAGACTTCTATATGATCAATAACCTATCAATAGTATTACATGTCTTCACTAAGCATATATTAACATCACTTTCAGTTGATGAGACATTGAACTTGTTTACTAATTTTAGATGGTCACCACTTAGAGTTGAGATGGCTCCTTTTCATTTTAAACACATGTATTTGCTTTCACATGGAGGCTAATGCCCCTTGCTGACTGCTCCAGACTAATCAGCAGGGATTCGGCTTGAGTCAAGGTATTTGCAAGAAGCACTATTGTTATATAATAGCCGAGGGATTTCGGTTCATGCCTTTGAGTTTAGTTAGGCTGAGAACCTTTCGGCTCAGCACATGGGTTAGTTAGGTGCAACATTGAGGCAAGTGTTAACGCGGGCGCGCGCGGGCGGATGGAGGTGTCACTCAGATGTCATAATAGTCCGAGACAAAACGGGATAACAGGGTGCGGGTGACGTCACGCACCGGAAGCGCGCGGAGGTTTTGGAGAATCTGAAGAAAGTCAGAGTTGAAATTAGACACTGGACGAAGACGGTCGACTTTTGGAGCTCGCAGACGCGAGGCGAACTTGCGCCCTATGAATGAATGAATAAGACAGCATAGAAGATTGTGTCTCTCTTCCTTACGTCGAAACCTTTAACTCAAAGTTAATAAAAAGGTTTCGTATCTGAACAAGAAGTCGTTACGTGTTTTCGAATTCCGAGATTCTTATGTTCTTTTTATGTTCTATCGTTATGAACATTATATGTCCATTTCGCACATAGCGTTAATTGTGAATATGGTACACTATATCATCTGCATAATCTGCGTCTGTCATAGTTTCAACAGGATATCGTCTGCCATAATTTGGAAGAAATCTGGTTCCAAGATATATATTGTAAATTGATACAAACTGTTGCAACAACCCCCGCAAAAAAACAAAAAAAAAAACCTAGACGCTCTAGTTCTGAAAAGGGTCATTAGCATTGAAAGTATTATTCAGATAACTTGTTAGCCCAGTCGGCTGGGGCTGTAGAATACACCAACTGCATCTCTGCCAAGGGGTAAGACACCCCCCACAACGAGTGTCCTAGATATGACACTAAACAATTTGAGGGTGAAGCTCCAGTAATGCTTGAACTTTGGGGAATGCAGAGTACCCCTTCATTGCTATTGCTTCCAGGTTCACTCTGGTCTGGAATGTTAGTACCAGGTCCTATCTATGGATTGAATAAAACTGTCTGACATTTTAAACTGAGTGCAAATAAATGACTTAAGCTAAATTGAATTGTTAGAAATAGAACAGTTTGATCATTTAACTGTGTAAACAAATAACTGATTTTTAATTGAATTGTTTGTGAAACCATTTCACTGAGCGCAAACAAATGAGTAATGTTGATTAGAATAGTGTTAAATAGCAATACTTGTAACCACTTCACTGTATGTAAACAAATGATTAATATTAAATAGAATTATAAGTGTTAGATAGCAATAATTGAAACCACTTAACTGTGTAGAAACAAAAGCAATACTAGGAGAAAATTAATCTTAATCTGTTTAAAAATGAAATTACCAACAAAATAATCTCTTACAAATCATGTATATCAATTTAAATGGGTGCAAAAAAATAACAATGTTAAATTGTTATTGTTACATAGCAATTCTTGAAACCATTTAACTGTTAGCAAAAACATGCGTTTAGGCTCATTTTAAAAATATTATCAAGAAAATGCTTAGAAATCATTATTTATACACACAAACATATATATATATATATATATATATATATATATGAGAGAGAGAGGGGATTTGGCATTAAATAATCTCCAATGTTTGATATGCCATAAAACCAAACCAAACTAATGAACACGTTTTTTTTTTTTTTTTTTTTGTTTTTTTTTGCATAATCTTTTAATAAGCATATTGTATAGTCTTTAGGAGTACAGTGCATTATCCATAAAGAATAACTCTGGTTCAGGTCTCACTCTCTGCGGCAGTAAAAACGAATGTAGCAAACTATTTCTTAAACATAAAAAGAACGTTAGATTCTGTGTCAAGTGATGTCATTTCTAAATAAGTTCTGAACTGGCTACTTCTAGTAATCTTTGTTTGAGAAAAGTTTCTTTTTGTAATATCACTGATAAGTTAGAGAATGTATATACCAATCACCGCTGTCACGAGCATTGTGTGTCAGAAAGTTGACTTAAGTGGAGTACAGTTTGTTTTCAGAGTTTTCTTTTCTTAGACTTGCTGCCTTACCAATGTTAGAGAATTCAGACTGCCCTACAATTTGTTTATTGTTGGATGGAAAAGAGATTCATTCAAACCTTTCCCAAGGGCATTAGCACAAAGTGAAATGTAAGTAGCTTCATCCATCATTTGAATTCTGGTCTCCAATTCCATTTCCTCTAGAATGTAAGAGCTAATCAAGGCTAGTTTTTGAGTTAGATTTGTTTAAATTGAGCTCTACACACACAAAAAAAGTCTTAATTGAAACTAAAACTTATTAAAACATATCTATGGTCAACAATTTCAAAAAAGAGACTAAATAATCAGGTGATGGTTTCTATAGTATATGACATTACAAAAACCATTGATTTTTTAAATGATTTTGTAGAACAGATGGCCCAATAAATAATTTTCTAATTGGGCTCTGTAAGTCCTAGTGTTGACTCTGGTTCAAAATAATTGTTCTAGTATAAATTAACTTAAGAATTTGAAATATGATTAATTATGATGCTTATCTCTGTAACCTTTATTCAAATAATTATGTTAAAAAAAAATGACGACATTGCTGAATATATTTTACATAACATGATAACAATCTCTACATTTGTGGTAGACGCTTCCCTAAATTACAGTAGAGTATAACTTTTCTTTTATGTGGCACTATTTGGGAAACATTTTTTAAATCTTTTATATTGGAAAGGCAAAACCATTTCCTTTCTACAGTTGGTGGGATTTTTCTTTTTTTACGGAAAAAATTGCTGGAAATACTGGAAAGGAATTTGACTTTATCAAATGCATAGTCTTTGATCATTAAACAAAAACTATCATCTGGAGATGTAAAAACAAATTTGTCCTAAAATAAAGACCTGTAATTAAAGGACATGCAGTTTTTTGCTTAATGGTTCTACTTATTTTCTGTTTGCAGTGATTTTTGTGTATAAGTTAAGTACTGTAATTATTCATGTATATCATGCACTCCTAAATTTTCTTTGGTTATTCCCAATTTGTTACATTGGTGTGTAAGTGAATATGGGAAAAGATTATATATACCATAATTATTTGTGTATAATATGCAATTTTTTTGAAATTTTTATGCCTAAAAGCCACTGGTTTATAACGAGATATTACTTTTTTTGGCCACATAACGTGGCCATATTTGGGACCACATGACTAAAAGTTAGATTTTTATATGGATCATAAATATAAGTTTTGTTTTATACCACTACAGAGAGATAGTTATTGGAATGGGCGATGGTAATTTTTCTTAACTAACTTTTGTCTAAAGTTTGTGACATTTTCATATGAATGTGTTTTTGTCTTTACTCTGAATACAGAAAATTTTGTTTCCAAACCAAATAGGAATTATCTTTCATCAATACAAACTGTATAAAAAATGTTAAATTTAGCAGCAATAATTCAGAAACAACAATGCATTTTTTCCAAAATTTTGAAGGCAAAAGTTAGGGATGCAAGTTATACACAACTAATTATATATATATATAAACAAACAGTAGGTTCTTAATGGGAGTAATGTTGAAAAAAACAAAACAACCTTTTAATTGATTTGATTGTTGATTGTAAACTTAGCCCACAGACTTGAATTTGTAATGGCTAATTGAATTGAGAATATTTTGGATTAGAAGTGAGATAAACTGTATCAAAAGATTAGTGTCCCAGTGCTCTGCAAAGGTTGGCAGGGAAGGTTATGTCCTTGTGCACAGCAAGGGTTGGCACAATGAGGTCATGTCCCTATGTTCTAAAGAACCAACATAGTGCTCACAAGATGATCAATTCATGGAATAATTTTTGAAGCCTTGCCATTACAATTGTAGTCTATTTTCAACCTTACAAAATAATTGTCAATCAGTCCATGTTTAAATTATAAACGAGTATCTGATTACATATGAAAAACAGAACTCTACAAGGTGGCTTGTTAAAAGATTTGTTTCCATCTGGAGAAACTTGACCATATCTAATGGCATATAAGGTCCTTACCTTTTCCCAAAATGTTTTGGTGGCCCAGTCAGCTGGAGCTGTAGAATACACCGACTGCTTCTCTGCAGAGGGTTAAGACCTCTTCCCTCAAGTCACCTGGATAGGATACTAAACAATCTGATGGTGAGGGTCCAGCAATGCTGGAGCTTCGAGGAATGTAGAGTACTCTTTCATTGCTTTCGCTCCCAGGTCCACTCTGGCTTGGATAGGGTCCTATGTATGAGTCAGATAGAATTGTTTGACATTAAACTGTGTACTTTGACTATTTAACTGAGTGCAAAAAATGACTTATGCTAAACTGAATTGCTTGAAATAGAACTGTTTTTAAGTTTAACTGTGTGTTAATGAATGACTAATGTTTAATTGAATTGTTAGTGATACATAGCAATACTTAGAACCATTTAATTTTGTTGACATGTTAAACTGAATTGTTTGAAATAGAACTGTTTGATCATTTAATGAGTGTAAGCAAATGACTGTTTCAGTTGAATTGTTAGTGTTAAATAGCAATACTTGAAATTATTTACATGGGCAAACAAATGATTAATTATAAATAGAATTATTTATATTAAGAAGAAATAAGTGAAACCATTTAACCGTGTAAAAAAAAAATGAGCTCAGTCTTGTTTAAAAATATCAACTACAGATGGTTTTGAAATCATATAGGGGATTTGGCATTAAATAACCAACAATGGTTGGTATGCCATAATACTAAACCAAACCAGAATGTTTTTGGATTTTGAGGAGTATGGAGTTGCCCATTCTTTACAATTACTCCTAGGTCCACTCTGATCCAGAGTGGTAATACTTGTTAAGGTCCCATCTGTGGCTAAAATAGATCTTTTTGAAAATTGTTTGTATTAGGAATAATTGGAGCCATTTAACTCTGTCAAACAAATGAGTACTACTATCTATAGGAATAGTTACTTGAAATCATGTTTGTAAATTGTTTGTATCAGATAGGAATACTTGAAACTAAATAACTGTGCACTAATTATTTGTATTAAGCAAAGTTATTTGCAGCTATAATTTTCCATGTGATTATTATTGAATTGGAAAAGTTACTTGAAACCATATGATAAACAGAAAGGGAAAAGAAACTCACTTGAGTTTGTGTTGCAAACCCATTAGAAAGTGGCTCCAATATATCTGGTATTATATGGAGTTGTAGTATCTGTTTGGTGAATAATTACCCAAAATATCATAGACTACCACTTATTGTGCATTAAATTGATAAGTTACTCTTGGTGTAATTGTTATAATTGTAAGAAATAAAATCACTTCATGCTAATGCCCTTGATAAAGGCATGAATCTGTCTCTTCTCTCTCTAGCTTTGCATAAATAGAGTAGACTGGATTATATAACCTTGATAAAGTAACCAATCTAGAAGGGAAATTATAAATTCAAATCCACTAAACAATCTGATCTTGTGTCATATCCTGTTTATGGGGACTGCTTGGATAAATATACATATTAAATTTATAATTCCATTATGAAAAATAGGTGTCTTATATGCCATCAAATACAGTAATGGGTTTGGTTAAATGGCTCATTAGTGGAAACACAAACCTCTTAGTTTCTAATTAACATTATTCAGGATAAAACAATTGAACCAAGAAATAGTTGTTCCTCAGATGGAGTGAGCTTGCTTACTTTGAAAATCAGCATTGAAAATCCTGACTTTTACTTGAATTTGAGACACTAACTTCTGTCTGGGAAGTATATAATCATCTTTGGTACAAAGCAGTTCTTGGACTGTTTTATAAATCCAAACCTAATTCATTTAGAGAAGATGCATTTTGAGTCATTTAAAAACATTTTTTAATCGAAAATTATAGAACATCTTTACCAAGGAAATATCAAATTAACTCAGCAAGCAAAGCATTTGTAGTCATTATGAACAGACCAGTTGGTACAAGTTTAGTTAATTTGGTCTTTCATCTTTAGTGAATATGGTGGAACCAAATCGACAAATATTCTGTGGAGGAAATGAAGCGTATCTATTCAAATTTGTCTAATTATTTTCTTTGAAATGCCAACAGCATATGATGTTCATCATGTTCTAATTATGCATGTTTGGGTGAATGTTGGAATGGCTGATATAGAAAGGGGGGAGTAGGAAATATGCCTCGCAATTGCTGAAACCAATGGTCATTTTAAAACTTAACAAGTGGTGCATAACTGGTTTTAAATTCTGTTTTTTCTTCTCCCAGACTGGTTGCCACACAAAGGTTGAAGAATCCAGTTTGCCCTACTATTTACCTATAGTTAGGTATTAATAGTTAGATTCATACTTACCCAAGGGTATTTGTATTATGCTGAATGCAAACTGCATCATCCAGGGTTTGAACTTAAATCTCTGTCTCCATTTCCTGCCATGATAATTGTTGCACTACAAGTAATCCCTTTGTTTAAAAACACCAGCTGAGTTACAGTCTTCCTAAAGGCAAAAAAAGTATAAATAGTCAGTGTGAGACACAATATAAAAACAGCCAAATAAAATTGAAAGAATACTAATCAAAGTGAATTAAGATTCCTAATAAAAGAGTAAAAAATATGTAAATAAATAATTAACCATAAAATCATTATGATTAGCATTGTATCGTTGTATGGAAGAGATACACAGTGAAATAGTTAACAATTGGATGTGACACAAGGTTAATTTTTAAGTAGAATACAACTGATTTGAGTTCAGAATTTTACTTCTCTGAGATTAGTTGCTATACTAAAGTTAAAGAACTCGGTTTTCCCTACTATTTACTCATAGCTGGTGGAAGAATAGTTGGATTTATACCTTTTCAAATGGTATTAGTGCTATATGAAATGCAAATAGCCTCATGCAGGGTTTAAACTCCAGTCACTGTATCTATTTCATATGATGACAATTATTATGCCACTAGCACCTCCATGATTAAAAACTGTTGTATCGTGGTAAGGAAGAGATACACAGTGAAATAGTTAACAATTTATTAACTCAAGTGGTACAGTCCAACAAATATTATGAGTCTCGCACTGTGGGTGTTATGTCCGAAATTGGTCTTACTACTGACCGAGATCTAGCAGAACCCTCATGCTTAAGAAACACGTCTTCTTTTATACCTCTGCGATACCGGAAGTCACGTGGTACGAGCCACTATACAACAATTAGTAACATTATACATTTGGCAAAAAGATGCTGTATTAATAAATATTTCTTCCTTTCTGAGATATTGCCCTGTCAGCTGGTGCTGTAGAATACACTGACTGCACCTCTGCAGAGGGGTAAGACATTGAAACTGTATTTACACAAAACTGAATTGTTTAACAGAGAACTGTTTTGACATTTAACTGTGTGTAAACAAAATCTGTAGTTATACTAAACTGAATTAGCTGAATTAGAACTGCTAGACTAAACTGAATAGCTTGAAATAGAAATATTTTTCACAATTAAACTGTACTTACATTTAAACTGCATGCTTATGCTAAACTGAATTGTTTGAAATTGAACCGTTTTTGGCATTGAAACTGTACTTACACTAAACTGAATTGTTATATATAGAACTGTTTTGACATTTTACTGTGTAAACAAAATCTGTACTTATGCTAAACTGAATTAGTTGAATTAGAACTGTTTGAATAAACTGAATAGTTTGAAATAGAAATGTTTTTGACAATTAAACAGTGTAGTCGGGCTAAACTGAATTGTTTGAAATAGAATTGATTAAATACATAAAAATGGATTTGGCGTTAAATAATCTACAAAGGTTGATATGCCATAAAACCCAACCAACCAACCTTTCTGAGACAAACTTTTTATGTAACATAGCCTGATATTAAAAAAAACAAAACATTTAATACCTTTGAGAATTCTTGTTTCTTGGTCTTGTAAGTGATCAAATATTTGAAATGCTCTACATTTTGAGTGACAATATCCTTAATCAGTTCTTTAACATTAATTTTCAATTGAATCTTTAGAAAAAATGACTGAATCCAAGTTATAGATTTGATGTTTTTTTTTTAATCAACCTGTATGTTTTCTGTTTTTCTAACCCTAACCATTTCTTTTACATTTACACCAAATTTTTGACTCACCACACTCTCAGGTCCACTCCGGCCTGGAATGGTAGCACCTGATAGGGTCTTATCTATGGTTCAAATGCATACTTAGGCTAAACTGAATTGTTTGAAATAGAACTGTTTTAACATTTGTGTGTAAACAAAAACTATACCTATACTAAACTGAGTTGTTTGAATTAGAACTGTTTATTTGAATAAAAATGGATTTGGCATAAAATAACCTACAAAGCTTAATATGCCATAAATTCCAAACAAACAAATCAATTGACAATTTATGGTGGAAATTAGAAAAAAAATTGTCCATGAAAAAGCTCCATTTGAGAAAGTTAACACTACTTTGATAAAGAATATTGATTTAATATAATTAGCCTTCTTTCAAGCATGAAGTTCTCTATCTTAGAAGGTTAAGAGGCTGCAAGGTTTTATTTTTTGTCTTGTGTAGAAGATACGTCATTTAGCTGCCATGATGGGAGTTTGCGTAAGATCAATGCCAAGAGGGTCATTCGGGCGAGGGGGTCTGATGTTGCAAGACCTGACCCCCCCGCCGGTGAATCCAAAGGAAACATCACTGATGACCCATCCTGATGCATCAATGAAGATGTATGATATAAGTAAGATTTAAATTAGCCTTCTTTCAAGCATGAAGTTGTCTATCATAGAAGATTAAGAGGGTTGCAAGGTTTTATTTTTTGTCTATGAGTTCCATAATTTTTTTCCTTTATCATTGGGTTATTCCATAATATTTTTCTCTATATGGCTTGGGGGAAAAAAATTCTACAAAAAATTGAAATTTAATCTAAGGAATATTTTATGTAGCCACAATGTTTAGCTATCAAGCAAAAAATGTTTTGCATATTACATTATTAGTTTATTTCTAATAAAAAAAACAAAAACAGAGGTGAACATGCATTAAGTGTGTTGATTTCATAATTTTTGAGATATACAAACTAACATTTTCTTAAAGCATGGAATAATGTGACTTGCTTTATTTGAATCAGTATACATAATTCCTTACCACAATGTTTTGTCTGGTTCACTTTTCAGTTCTTGTCAAATCCATATTGCATTTGCTAATCTTCTTTAGATTACAGAGGATTATAAGAGATTACACTGGGTAGAATGTGACAAAAGTAACAAAAATGAGAATATGTGCAGAAATAAGTTATTTTCTAGTGATAGGAGGAAGTTTGTTTTCTTAGCCATTTTTCTATTTTATTTCAAAAAGTATTTGGTCTTTTACAGGATGTCGCCATAATAATTACAATGGCTCTGTTTGCCATTTGCAGCTGTAAGATTTGCTAGAAGTTTAATTCCTTTAATAATAAAGAGTAAATATTATAAAAGTCTTTGAAAAAATAAAGATTGACTTTAATTCTTTAAGTGTTTTTCACATTTTCAGGAAG
This sequence comes from Sepioteuthis lessoniana, assembly GCA_963585895.1. NCBI lineage: Eukaryota > Metazoa > Mollusca > Cephalopoda > Myopsida > Loliginidae > Sepioteuthis > Sepioteuthis lessoniana. Next base: position 52,337,206 of record OY757920.1, on the reverse strand, counting down.
AAAAGAGTATTATAATACTGGAAGCTGATAAAGAGTGTACACATTTTTTGAGCAATTTGTTTTTCGTCCTTAAGATGAGTGTTGTAGAATCAGAAGAAATACTTCTGTTGATATTTAATGAGCTCCTCCAGGCCATGTAAATAGTTTTAAGATACAGTCAGTTTAATATAGGTAGAAAAAGCGAAAATGACCAAGACCCCACCCACTCTCCAACTAGTATAATGCTGGGGTCAGACTACTCTGATCTTGTGTATCTCTTTAAAAAAAAATTCTTTTTTCTTTCTTTTCTTTTTTCTTTCTTTTCTTTTTTCTTTCTTTTCTTTTTTCTTTTTCTTTTTTCTTTTTCTTTTTTCTTTCTTTTCTTTTTTCTTTTCTTTTTTCTTTCTTTTCTTTTTTCTTTCTTTTCTTTTTTCTTTCTTTTCTTTTTTCTTTCTTTCCTTTTTTCTTTCTTTTTCCTTTTTTCTTTCTTTTTTTCTCTATTTCCTTTTTTCTCTATTTCCTTTTTTTTTCTTTTTTCTCTTTCCTTTTTTCTTTCCTTTTCTCTCTTTCGTTTTTTCTCTTTCTTTCCTTTTTTCTTTTTTTCTTTCTTTCCTTTTTTTTCTTTCTTTCCTTTTTTTTCTTTCCTTTCTAAGAGTACAAAACAACAAAAGGTAAACTCTTTGCTGTATCCTGTCTAAAGACCAGAACATTGCACCATGTTCTATTTTAAGTACTTAGCTGAGTAAGAAAACAAATGCAACACTCTAATCATAGTTCAAAATCCTAGAACATTAGTTCAATAAATGCTTAAACCTTTTATTTCCTAACAACTATTTCTCATGAATTCATTTGAGTAATAAACAGATCTGCTATGTCTATATTTTATTCATATATGTATATACGCACACTCCCTCAAGAAAATAATATAACCACATATCAGAAGACAAAAGAAATGTATATCTCTATAGAAGTAAACAAAAACCTGTATAAACAAAACTAAACTTCCCTCATGTCTCCCACAAAAGTATATAAGGTATATTCATCATGGGGAAGCAACTTAGCCAGATGGTTATTGGTAAGCAACTGGTAGTAACTAAGCACTATTGACTCTGTCTATGCTTTCCTAACTTAGATTTATAATATATATATATTGTTGATATGCATATCCTATAAGGAAGCTATGGAAAAAATGTTCTGATAGAACGAAACAGTCTGTCTGTGGATGACAAATATATATATATATATATATATATATATATATATATATATATATATATATATATATATGGCACAATGTTTGAGAATAGTATAGATCATGAAGACCCCAATAGAGATGGATTTACCTTGATAAATTGAATAGGATAACAACAAACTGAAAACAGTACCAATGAGTGAATTTAATTATCCACTATCTTCCCAATTCTAATGACACAATTTATGTACGTGGCATATGCAGCATGATAGTTATTTTTAAAGGCAATAGTATCGGTGAACAGTTCTAATTCTATACAGGGTTGTTTGTATTTCTCTTTGAACTAACGCCCTTGAGAAAGGTATGAATCTGTCTTTTCTCTCAGTTGCAATTTGTAAATAGTTGGGTAAACTGAATTCTGCAAATTTGAAAAAGCAACTGGTTTTGAAGAAAAAATTTCAAAATCCTTCACATATTGTTAAAACTCATAACTCTGTTTTACTGGGGGAAAAAAAGAAAAAAGGCTGATTGGAGATATGTGTTTCTGTTATAACAGTATTCCATGATGATGGATGATTTTTAAAAATGATCTTCATGTATGCTACCTCTTTAATACTATCATGACTAATGGCTTGTTATCCATAGACTTCTAGATTAATATTTTGGCCAAAAACTGATCAGGAAGGTCCAAATAAAAGTAAAAAGAAGCAAAAAAAATTGGCATGCAAAGGAGCAGCCATACTTCTTACAGAGGAGCTGTCTTGAAACTTTTTGAAGTAAAATAAAAAGTATTATTTGTTCAGAAAGAAAACAAAGTTGATGCTGGCAGGCACAGAAGTCTGTAATAATTGGGGAGATAATTTTTTTTTTAAATTCAAGGGCAGGCCACAGTGCTGCAGAGAGCATGCACCAAATTTTTACTGATTTTTTTTTTTTTAATAATAAAAGTTTGAAATGTCTCAATTATATATTACTACCTAACAGAAATCATCATATTTGATAAAAAATATAATTATTAAAAAGATGAAATGCCTCTATTAGTATATCATTACCTAATACTTGATAATTGCCCTGTCGGCTGAGGCTGTAGAATACACCGACTGCTTCTCTGCAGAGGGGTAAGACCCTCCCCCCGAACGAGTGTCCTGGATATGACACTAAATAATCTGATGGTGAGGTTCCAGCAATGCTGGAGCTTTGGAGAATGTGGAGTACCCCTTCATTGCCATCACTCCCAGGTCCACTCTAGCCCGGAGTGGTAGCACCTGATAGGGCCCTATGTATGGGTTAAATAGAACTAACAGCATACTTAAACTTGTCACGTGATATCCCACTGGGAGGAGGGAGATAAAATTACTACTCCTCGTGTTTGAATTAACAGTATCTAGCCGTCAAAAAAGTGACCGTTAAGAGAGAATGTGGGTCACAGAGGGGATATCAACAGGTGTTGGTACTTAGTAACCTCAGGTCGCCGGACACCAGAAGGGGAGGGAGAGAGAAGCCAAATGATTGGCTGGGACCCCAAAACAGAAGTGGGGCTCCCCTCCGTCAGTGGAAGTAAATAATAAGAAAGCAGTTTTTGAGCAGGGTTCGTAGCGGGCAGACGAACCATAGCCAATATTCCAGGTTGAAGACAAAAGAATATCTGAGACACGAGGGGCCCCAGGTTCTTCAAGCCAGTATTGAAAATAGCATAAAGTCTATTAGCCCGTGAAAGAAGAAAGATTCTCCAGTGGAACCCCGTTGAAAAATAAGATAAGTAACTTTGGGGCCATTTCTCCTTTATACCCAAATTTTGTATACCACTCTCTCTCTCTCTCTCAATTTGAAGAAAAACAAAAGTCAAGAAAAGACATTTATATTCGTGGACTGTCCAATTATTATGTTTTGACACTTTGAAAGTGTATATAACTGTAGTAAAGGAATCATATATTTTTATGTTACCACGTGGTCTAAGTTTGTTCTTTGCAGTTCTTCTACGAATTTGTTACTTCATGCTTCCTTTTCAGCTTCTATTCGCCTTATGTTATCTTGCTTAGAATTGTCCTATTAATTCCTTTAAAATATCACACGGGAAACCGGAGTTGCCGACTACTACAATATAATATTATTACGACTAAAACCTATAGGTCCATATTCTTCCATTATCTTGGGGAAGGAAGTGAAAGCGGCCTGGTGGGTGTGTGGATAGTGTGAAATTTGGAACCCCTTGCCAGCGGTGGTCAGTCTGGCCCTAAATTAGTCCCTCACATAATATGCCAGTTCTTATATGCCTGAGAGAAAAACTCTGAACGAGGACTTATTATATAGGGGATCAAGTGCCAACCTGCCCCGCCTTCACACGTGCGAAAATAAAAGTCCCGTTTTGGGATTTTAGTCAATTTGCCGTCACAAACTGAATAGCTTGAAATAGAAACGTTTTTGACAATTAAACCGTACTTACACTTAAACTGTATGCTTACAAAGGTTGATATGCCATAAAACCAAACAAACCAACCTAAACTGTACTTACATTTAAACTGCGTGCTCATGTTTAACTGAATTATTTGAAATAGAACTGTTTTTCGACATTAAAACTGTATTTACACTTAACTGAATTATTTCATATAACTGCTTGAATAGTTTGAAATGGAAATGTTTTTGACAATTAAACTGTGTACTTATGCTAAACTGAACTGTTTTCAATAGAACAGATTATTTACATAAAAATGTATTTGGCATTAAATAACCTACAAAGGTTGATATGCCATAAAACCAAACAAACCAAAAATACTTGATAAGCAGGAAAATAGTTTAAAATTTTTCTTGATTCAGACTCTTATTGAAAGATTGCAACCTAAATACACAGTGCTCTATAGGTTTGGCATTTCTAACTCGTTTGAATATGGTTTGTAGTTACTGTAATTCTTGTTTTTTGAGGACTTCAGTATGTTAGATGGCCGATGAATGTTTGGACCTCCATGCTGTATTCAATAATGATGCTCCAACTCCTTTCTTCTCATTGTGGACCCATGCTGTGAATTCAGATAACATTTCTTACCAAGAAGAATAACCAACAATCTACTATCATGCACATTTTAATCTATTATTTCCTTTATATGTAATGCCCATGTACATTGAAGAGTGGTTCAATGTACAGAAAAATTATGCACACCCATTTCAGTTGTGTTAGTAATTGTCTCAGAACAAACAGGGCAAATTTTGACCAATTTTTCTAAATTTGAGAACCCTTTGGTCACATGTTTAAAACTATCCAATCCATGCCATGCGCTGATTTATTTTGCATCTATGAACTTTCAATCATACCAAGTTGATCCAACAATAATTGAGTACAATTTTTAATTCAAACTCTACACATCTTTATAATAGATTGCAATAACCTATTATGTCATACCAATCCTAATGGTTGTCAGCAGGACCAACCTTATGAAGGGGCAGGGCCCAAATGGTAAAATATATATTGCAATGTAGTGTTCTGTGTACTTTACAGGCAAAGATTAGTTTACACTCTGGCGTCCAGCCCAATTGGGAGCAATTGGTTCAACTGGCTTAGAGCCAGGCTTGGTTGTCAGTGATCTAGGCTCACTATCACTTTGAATGAATCCTTATTTACACAATGACTCCTGCATATGCAATTGTAATATAAGGACTCAAACTTATGCATGTTCTCTTTAGATTACAAATGGCTGCTTACATGAAAGACACATAAAGCAGCACATTCATTTTGTTTGAGGTAAGTCATCACGTTACTAATAATTTTAGTTAAGTTTAAGAAGTATGATTTTTTTTTTAAAATTTAAATCAGTATGCCTTTCAAAAAATGTGTATTGTAATTGTATATGTATAAGATGCATTATTTTTCCATTTTTCCCCCAATCTAAAAGTCAGTAGGTGCATATCATTAAAGGAATTATAATAAACTTTTTTTTTTCTTTTTGGTCACGTGCCTCGCCTTATCTAAAATAGGATGGCTGAAAGTAAGTTATCTATAGTTCAAACTAATGTTTTACACTGTTACAGAGTAAATATCCACTGGAATGTTTCTGTGTACAAATTTATTTCTTCCAATGTTAGCTTATATTTGCTGCAAGCTTGTTACTTTTTTGTATGTGAACATGTCCCTGAATTTGCTCTAAATATTGTGTACCTTTTTGTGGTTTAAGATATAATGTCAACTAAATAAATTATCTTTAGTCATTAGAAACAGATAAAAAGATGAACCAATGCAAAAATTTAAGTTGAATTTAGCTGCTACAAATTCTAAAGTCAGTGCATATTATACAGGAGAATTTTTTTTCCTCCAGAATTTCATTGTCCAAGTTATACATAAAGGTATGTTTTACTTAAATGATGATGGTATTTAGGAAGTAAAATCTATTAGAGAATAAATCTTAAACAAAATATGCTTTAAAATTTTAGTTTTATTCTGGGCAATGCTGGATATTTCTACAAGATCATATATATTTGAGAGAGAGAGAGGTGCATCGAAAGATACTGAAATTTGAAGAGTAAGTATGAACTCAACGTGTTTGGTAATCATCAAAAGTTTGAGTTTTTGTCATTAGTAGAAAAAGTAAGTCTAAAAAAAATTATTGAATAAAAGAAAAATCTGGTAAAAATGCAAGTAGCTTTTCAAAAAGTAATTCTTTTTGTATGTTTTTATTTGACTACTGTTATTGTCCCAAACTGACAGCTGTTAGCATAAATGTTATGAACTCTTTCCTGATTCTTATCAAGGGTTAAAACTATTTCACTTTGGATTTCTTTCACTGCCTTGTACTTGAATGTTTGAGGCCAAGTTTTCAAAATCTAATTTGAGGAGATATAAATCTTTGCAATGGAGACATCTTTGAGGATTTCAATAGAATGCTCTGACTTCATGTGATTAGAATGGTACAGCCTGTGGCAGATGCCTAATCAGGCTCCCTCACAGATGATCAGCAATCCAAAAGGAGAAGCACTTAATTGGATCAATGGAGGCAACAGCAATGTGGGTTGTTGGCATCAACAGTTGAAGAAATAATTTAGTCTTGGGAATTGTTTGGTTAGAATTGTTCAGATCTAACGTCTATAATATGAATGTACTACAAATATGAGGTTTGTCTGTAAAGAATCCAACCTTTGAATATTCATGGAAAACAGACTACCTAGGGAAATGGTGCTTTAGTCCTTTTCAAAGTATTCCTCTCGGGATCTCTCACTTATCTGTGCATTCCTTTCAATTTTCAAGATAGTCTGTAGATCCCTATCTAGGGATTACCATCAGCTGCCTGGTCAAATTTTCCTTGATATTCTCCATGGAATTTCAACTGACTTCCAACTTTGGAAAAAGCCAGAAGTTACAGTAGGCCAACAGTGAACTATTGGAGACCTTAAAGACTTGGTTAATTTAATATCTTGTCAAAAGAACAACAAAATATATGAAGAATCTACTTGCTCATTTACTGTCAATGTTAACACCCCTAGAAAATGTGTAAACCCACTTCTCCACCCATTGATGAGTAGTAGAACAGACTGGGCTCTATAGCCTTAGTGGAGAAACCAGTCTTGGAGGATAACTCAGATCAAATCTCCTAACATGGGTCAGTATTACAGGTTAAGGCTCATTACTCATATCTTACAGACCTTAAGGAAGTACTAAATCCTATAGAGAACTGAAACAATGTTGATGGCATAGTAGATATTGTGTGTGTATATATATATATATATATATATATATATATATATTGTGTGCTTTTTTAATGGGGACAGATGAGATGACCTAGCAGTTACCAGCATGGGAATCATAATCAGTAAACTTATCACGATCACCAGTTGGAGGCTGTTTATGATCATTTTGAATAAACACTTTAAAAAGGTATTAATCTACTACTTCCTACATTCTGTTCACTGACTCACTTAATTGTGTCTTATTGCCAACAGAGTAACCTTATAGAAGAGTGTTTGCATGACATGTATATTAAAGTTCCCTCTGATTGTTGCTGAGTTGTTATATAAAAACCACAAAATCAGTTCTCTAGATATCTCCAGAAAATCACATTAAGGAAGTTCTGTGGTAATATATAAGAAAAACATTCTATAGAAATAACAAACTCACTCTTATCTAGATGGTAGACGTAAGTATATTTCCTTTGCTTAAACTGTTATATTTTAACCTCCAAAATTGTATATTTGCAATTGGCTGTGAACAGTTAGATTTTAGTGCCCAGAATTATATATATTAACAATCTGGAGGCAAATATTAAAGAAATATAATAGTAGGTGAATTGTAGGAGTTGAAGATGTAAATGATCAATAAAAAATATAGACAATGACTAAAACTTACTCTTATCTTAAAGATGAATGTATGACATGCCTATAAAACTTTTATGTACATTAAATAAGACATTTTCTTAATGGATTATTCTGGAAAATTATCAACTGCTGATTGTATAGCAAACAAAAATCAGTTGTTGGCAAATTTATATTATAAATTTCATCAAAAACTGACTTGAAAAGAAATACAGTTTGAGTTTTTTTTTAAAATTCTCTGATACTTTGAAGATTGTGTAAAGAAAATTTTAATGAGACCAAATTTCTTCTGTGAAGCAACCATCAATTTTCCCACCTCATCTAAAATAAAGAGCTATCCTCAAAGATATGTGACGCAAGGTCAAATTTTGCAGTAAGCTAATTCTTAATTTTTGATTAATACCTCTTGGTCATTGAATATAGAATCAAGTTAAACATTCTAAGCTGAAAGAAAATTATTAAAAAAAATAAATGACTTTACATATCACTAAAATCCTCATATCTATACATTATTATAACTAAGAAAAAAAAATGGCACTTATAGAAAGGTTTCTTTTAAAGCAAGGTTAAGTTAATTGGTTTTATCACATGTCAACCCTGGTTGGGTTATTTAATGTCAAAGTCAGCTATGAGAGTAAGACACAAACAATATTCTAATTTAGAGAATAAAAGAATTTCCAGTCCAAGTTGCAATTGTAATGGTACTTCCTAATGGTGCCAAATCAAGTGTTGTAACACTACCTAATTGTGAGAAAAGAATATCCAACACAACTCCACTGGTTTCATAAATATGAAATTTATTTGTGTTGCACCATTTTATAGCAGTCACCAAAATAGAGATAGAGAGAATTGTCAACAAAAAGAGACATTGAACAGTTGGAGAAAAAAAGAGATGAGATGGCTTTGTTATTTCCCTTCTCACTGGCTGTTTTGTGCATATATAACTTCTGTTGTCTACTCCCTTTTGCAGTCTCACCTGGGTTTCCACCTTTGTGTGTCCTTTATTGAGATTCCTTACAACATCTGTCATGTGTCTGCTGTGGATCTCTGGGTGTGTCTCTAGGTTTCTTAAAATCTGTCCTTATATATAACTTCCTAAAACTATGACTTGCGTAATCCTTAAATGACAGGTCAGCTACGTCCTCTAGTGAGACATTGCTAAGTCCCAAATAACAGCTGATTCTACACAATTGTTTATCTTAGGTTATTAAATATCAGCTGATTTAAAAAAAAAAAAATTGAGCCTTAACTGAAACCACAAATGAAATCTTGCAACTTTAAATACTTAAAAAAAAAAAAAAATTTACTCCTAAATCCCTAGAAATCCCTTCCCCAATTGCTTTATTATTTTATAGGGTCTGCATTCACACAGAAAAATCAGTTTTTTTAATCCTCCAAATTCTCAATGGAGATAACTATGAAGTGTTCATCTAACCCTAACTGTTATCTAAAAGTTTATAGACCTTGCAGCCTGAATTCTGATCAGGAATCTCCATTTCTACATTGCTATTGTCTAGCAATAAAACACAGCCAATGAGATGTACCGCTTCATCTGAGATATGATTCACTACGTTCAACCAGTATTTGTGCCAATGCCTAGAGGCACATCCCCATTTTGAAATCTTGCCTACAAAATGTTCTTATCAGATAAAAAACATGTGACAATTACAGGTATTTTTCAGGCAGGTGAGAACCCAGGGTAGAGGTGGCCTATGGGCATGGGGTAACTTGGTGTACCTAAGGGTTAATATAATCTTGGACTGTTATCACAATAGGGATCTGTTATCTAGAAACAGTAAAAAAATGAAGTTATTCAATTTCTTAGATTAAGATTTTCTGTTAAAAATTTCATAAACATCTTTTCAGTCAATTTTTTTTCCTAACTCTTTTGTGAATTGCTAACAGGTTTCAAGCATACATTAATTATTTCTGGAGATACATGGTTATCGTCATGGAATCAGCAATCAGATTTCAAATCCTGAACAAGGATGTGTGCGTTTCACTTTGTGCTAATACCCTTAAGAAAGGCTTGAATTCCATTCTAGTGGAAAATAGGAGGCCATTCTAGAAGGATAACCCTGAATACAAACCAGTTTTACTTTGCTTAAAATCTGGTTCTCATGTCTGGTGGAGGGGTTGGGTAAATGTATACAAGAATTATTTCAGTTGGTTAAAATATGTTGAAGCATTTTTTTTTTTATTAAAAGGTAAAAAATGTTGATTTTTAAACTGAATACTTAATTAGAATGTTTTTATAAATATATTACTAGGTAATTATTAAGATAAACTAAATTTAAATTGGTAAGAAAATATGTTGTAGCTAAAGCAGTGGTAGCATTTTCATTTACATGTTTTGAAAAATAAAATAAAAAGCACTTGAATTATAAATGGCCTTTGTGTCTGGGGAAGTGGGGGGGGGCACATGAAACAAATCAGCTTAGTTCTAGGGGTCTTTCCCCACCCAGACAACACCTGCCTCCCAATCTAAAAAATGTAACAGCTGAGTTTATTGCTTGACACCTTAAGCATCCCTGCTAAGCAATTGTTAGTCTCACCACCTCGGGAGGCTTGCTTCCTGATAGGTCCCCACATTAAAACTAACCTTATTGCATTCCAATACTGTGGGTGGTATTTTTAAATAATCACCAGTAATTAATTCACTTTTCAGTTTAGTTGTAATAACATCACATTCACCATATTAAAAAAAATAACGGAAACAGAACTTTGTATATAAATATCAAATATTTACTATGTTGCTTGATATATGAACATTATTGAATTGCTAATGATTTCAATGGCATTTCAACCTCTAAAGAGTTATTTCATGCCTCGAAGTTAGTGAATCATATTGATTGGACATTTATATTTACATTTTTTTGTGTAGTAAATTTTTTTTAATACAAGGTCCAAATGAATATGAAGAATTTCTAAAAATTTCAATCTGTCCAGTAGATAGGACCTTAACAGGTATTACCATACCAGGTCAGTGGATCTGGCAACATTAATATCACATTGAATATTGTGATAATAAAATTTTGAAGTTTAATAAATGTGCTTTGTTATTGGCTCAAACACAGATATAACTAAGCCTCTCTTCTTCAACCATTTTCCATTGCAATCACACAGTGGAGGGTTTGAGCTAAAGAGATTTTTTTTTTGTTTGTTTATTTTAAATTGTTTATTTGTGAAGCTCAAGATTTCACTTTGCTGATCACTCAGTTACAGATCTGTTTTGCAAATAAAATGAAACTCCAGCATTTGACAAGTTGCATTAACAAGACTTTAGTGGCAGAAATGACATGCAATTTGAGGCATCAGTCAGAAAGTTTAATATCCAATTTCTTGTTATTCTTAACTTTGTCTATGTTCCCAAATCTGGTTGATTGCAGATTCCTCTGAAATTTCAGCTTATGGCATCTCTCTCAAGGGGCACATATCAAAACAGCTGCAGCTGAAATATTGGTAACGGTATATATGCTTCTTAGCCAAAAGACTGAGGAAGATGTTCTTATTTGGATTGCCCTGCCAACAAGATTTAGAATATCTGGAGTGTATTCTCTACATACGAGTAAGACCCTCTACCACCCCTCGACTAGGTATATCTTGAGTCTGACACTAAACTGCATCTGATGGAGAGTCTCCAGTTCTGGATGTCTGAGGAGTGCCTCCTCTTTACCATTACTTCCAGGTCCACTCTGACCTGGAGAGGTTGTACCTATTAAAGTCTTATCTATGAGTCCAATAGATATGTTTCGAAAATTATTCATATTGGATAATAGTACTTGATATCATATAATTGTGTGCAAATTATTTTAAGAATAGTTGCTTGAAGCTTTGTTTACTGAGGATTATTATTGTTAATTGAAAACATAACTAAGTAAAAATATTGACTATTATTATATAGAAATTATTGCTTGAAACCTTATAATTATTGGAAGCCTATTAAACCATTTGTGTATATTTATATTAAATTGGAATACTTGATATAAATTGGTGCAAAAAGAAAAAAAAACTCTTACAACACCACTACACAAAATGTTGATGTATAATGAAAGTAATTCCCTTGCCTTTAGGCACCAGATAACTCTAAACAGGTTGACATGCTGTTAAAATCAATCAACTGGTTTGAATTTCACATCTGTCCATCAGGTAAATATATAATACAGTTTTTTTTTATCTGGAGTTGTGATCCTTATCTATAAATTGGACTTCAGCTTTGAGATTAAAAAGGAGCTTTTTATACTAGATTATACATAACAGATACTGCTATCCATCAAATTTTTGATATGGCTCTGTTACTTTCCTCAAATCTAAATTCAAATGAGCAGTTATTTATTCTTTTATTCCTTCATATTATTTAGTGGTTAAATTAAATAGAAATAATTACTTGAAACCATATAATTATTAGTTTTAAATAGGAATACTTGAAACCATACAACAACAATTATTTATATTAGATAGAAATACTTGATATCATAACTGCAAAAAAAAATTCCTTGGACACAATTATGCAAAAAAGTAAATATAAATGTATAATGAAAGCAATTCCCTAATGGCTTGGCATAAAATAAATCTAGACAGGTTGACATGCCATTAAAATCAAATCTTTATTTGAATTTTTTAATTCTCTCAAGAGTCACTGGTGATCGGTATTCCTATAGCTAAAATGTAAGAATTTATCTTTAAAATGAACAATATGACTACATCTGTTTTTGTCGATTGATGACTTATGCCAGGATAAGTGTTGCTTCTGTGTTCACTACTTAGGGTCAGTGTTCTCTCTCGTGTATGTATGTATGTATGTATATATATATATATATATATATATATATATATATGATTTACTTGTAGATATCTAATTAAATGTATTAGAAAAAAAAATACACCTTCATATGTCTTGCATGCATTATCCAATCCCTTTCGTATGAGTAGGATGTGACATAAGGTCAATTTTTCAAATAGAGTTTAACAGGTTTGAATTTATTTTTCCTTCTAAGACTGGTTGCCATACCCAGGTTAAATAGTCCAGTCTGCTCTCCAGTTTATCCATAACAGGAAGGAAAATAGATGAATATCTTTCCAAAGGGTATTTATGTTTTGTATTTACTTTCGAGAAAGTACATTACAACCTGTTCACTTTGCTTTGGATCAGTGAATTATCAGAATTAAATTGAAACATTGCCTTGGATCAGAGTGTATTATCTGTACTCACAGAAATTCAATCAAATACCAAAGTAAATTCAATTTAAAAAAATGTATATATTAAGGTTTCTATTTTTTTTATTTTATTTCTATCATTTTGTATTTATTTTTGAGGAAATACTGAATCTTATACTCTTTGAAATAACTTTTATTTGCATATTTTATTTATTATATCTATCAGATTTCTATGGATACAGATACAAAACTCTAATCCTAGAGAAGATGCACAGATGCAACTATCTGATCCTTGATAGAAGTGCAAATCTATAAAAAATTCTGTTTTGATGGGAACAGTGCTAGTAGATTTAATTGAAACAAAAAAAAAAAAACCCAAAAACTTAATAAATTTGTTAGGTGACATATATGATGGGTTTCTGAAGAATCTTTCATTTAAAAGTTTAAAAAAAAAATAAAACCCAAGAAATATAAAAAGTTACATAATAGATTGCTTATTTTGAGAGGCTTGTAAAATGTACATGTCTTGTGGGTAGATGAAGCCCTGAAAGCAGCTTAGTTCTCCTTTTTGGCAAGAAGTGGGTTTCATAATTTGTTTTCAGTGAAAAAAAAAATTTTTTTTACTATTTTTAAAAATCTTTTTTTATCTAAAGCTTATTGATTAATCCCCCATTGTAAAAAGTTGAAGTGATGATTTAAAGTTTTTCAAATTATGTCATCTGAAAATATGGTCTGGTTACAGTTAAGACTAAATTCCTGATGATTGTTAAACTTGTATCAAAATTAATTCTTGACTATTAGATAGTTTGCAACTGAACCTTCTAAATTCATAAAAAGATCAAACACAAAACAAATTCAAACTTAAGTTCTGGGCTCAGACTTAGTTTTAAAATTCTCATCATTTCATTATAAAATTGTGGATGGTTGCTCTGATAAACCTTTTATTTTATCATAAACCTTATTTTCTTTAAGCCTGACTGGAATACCAAGTTTGACTCAAAATAAATGAGAAAGATTCTTTAAAACCAATAAATAATCTAGTAATTTCTGAAACTGCTTTCACTCTGATATTATACAATAAAGCTGGGTTGCCAACCTTTTCAACCTGAGAGCCACAAAGCTTATCCTGACACAGCCTGGGGTTATGATCTTAAAAGGACATAACTCTCACTCTGGCAAAATTCCCAAAGTAGCAATCATAATTTATTAATGAGACATGTGATGTTTACAATCATAAAAAGATGTAATACCAAGTTATATGAAGAGGTTGACAGAATGGGCACATCAGACAAATGATGATTTGACAAATGCAGCATACTCTTGGTATGCTTCACTTTGGAGGATAGCTATTCACAGCAGTATGTTGATCCAAATATGCTCCCAACTCGCTGGGAATCATCCAGAAGAATATGGTTCTTTTAGAAATTAAGAATATGACAAGAAAGAAACTTGGATTTCAAATATTTTCAACACTGAAGATCAGTGAGTTTCATCTGCAGTTGAAATGGTACTAGTTTAGTCAACATAAAGTGAAGAGAAACTTTTAAAAGTTAGGTGTTTGGCAGCAGATTGGAGACCCCATCCTGCAATAAAGAATTTGTTCAATGATTCTTGAAATCTAAAAAAGGACAGTGTGAGGCCCCCATCCAAAATAAGGCAATATGAAGATGTAGATCTCTGTTAATGCTCAAGTCAGATACAATGTATATATATATATATGGGGTCTAAGTATAGTTGATACACTTCTTATTTTAGAACCTGTGAACATAGTGATATATTATAATTTAATGTAATCTTGCTTTATTATCTGAGAATTTAAATCTTTATGGTAATAAGCTTGAATAAGGGATTCAATGACTAGTCAAGTGAAAGGTACCCGCGGTGTTAAAATTATATTTTCTATCAGTGTTGTTGTCATTTAATAAGTTTAGTTTAGCAGAAATGTGTATTTACCAATCCCTTCACACAAGTATGATGTGACACAAGGTAAATTATTAAGAATAGTTTAACAGGTTTGAATTCAGTTTTCCTTCTCCTAGACTGGTTTCCTAACCAAGGCTGAAGAACCCAGTCTGGAGGGGGAATAATTGGATTCATACCTTTCCTAAGGATATTAGTGTCAAGGATTTGAACTTGTTGCCATGTCCATTTTTTTACTGTGATAACTATTAAACTATGAGCCCCTTCATGTTTAGTTTAGCAGAAGAATGTTGTTACTTAACAATTCTATGAACAGGATGTGGCACTAAGTTGATTTTTTTTTTTTAAAGTGGTGTACAGTGGGTTTGAATTCAGCATTATTGTTCTCTCAAACTGGTTGTCACATAAAGACTACAGAACCTATAGTGAGAGGGAAAAGAAATGAGTTGACTTTCTGAAGGTCAAACACAAAAGCTTCATCCAGGATTTTAACTGAGGTTGCTGATTTCATTTCTCATATTAAGCATGCCTCTCTTAGTTCAGTACATGTATGGATCACTTGGTAAGAAGAATGTTATCATTTACTGTGATTCAGTTGTATTACTTGAGAATTTAATCTTGAGTAAATTGAAACACATTCACAAATTAAAACTTTATTTTTCATCAGTATAAGTAAAGTTGGCAATCAGAGTTGAGGTGAAACCAAAGGTTCTCTTTTCAATAGCTCCTACACTGAGGTGTAGGGAAGGGCACTATTCCTTTCCCTGGATTGCTCCTCTTTACCCTTGATTTGTACCTAATAATATTGAGTGTTAAGTAAAGCAGAATCAAGTGCCATTTTTTCGGAGTCTTTGGTACAACTTGACCTGGGATTGAACCCTAGTCTCCCAAACCATTAGCAAACACTATGTCCATGTTGGTAGTTTATCAGAAGTAAAGGTCATCTAGTGAGTGGCTCATTTGGTTAGGGCTGTAGAATACAGAACAGGAAAACTCCTTCAACAAGTATCCTGATAGGATATGAAACAATCTAATGGGGGGGGGTCCTTGTGGTATTACATTCACTTTCGGACAAATACCCTTGGGAAAGGTATGAACTCTTTTATCCTTTCATTAAATAGTACCATTACTGTTCTTCTAGAAGGATGGATTTGGCATAAAATAACCCAAGAAGGTTAATATGCCATTAAACAACAAACTGATGGTGAGGCTCCAGTAATGCTGGAGTGTTGGGGAATGAGGAGTACCCCTTCATTGCCATTGTTCCCAGGTCCACTCCGGCCCAGAGTGGTAGCACCTAGTAGGGTCCTATCTATGGGTTAAATAGAACTGTTTTACATTTAACTGTTGTAAACAAATGACTGCTGTATGATTTGGTAGTGATACATAGCAATACTTGGAACTATTTAACTTTTTTTGACATGCTAAACTGAATTGTTTGAAATAGAACTATTTGATTCTTTAACTGTGTGTAAATAAATGACTGAATTGTTTGTGATGCATTGCAATACTTGAAAGCATTAAACCGTATGCAAACAAATCATTTAAAGTAAATAGAATTATTCGTTTTAGATAGAAATAAGTGAAACCATTTAACTATGTAAAAAAAAAAAAAAAAAAAAAAAAAAAAAAAATATGAGCTTGGGCTTATTTAAAAATGTTATCTGCAAAATGTGTTAAGAAATATTTAACATGTATAAAAAGAATTTGGCATTAAATTACCGATAATGGTTGATATGCCATAAAACCAAACCAAACAAAGCCAATCACTTAGTGAGAATCAAACTCACTATCAGTGGTCTTGTTCAATGACAATTATATAATGAGAACCTTTTACATTTTTTCATGTCAGATTTGAGAATCTTATTTGGACTGTTTTTATTCAGATGAATTTTTACTGTTTTGTTTTTTTCTCTCTTTTTTTTTTTTTTTCTTTTTTTTTTTTTTAAGAAATTTCTGTCTCAGAAACATGACCGGAACTTCCTTGAACTTAATCTGAAGCTAGCACTGCAAGTAAAAGCCTTATTTAATAATTAAATAAAATCTAAGGATACTGCTCTTAAAGAATTTGTTCATATAGAATGAGCATCATTACTTTGGGGGAAAATGCCAGCTATGTAGTTTGATGTGAGTGAAATTCCTGAATTGTAGTCAGTAAAAGGACAATTTATCCAACTTCCTACATTAGATTTTTCCGAGAATGGCGTCTGTCTGTCAGGTTATCATAATGAATTGAAATTCTTTCAGAGAGATACCATGAACTGAAATGAGTTTACCCACTTCAGAAAGTGGCCTACAACTGGTGCAGTGGAGACAACAGATTACATCTTTCCAATGAGAAGGAATTACAAGTTCTCCTACCCTTACCCATTCACTGAAGATTGTAAAAAAGAATATATATATATATATATATATATATATATAACAAATTCTTGTTATGCTATTAGTTACCATAGACATGCAAGTTTATTTGAGGTGTATTCAAACAGTATCAAGATTGAAATGAAGATTGTCCAATTGGCTGGGGCTGAAGAATACACTGACTGCACCTCTGCAAAGGGGGTAAGACCCTGCCCCAACATGTGTCCTGGACATGACACTAAACAATCTGATAGTGAGGTTCCAGTAATGCTGTAGCTTTGGGGAATACGGAGTACTCCTTCATTGTCATCACCCCCAGGTCCACTCTGGCTTGGAGTGGTAGTACCTGATAGGGTCCTATCTATGGGTCAAATAGAACTAAACTGTGTACTTATGTCAAACTGAATTGCTTGAAATAAAACTGTTTTGACATTGAAACTATGTACTTATGCTAAACTGAATTGTTTGAAATAAGACTTAACATTTAACTGTGTGTAAACAAAAACTATACTTAAACTGAATTGTTTAAATTAGAACTGACTAAACTAAATAGCTTGAAATGGAAATGTTTTTGATAATTAAACTGTGCTTAGGCAAAACTGAATTGTTTAAAATAGAACTGTTTGTGTAAAAACGGATTTGGCATTAAATAACCTACAAAGGTTGATATGCTATAAAACTCAAACAAACTAAAATGAAAAATTATTGAACCATTAATTTTCTTCAAAATACTCCTATTGGCATTCAATACACTTACTCCCGGGAAAACAAGAGTGAAGCGGTTAGAGAGAAATCAAATAGCTTTGTCCAGTTAGTAAAAAATATTTGAATTTTGAAAATGTGAAGTCTTACCTTTAAAAAAAATGGGATTTCTTATTGTAGTAATTTTTTTTTTTTAAGCCATTACATAATTTCAGATAATCATTTGTAAACATTTATAGCTTCAAGTAACTATTATTAATATGAATAATTTATATACAATTATGATTTTAAGTAAGCAATAACAATAATAATCAATGATATACCCAGCCCACTAGGCTGGGGTTGTAGAATACACCGACTGCATCTCTGCAGAGGGGTAAGACTCCTCCAATGGGTGTCCTGGATATGACATTAAAACATCTGATGGTGAGGCTCTAGTCTTGAAGGTTAGAGGAATGTGGAGTACCCTTCATTGCCATTGCTCCCTGGTCCACTCTGACTTGGAGTGGTAGCACCTGATAGGGTCCTATCTATGAATCAACTAGAACTGTTTGACATTTAAACTGTGCAAATAAATGACATGCTAAATTGAATTGTCAGAAATAAAACTATTTGATCATTTAACTGAGAGTAAACAAATGACAGATATTTAATTGAATTGTTAGTTATACATAGCAATATTTGGGATAATCCAGTTGCATACAAACAAATGAGTAACGTTGAATTGAATAATTAGTGTTAAACAGCAATACTTGTAACCACTTTGCTATGTGCAAACAAATGATTAATAGCTAATAGAATTGTTAGAAATGCTTGAAACCATTTGATAGTGTGGAAAAAAACATGAGTTCCTGCTCAATTAAAAATGTCATGAACAAAACGTGTTTACAAATCATATTTTACATGCATTAAGAGGATTTGGATTTTGTATATAGACATAAAACCCAACCTTTGTAAACAATTATTGATTCAATTACTCTTCTTAATATAAATGATTTGCACTATTATATGGTTGCAAGTATTTCTGTCAAAGAAAATAATTTTCAAACAGATCTATTTTGAGTCATAGATGGGACCATAAGACGTACTACCGCTCCAGGTCAGGAGTGGCTGTATCTGGGAGTAATGGCAATTAAAGGGTAGCTTTACATTCTCTAGAGCTCCAGAATTGAAGTTTTACCACCAGATATTTTTGTGTTATAACCAGGACAGCCCTTTAGGATGAGATCTTATTTCTCAACAGTGGATGTCATTGGTACATTCTAAGCCCTGTCAACAGGGAGCCAAAATAGATCATGTGACACACTAATATATATTTTGTATATAGACTTTTTACAAAACTAGAGGTCAACTTATATGGCAGGCTTAAAATTCAAACTATTACCACAGTAATCAACCAGTGGAAAAGTATGCCAAACAATATACACCACTTAACATATCTCCAATTAACTACCACAAACGCATCCAACTTAAACTCCTGTTTAAATACATATGTAAACAGGCAGACTCTGTTGTTCAGGTACAAAGGGTTTTATTAATTTCTGACTTCGGTTCTTCGACACAAGGAAAGAAACACAATTCTTAAGTCTTTCGTAATCATACTATGCTAACCCCACCCCCAACATTTGGCACATCTCATAGTGTTTAAGATCTCGATTCATCTCTGCCGGTAGAGATAAAAAAAACTCAACTCTTCAACTCAATGGCTGAATCCCCAACTACTCAGCTCCATGGTCCAATGTCAACTTCTCAACTCTATGCCCAAATGGTAGAAACTCAACTATTTGCTTCCATGGTCCAATGTCAACTTCTCAACTCTATGCCCAAATGGTAGAAACTCAACTATTTGCTTCCATGGTCCAACGTCAACTTCTCAACTCTATCCCCAAATGGTAGAAACTCAACTATTTGCCTCCATGGTCCAATGTCAACTTCTCAACTAATGCTTTTTCAAAATCCTCAAATTCTCAGGACCATCTCTTCCGGGCATGACATAATCCACACTCTAGCCCCATTTCCTCTCTGGTGTTTATTATGACAATGGTGATTGTCATATCCTTTGCGTGCGAGCATAAAACTGTAACCAATGAATGCCCTGAACTAAGATACTTGAATAGTTCAAAGCCCAACCAAACTGAATGATAAAATATAACAAAAAATGATTAAAATAAAAAAAAAATCATTCCTAAATTTTATAACATTTGCTATTTTTTCTATTTTAGCTTGACAATGTTTGTAAAAATTATTCTTTATGGATATTATTATACAAATGTTTTCTGAAGTTATGTTCTAGAATATGATTGGCCTTTTTTTCCCCCATATGTATTGTGATGGTGTGAGAAGTATAGTCACATGATATATAAATAGTTTTCCAAATGCAAGCACAAGTTACCTTGTTATTAGTAATACATTTCAAGGAATACATCCTAAGGTGACCCTGACCACATGGTCAATGTTCTTCCTAAAATCATTAGCTTTTTCTGGTCTTTCAACATCATACATCTTCACTTGAGTGACCCAGCTAGTGTTGATCAGCCACCAGCTTGTGGTCAGGGATTTTTTTTGTCTTACAGCAGCAAAAAAAAAAAAGAAAAGAAAAAAAGGTTTTATACAAATTAGCACAAGTAGAACATTCAATCTAATGCAACTCCAGGCCTTCCATCTCCCATAAAAATTGTGAAAACCAAGCAAATGGTTTCCCTCCTAACAAAGAAAATGATTGCCCAGAGACACACTTTGATGCTTAGAACTGACTAAAAGGTAAGCTTATATTTTAGAACCACTAAACAACTAACATGAAATTTAATGATAAATGATTCTATTAATCCGTAAGACATATGCCTATATCAATCAATCCATGTTATAAATGCCATGCCCAACTTTTTTCAAAAAAGAAATTGGAATATATTTATTACAGCCATTATTTAACTGTGGTTAAAATCATCTTTTGGTAGTATATTGTAAAATGTATGAAAAAAAAAACAAAACTTAGTGAAATGTTCATCACAAAGAATGACTTCCATGAAACTTAAAAATACAACACACTTAATGATATTCAAAGATTTTTAAACTGTAAATAATGCTTAAATCTTTTCTTCCAATTAATCATTGTTATAAGTAAGTAAAATTGGTGACCGGAGTTGACGGCAATAGCTATGACACCAAAGTGTAGGGGAGGGTGCTGCATCATTCCCTGGATTGCTCCACTTTACCCTTGATCCTTAACTTATAGTGCTCAGTGCTAAGCAAGGTGGCATCAAGTACCATTTTTTTTTTTTGAGTCTTTGGCATGACTCGACCTGGGATTGAACCCTGGTCTTCCGGACCATTGGCGAACTCTCTAACCCTTATGCCAATGGCCTGGTTCAGTTATATCTGCCAAATTTTCTCGGGTAACAGAGGAGACCTTGATGGTCAGCTGGTGAGCAAAATCTACATCAGCTCTGTGCACACCTAGAATATAGTCTGGAAGACCTGTCTGGAGTAATGGATGATTGGGATGGATGGAGAGAGAGAGAGAGTCAGGGAAATCTATTCTGGTAGTGTGACTTGATGATGACTAAGGAAACCTTAGAGCATGTTTTTAGCATATTAGTTTTTGAAAATGGGTTCATTTTCCAATGTTAACATGATACCAAAGAAGATCCTTATGATCTTAATCAGGTTAGCTAAACCAAATCTTAATGTTTTTGTTTAACTCTATAAAGTAAACATCTTGATGAATATTTTCTAGCTAGAAACCAAAGTTATTTCCACCATTTCACCAAATGTAGTGTATATATTTTTAGTATAAGCATTGGCTAACAAGGAGCTATAAACATAAATGCCTTAGTTATTTTAGGAATTGATCCTCTTAGAGAATGGTATACAGACTCTTCTTCATTGGTGAAAATGTAGAGCCATTTGTAGGGACTATATAGAAAAATGTTCTGTAGCAAAACCTTGCACTATTCAACAGTATTATTATGTTCCTTGTATCTGTTTCCGAGCTGTAGAATATGCGGAGTGCATCTTTGCAGAGAAATAAGACATCCCTGAGTAGAGTGGATATGACACTAAACCACCTGATAGTGAGGCTCCAGTTCTGATCCTTTGAGGTATGTGGAGTACCACTTCATTGCCATTACTCCAAGGTCCACTCTGACTTGGAGTTGGAGTACTATTTTATCATTTTCTATACTTGAAACCATTTAACAATGATTAATATCAAATTGAATTATTAGTGCTATAGCAATACTTGAAATGATCTAACTGTATGCAAATGAAACTATTAGTACTTGATAGTAATATTTGAAACCATCTGTATGGAAAACAAATGAATTCTGACTCATTGAAAAATAATCTTACCTGCAAACTCTTATTTTAAAAATCGTATATATAATATAAATGTATATAAACTGGATTTGGCATGAAACAACCAGCAAAGATTGATATGCCATAAAACACAACCAACCATTCAAAGACAAAAATTCCTTTTTCCTTTTCTGTACTTTGAAAAGTTTGGTAAATCAAATGGTAACAGTAAAATTGTCCAATTTTTAAATTTCGAATCGATCATAAGGTCTTCTAATAATAATAATAAAAAAACAGATAATGGTTGAAAATATAAATTAGCAAGCAGTGAAATAATTTTATCTATTTATTTGGACTAACATGATTAGTTTTGGGAATGGTATCAATGATACAGTTTACAAAGTTTAGTTTAACATGGCAATACCAAGTAATTTGGAAAGAAATGGAGGATATATGTATGTGATCAAAAAGTATTAATTGAAGCTTTGATTAAAAAAGAAATAGTTGTATGTACAGCTGTGTAACTATTAAATGAAAATTGTTTTGCAAACTATTTGTTTTGAGTTTTACTATTTAATTAAAAATCAACAAAATTGCTTTTTCAAACACGCACTCCAGTGACTCATGGCTATTTCTCTCTTGCATTTTACACCAAGTGTTTTTTGCACATTAATAAGTTTGAACCAGAAATATAACTAAATTTTGGTCTTGTTATCCTGAATATGGTGACATATGGCTGGAAATACTCAATATTTACTTGTGTATAATATGCACCTCAACTTTTAGTCATGAAAATATTGGAAAAATGTATGTTATATATGAATAATAATATTAGTCTATTGTATGTATGGCACAATAAAAAATTTCTTCATAAATACATAAGAATTTTGTATATTCAAATTCTTTTCAAATTTCTCTGAAATATACATCCCTTTTTGTTTACTTTTATTAATAAGCAGTTTTAAAACCAATCTAAAATGGAAATTAAGATCTTTGATCATGATTGTTTTTATCTGAAATAAAAATGTAATAATTATAAATGATAATTTTTAGCATAAAAAACATCACTTTGACTATCTGTTAATGAAGTGACAAGTCATGGACTAGTTTTTATTAATAATGTTGTTCATATTTATACGTTTTCTACTGAAGAACAAAACTGGTTCTTGATCTATATAAGAAAGTTATTTTCTGATTTTTGCCTAGTTGGCTGGGGCTGGAGAATACACTGACTGTTTCTCTGCAGAGGGGTATGACCCTCCCACCAATGAGTGTCCTGATTTGACACTAAACAATCTGATGGTGAGGTTTCAGTAATGCTGGAGCTTTGGGGAGTGTGGAGTACCCCTTCATTGTCATTGCTCCCAGGTCCACTCTGGCCCGGTGTGGTAACACCTGATAGAGCTCTATCTATAAATGAAATAGAACTAAACTGCATACTTATGCTAAACTGAATTGTTTGAAATAGAACTGTTAGACTAAACTGAATATTTTGAAATAGAAATGTTTTTGACTATTAAACTGAATTGTTTAATATAGAACTGTTTTGACATTCAACTGTGTCTAAACAAAATCTATACTAAACTGAATTGTTTGAAATAAAATTGTTTGACTAAACTGAGTAGCTTGAAATAGAAATGTTTTTGACAAACTGTGTACTCATGCTAAACTGAATTGTTTGAAATAGAACTGATTACTTGTATAAAAATGGATTTGGCATTGAATAATCTACAAAGTTTGATATGCCATAAAATCCAAGCACCTTAACTAAATAACTGTTTTCTGATTTTATGCAACTCCAGCAAAATTATCAACCTTTGCTATGTTGATTAAATTCTAAATTAAAAAATGTACAACACAAATTGGTGATATAATCTTGTAACTTACAATAAGATGACAGAATGAGAAATAACCAAAATGGAGGTTGGAAATGAAATCAAAATCTTTATAACATTAACAAAACACAATACTTGCCCAGTGGCATGAAGAAGTTAACTGCTGCAAGTGATGACAACTTAGTTTGTATATTTTCACCCCCTCATAATAGTGTCCAACATATTTATGAGGAATGGGACATACCCATTAATTTTTATAGGTAGGGTATAAAACATTCTCATCAGTTCCAGTCATGCTATTATGTTCACTCACTTTCAGACTAATATACTTGGGAAAGATATGAATCTCCTTATCTACCCAGATATGGGTTAAATACTATTGTTCTGCTACAAGGATGGATTTGGCATTAAGTAACCCACAAAGGTTGATATGGAGTTAAACAAAGAAACCAAACCAGCTTGTGCAACCTCTTTCTATTGACTAGTAAAAGTAAAATGTTCCTGCTATACCAAATGTGAGAAATTCTACAAATTACCCCACAATCAAAAATGAGTTCACTCAATTCCTTTGTCCCAAATGCACATGCACAGAATTATGTATACTTGGTTCTCCTGCAAAAAGGGTTAATCATGAGAGAAAGCAGAAGAGTAGCTTTGAGCAAGCAGTATTTACCATTTTCATATTTGGAGAGTTCCATTGAAAATATGAGGGGAATCTCTTAACAAGAAGCTTCCAGCAAATAACTCGTTTGTAAATAACTACTTTTTTGTTTCATTGTATTTTTATTTTCATTTTTTATTTATTTTTTAATTTTTTTTAGGTTTTCCATAGCTGCATTATTATCTTCAAACATGACACGTTGACCTTTTATCTCAATACTGTAAAAGAGAATGTTGTATATATTCAGGAAAAACTCTTTTATTTATTTACTTTTAATGTTAACATTTCTCATTCATGCATACATCAAATCCCTTATTCAAGCTTAGAACCTTAAAGATCAATGATAATTGAAAACCTGATGAATATTTCATAATATTATACCATTGAAAAAAAGAGTCTAAAGCAGATTTATGTAAATGTCATTCAGCAGTAACATCTTTTGTGAGCTTCAATGACATGAATTAGAGACATGAAAGTTTTAATATCTAATTTATAGCTATTAAAGTATATTTTAGTAAAATAATTGTTGACGATAAGTCTGATTTAAATTTGTAGCAAAATAATCTCTCTATAAATGGCAGTGTCTGTTGCTTTGGGGTGCACAAGATGATTATTCAATCAATTATCATGAGTTCTGTAACTTTGTCTAATTTTGGAAAAATGGTATTTAACAAATTCTGATCAGTTTAATGATTAACAGTATTTTGCATAAAATATCTTATCAATTTTGTAATTGAGAAAACATCTTGCTATGTATCCCAAGTATGATAATAAAATGTATTTGGTGAAGCTCCCATTAGAGAGTTCTCAAGAGTGTACCAATCACCCAACCCCTTGACGATGGTTAGGATGTAACACAAGATCAATTTATAAGTGGAGTAAAGCTGGTTTGAATTTGGTTTTCTGTCTAGACTGGTTGCCTACCCAAGGCTAAAGAACCTAGTCTGCCTTAACATTTACCTATATCTGGGTAGAGAACAAATCGAACTTAGGTTGCTAATTCTATTTCTGATGATGATATCTATTATGCTAAAAGTGCCTCTTTTGGGGAGTAGATTTTTTACCTTTATTTCTATTACTCCCAGGTTCACTCTGACCCAGAATGGTTGTAGCAGTCAGGGTTCTCATCTTTGAGTTAGATTTGTTTGAGAGAATGTTTAAAATTATTGTAAACTTTATTAACATGAGGGTGGTACAATATATAAGTTTGAATTTTGCCTCAGGAGTTGGAACATGGAAGCATTGTTGACATTTGCACCTTTTTTATTTATTTATTTTTTTTTATATAAGGAAATCAATTGTGATGGGCCCTTTCATGTCCCAGAGGAATGTCAACATCACCTTTTACTGAGTGTTGCACATGGGACTTTTTCTTTACTGGAGAGTGTTTCCACTCTATGGACACTTTTCAATTTGGACTCATAATTAGCCTGTTTGTAAATATTTTTTGAACTAAAACATGCTTCTCTGCACACATTATACATTCTTCAGTAAATTTCACATAGTTTGCACTTCTCAGTCACCAAAAATTTGATAAAAGACCTCTGTTAAAGTTTGTAGAATATACCGACTGCTTCTCTGCAGAGGGGTAAGACCCCACCCCCAACGAGTGTCCTAGATATGACACTAAACAATCTGATAGTGAGGTTCCAGCAATGCAGGAGCTTTGGGGAATGCAGAATACCCCATTATTGCCATCGCTCCCAAGTCCACTCTGTCCCGGAGTGGTAGCACCTGATTAGGGTCCTATCTATGAGTTAGATAGAACTAAACAGTGGTTGGCGATTACTATTTTTATACATTTAAATTAAACTGAATTGTTTAAAATACAACTGTTTTGACATTAAATCTGCATACTAATGCTGAACTGAATTGCTTGAAATAGAACTGTTTTGACATCTAAACTGTGTACTTATAAAACTGTTTGACATTTAACTCTGTGTATTGCCCAGTTGGCTGGGGCTGTAGAATACACTGACTGCACCTCTGCAGAGGGGTAAGACCCCCCCCCCAACAAGTATCCTGGATATGACACTAAACAGTCTGATGGTGAGGTCCCAGTAATGCTGGGACCTTGGGGAATGCGGAGCACCCTTTCATTGTCATTGCTCCCAAGTCCACTCTGGCCCGAAGGAGTAGCACCTGATAGGGCCCTATCTATGAAATTAAATAGAACTAACGGTATATTTATGCTAAACTGAATTGTTTGATTAAACTGAATAACTTGAAATAGAAATGTTTTTGACAATTAAACTGTACTTATATTTCAACTGAATTATTTGAAATAGAACTGTTTTTTTTTTTACATTGAAACAGTAGTTACCCTAAACTGAATTGTTTAACATAGAACTGTTTTGACATTTTACTGCGTGTAAACAAAATCTGTACTTATACTAAACTGAATTAGAACTGCTTGACTAAACTAAGCTCGAAATAGAAATGTATTTCACAATTAAACTGTACTTAAATTTAAACTGCGTGCTTATGCTAAATTGAATTATTTGAAATTTAACTGTTTTTGGCATTGAAACTGTACTTACACTAAACTGAATTGTTATATATAACTGCTTGAATAAACTGAATAGCTTGAAATAGAAATGTTTTTGACAAACTGTGTACTCATGCTAAACTGAATTGTTTGAAATAGAACTGATTATTTACATAAAAATGGATTTGGCGTTAAATAACCTACAAAGGTTCATATGCCATGCCATGCCATCAAACCAAACCAATCTGTTAAAGTCTCTTTGATTTGCTGCTATTTTTTGAATAGCCTTAAAACAAACATTTTTACAAGATCAAAATAATTTTTGTGAACAAACAATTCTGTACATTGCAGAGTTTGCATTTACAGAAAAAAAATTATGAAGAGAAAATCTTGGCTATTTTTTTTTTTTTCTTCTTTTTAATTCACCTTATTTATTGAACAAACCTAATACATTGGTTTTAAGATATTGCAAATAAGGATGAATTGTTTGAAATCATTTTGAAGATACATTTTTTTAACCATATTTAACTGACTTGAACATTAAATAACCCAACAAAGGTTGATATGCCATGAAAGCAACAGATATTTTGCTATAGTTTTATTCTTATCTAATACACTTCATATTTAGCATTCACAAGTACCAAAATATATCCACTTAAAATTCTATAAAAAGAAACATTTTTGTGTGCACAAAATAGGTTTTTATTTTTTTAAATCTCTGCATGTGAAATTGAGGTATTGATAAAGAGGAGAATCTATTTTCTATTAACATAAATTGCAGCATATGAGCAAGTTGACCTTTTACTTTTAAGCCTGGGGGAGAGAAAAAAAACAACAAAACTAAGGGCCAACTTATACAACTGGGCAAAAATTCACAGTGGTAAATTTTAAAACTATAATAATTTTAATATTTTTTAAGCTTTGGTTTTAATTACAAAAAAAAAAAAAATAGTCAAAGATTAGTTTTAAAAAATTACTTTAACCAAGTTATACCAGGTGTTAGAAAGTTAATTGAATATTTCATGTCAATTTTTGCTATATGAAATTCTTTAATTATATCATGATCGATAACAGGAAAATTTTAAGTTCTAACTACAAATCTCCCAAAAAATAATGTAGCCACTTAGAAAAAATATTTTATTTAAAACCTAAAATATTTGTTTACTGCAGGTACTTGAACTGCCAGTTTGGTTAAAGGTGTTCTTAGTTTTCATTATCTGTAAATGTGACCCTGATTTGATGTATGAATGATTGCAAATGACAAAATCTGATATTATCCACAATGTCATAAGTATATTCCTTACATTAAAACATAAGCAACACACAAATATAGTGTACATAAATTTGGGGCAATTTTTTGGGCCCTGATTTTAGATTTCAAATTTATTGCTAATATTTAGATGAAAAATATTTCTACAGAAATACTAACAATTAGAATGCTAAGAGGTAGAGAATACATTTAGTTGAATCCCCACAAACCAAAGACCAATTTTAATATTAGTATATCTGTGATATATGAACATTGAGCGCAATGAAAGGAAAGACAAAATAAATGATCTTGCATGTGTAAATAAGTTTAAAATTTGACTTTTTAACATAACGAAGTGGCATGAAAAGGAAAGAATACATTTCCACTGATGAATCTATACACATATTGTTCAATGAACAAGCAGAGTATAATAGGGGAACAGAAATAGAAAAAGGCTTACTTGATGAATAGGGGTTATATAGTCATTTGACTTTACCATTTCTTGGCAGGGTCCGTGACAGCATTCCAACTGTTCAAAGAACACAAACAAATAAAGGTTGAGAAGAGGTTACTGAAACTATCAAGTGATCCTGAACAAACATACCTATTACCAAAAAGATATTTATTGTACTCTTACATTACTTTTTAAAAATATAGAGCCCAAATCTTCCATTTCTTTTATACTGTCATATTTAAGAAAACTTTAAATATTAATTTCTACCAATTGAAAAATGCTGAAAAAACAATTAAAAAAAAAAGGAAAATGGTCAGAATATGGGATTTTGTTCAACACTCTGATCAGTGATGCATGCAAAAAAAATTCACAGTTCATCTAATCTTTAAAATGTTGGTAAATTTAAATCCAAGATTCTTTTCATTGCCCATGAACTATATCAAAGTTGATAATGGATTGTCTCCTGAAATGACTTTGAGGTATTTTATCAAGTGATTTTTTTTTATCAAACTGTGTTTGTGTGTGTATATATATATATATATTTACTTGCATAATCCATCACTCATATTAATCATGCTTTAAATTGAAAGAGACTTGATTTAGCACAGTTTTAATGAAAATGCTGACAAACTGTTTAACCTTATGTTAAATCCTTTTGTAGGAAATGGAATTGGCAATTTGAGTGTAAATTCTGGATGAGGCTGTTTGCATTTCACTTTATGCTAATTTCGTTGGGAGAAGCATTGAACCCTTCTCTTCTCCTCCACTTACCATGGGTAAATTATATGGTAGGCTGGGTTCTTTAGCCTTTTGTATTAAGACTGGTGTCATAAACCTGTTTTGGATATGTTTGTGTTTTTTTTTTTGTTTTTTTTTTAAAGATTGGTATTGACTTGCATAGATTTTACTCAGACATTGTATAATTTATTTGTGTATATGTCTTCATTTAAATTTAAGAATATTTAAAGATATAATTTCATTTTTTTTTTTTCTGATATGCAATGTTGAAGTGTTCAAATCAATAAATATTTTAGAGCATTTGCTACTCTATAATTACAGCACTTAAATTAAACAACATTTGAAAAGTGCACTTTTTTACTATTCAGAAATTTTTATCTCCCCATAAAGAAACCATAGAAGTTAAGGTATTGACACGACTGGTTTGTATCTTTAAAAATATAAATTGCATAAATCATAACCAGTTAATTAGAATTTTCTGATAGATATCTTATATTGTGATATTTTTTAAATGACCCCATAGAAATGATTAAAGATTGAATTCTAAGATCACTTTAACCATATTTACCAATCCCTCCGCTCGGGCAGGATATGACACAAGGTCAATTTTTAAGCGGAGTTTAACAGGTTTGAATTCAGTTTTCCTTCTCCAAGACTAGTTGCCTTGCCAAGGCTGAAGAACCTTGTCTGCCCTACTATTTACCCATAGCTGGAGGGAGAATAATTGGATTCATACCTTTCCCAAGGGTATTAGCGCTATGTGAAATGCAATCAGTCTCAGCCAGGATTTGAACTTGTGTTGCCGTGTTCATTTCCTACGACGATAACCATTACATCACGGGCACCTCCAAAGATCACTTTAAAATCATTTTCTCTTCTAGAACTTGTGTAAGCATTTAATTAAAAGATCTTTTTTGTTAGCCCTCTTTAAAAGTTAACATTTTTAAAGTGTGAAAGGAAAGGAGAGGACAATGTTGTCTTGCTCACTGTTTAGCAGAGTAGTTGAAAATAATGACAACCCTGTGCATTTATGATGCTGTAAAACAATCAGTTCTATTGTTGAAGAGTCTGTTAGTTCAGTGAGAATTTCAGTTTCAGTGGTCCTTAAAGTTGCATGAAAAGACAGTAGCAAGGGAATTTTAATGCTCATAGATTTGTATTCGTGTTTGCCGTAGCTGTGAGGGGAAAAGAAGTTTGGTTCTGGAGCATGGCACATAGCAGTTCTTTTGGTGACATTGTAATTTGTTGGGTGACTGACTATTCTTCATTGGGTTGATATGCATTATACATGAGTGGATATAGAAGTGTAAGGGTCTTGTATGTAGCATGTATTTATATGGAAAAAGACAACCATAAATGAAGTCTCAATATGAGTTGGATGCTTCAGTGCAGGAAAGCCATTACAGGATAGGATTTAGAAGTTTTTATGTGGCACTTATCTATGTAGTCATGTTTACATGGTGAGAACTGTTTTGCAAAACTCTGAATAACTTGCAAGTCGAGAATGGCCATGTCTGGCAGTGCAGTG
Source organism: Sepioteuthis lessoniana (assembly GCA_963585895.1). Lineage (NCBI taxonomy): Eukaryota > Metazoa > Mollusca > Cephalopoda > Myopsida > Loliginidae > Sepioteuthis > Sepioteuthis lessoniana. The sequence goes on along the minus strand of OY757920.1, from coordinate 52,306,358 downwards.
TGAGGAATTTCATAAATGGTTAAATTAAAGGTTCACCCTATTTGTGTAGTCTATTGATATTCTTGATAATGATGCTACAAGGGGCATCATATTATGTTACCAGGCTTGAGGCATAGACACTAGTTGTTGCCAGCCCAGTACACTGAGAAAAGAGGAAATTTTGGTGTATTAATTGGCTACAGGTGTAATGTGATTTGCCCATCACTGTGTCTATAGAGTAAACAGTCAGCTGGTGTTTTGTACTATTGCATGCTGTCTTTTTGAAATTTGATGAATCATAGTAAAATTTGACTTAATGTAACATGAGTATGACACTGATCTTCCGCTATGCAGTCAACAAGGTTTAGAATATGCCCTCTGCATATCTTGCAGAAGGGTAAGACTTGCTACAAAGGTGTTCCTTAGTATAACACTAAACTGCATCTGGTCCTGAGGCTCCAGTTCTGGAGCTGTGGGGAGTGTGAAGTCACTCTCTCCTTGCTATGACTTCCAGGTTCACTGCAACCGAAAGTGATTGTATCTATTAAGGTCCTATCTTAAGGGTATAAAATTGTAAGAATTTCATAGACATACTTGAAACCATATAATTGTTTGCAAATTATCATTAAATAAGAATAGTTACTCAAAACCTTATATAGGGGAGGTGTCCTTGTTGTGTAATGGTTAAAGCGATTGACTGTGTAATTGTAGTAAGCGAGTTTGTGCTCCAGTCACACTATTATGTTCACTTTCGCGCAAATACCCTTGGGAAAGGTATGAACCCCCTTATCCTCCCAGCTATGGATTAAATAGTACCACTACTGTTCTTCTAGGAGAACGGCTTTGGCATTAAATAACCTACAAAGGTTGATATGCCAAGGAAACCAAACCAAATCAAAACCTTATAATTGCTTACAAAAAAAGATTGATTTTAGTATTAAATAACCCAGCAAAGATTGACATGCCATAAAACCAGCCAACAACTTAGTAGAGAGGAAAGATGAAATTTTTAATCTTAGGTAGAAATCCATGTTTGAATAAGTCATTTTTGTGACTGTTATCAATAATTGTGACAATACATCATATAAGAAATCTGAATCATATTAAAACTAATACTTGTTTTAATTAGTTGATCAGTTCTTCTAAGTCTTTATTATTATCAAAATTGTGCATAGACTTTTAGTATTAGATAGGAATACTTAAAACCATATAACTGTGTGAAAATTATTTGCATCAAATTTTGGCCTTGAACGATCTATAAACGGTTGATATGCTGTTAAGCAAATAATCCAAAACTTAGATTGACTACGAAGGATTAAATTCTATTTTTCAAATCATTTTCTCTTAAACTATTTTATTCATTTATTTTTGATGACTCGGTGAGAAGGATCCAATGTTTTTTTGTTTTAAACTGAAGTTATGATTTTTAGTAAAGTATTAATATTAAATAAGAAAAATCAACAGAAACAATATAACTGTGTTCAAACTTGTATTAACAGTTGCATGAAGCTATAATTGTTTATAAAGAAATTCTAAATAGTCTCATATGGTTTCAACTAATTCTGTCTTCATTATCAAATCACCCACTAAGGATTAAGATTATGTAAAATTATTTTTTTAGTTAAACCCACACCAAAAGTGAAGTACAGTAGAATTAAGTGGCATTGTCTGTTTTTGCTAAAAAAATCATTAAGCATTTATATTTTACTATTTAACACCATGAAAAGTGGGGAGTCAGGAAATTAACAAAATAAACTTAATGTGTATCAATTCTGGTTGGTTATAAGATATTTTGTCTTATAGGAACAGATGTGAAAGCTTCAAAATACTATGTAGATATTTTATAACTTTTGACAACATTACACTCTTTGTGTAAAGCTACAGAAATTTTAACTGTTTCATTGATTTTTTTTTTTTATCCCACTAAATAGACCATCAACAAGAAAAGTTTAAATGTGTTTATTTCTAAAGATCAAATGGCAGTTTTGACCCCAAACTAGCACCATAAATTGGTGAAAAAAGAAGAGAGAACTTAAATCTTTATCCTTCTTTTTTTTTTCTTTTTTTTTTTTTTTTTTCAAGATTATTGAATATTTTTAGAGGTAACTCAGAAAAATGTCTTTACTTACTTTGATGCTAGTTTAAGATTTTCCTTTCAGTTTGGATTTGAATGATAATATATATATATATATATATATATATATATATAGAGAGAGAGAGAGTTGAAAGGAAAATTTGAAACTTGGCCTCTGCATTTTGTTTACATTTATGAATTGTTTAAATATATAAACATATTCAAAAGCTAGAAATGTCTTGGATATTACATCAAACTGCATCTGATAGTGTGGCTTTCAGTTATGAAGCTCAGGGAAGTGTGGAGTTACCTTTTTATTGCCATTAAAAATTAGTCTGCTTTAAATGGGAAATAACATGAAACTTTTCAGAATATTGCTTGTTTTTTGCAAACAAAATGGTTTAACATAAAAGTTTTTTTACAAGATTTTTTGAACAGTTTGGTGAAATATTTACAGTAAAGACACGTGCCATACTTGTTTTTAATGAAATTACTTAATTATTCATAATGTTGTTTATAATGTTCTGTGATGCAGAGTATGCTTTTCAGTTTGCCTGCTTTGTTGAAGAGGTTGCATTTAACACTATAAACCCAGTAGGTAAGAGTTTGATTTTGAAAATAAGGTCTATTTATCTCAATAAGACATGATTCCTTAGCAACCAATGAATAAGAGAATTTGACCTATTATCTTAAAGGTAAATCAATCTAACATTGTTCAATCAGTATTGGTATCTGTATTCCTTCATTCAGTTTATCCAACAATATTTCTATTTCTAGCAGTTTGGTAATGCTACATTGTTCACTTGACAATTGGGTTGGTAACATGTGCGAGGGGGTTTATACACTTTTAGGGGATTAGATTTCTCATTACAACAGTTGTCATTTACTAAGCTTTGCTTAGTTTTGCACAAAAGCAAACATATGGCACACCCAATGAGAAATGAACTGACAATGGTCTGCAAGCTTGGCTCACTATTACACCATGTGATATTTTTCTCATTATAAGAGTTGTCTGGTTCTAGAAGGTGTCGATACTCATGTAATGGATTTGAATTGTTATGATGGACTATACATTAAGGCGCCCTTAGCATCGTAGTAATCATCATAGGAAATGGAATTGGTAATGCAAGTTCAAATCTTGGATGAGACTGTTGCACTTATATATATATATATATATATATATATATAATTCCAAAAGCTTAGAGAATAGTAAAGACTTTTAGTAGTATTCCTGTATGCAAAGTGCAAAAAACAAGCAAAGAATTAAAAAAAAATAATTGAGTTGAAATTAGGTATGAGTTCTTTGTACTAATGCCCTTGGAAAAGGCATGAATCCATCTATTCTCCAACCTCAGTTATGGGAAAATAGTAGTGAAAACTAAGTTCTTTAGCCTCAATAAGGTAAATGGTCTAGGCAGAGAAGGAGAACTCTGAATTCAAACTAGTTGTACCCCACTTAACATTGACTTGTCACAGTGGAGGGGTTGGGTATTTTAGGAGGAGCACTTAACATAAGTTCTTGTTGTAGGAAATGGAATTGGTGATCAGAGTTCAAATCTTGGATGAGGTGTTTGTGTTTCACTTCCAGCCCACGATAGAGGGTTTGGGTAAATACATATATCTAAAATTTTAACATTTATTCTGATAGATAAGTTTTTACCTGGAAAATTTACAATGAAAAAAAACCCACACCTGTCAAATCTTCCCCCTGGCTTGAAATTTATAGCAGTAATGACTATCAATGAGTCTAATTGCAATATTTTCTAACCTATCATTTATTTATATGTGTGTGATGCGCATACCCAGAGTAAATGAGTTTGAGATTTATGGTGATTAATAATCTGTAGATAAAACAGTGAATTATTTTGTTTCATTGAATCCATAAGATTAATAAGTGCAAATTGACATCTGGATCAGGCTGTATCAATATAACTAACCAGTTTCTGTAAGTTCATACTGGGGTCACAAAAGTTTCTGATGATATCAAATATGGTTGGATTCTGGTTGTTATAAGATGATGATGCCACATTTACTTATATCTGTCTTTGTTAAAAACAAAAGTGCTGACTAGGGTATGAGAAAGTTACTCTCTGTTGTACTTCTTTATTAAAGTATGTAAAGTTTTAAACATGAAAGTGATAAAAGGGGCACTATTTAAAGAGGAATAACTCTTGACTGTCAGCGGCAAGGGTTCATGTCCACCATATACCCCACCTTGCTTTCTTTTTGTTTTAATCTTTTCAGTTTTTTTCAGGGCTTCTTTCTCTTTAATATCTTTGCTTTTTCTTCAATGTTATTTTCATTTTATTTTTTTAGTTTTCTAACTTACGAATGCTATAAAATGCAACAAAAATAAGATAAAAGAAAAACTAGTTAAAATTAAGGATGGAAATGTTTCATTTAAGAAGTTCAGACAAACCTTTCACTTTTCTATTCTCCATTACTTATAAATTCTTATCCTTTCTTTTTAATCAACTAATCTCTTATAGTAATCTGTTACTTTTAACTTGGTATATAAATATTTGTCTTTGTTTAGATATGTGTCAGGGAATTATAAGTTGCTGACTGAATTTGTATGCTAACCACATACACATTAATCCATACAAATGCATATAATTATCTCATTACAGTTTATCAAATGTTTTTCTATTCATACAGCTAAGGATCATATATTTTTGGCTCAATTTCAACCAAACTTTCAGGAATTGTTAGTTATGACTGAAAAGGATTTAAACTATACTCGGATATCTACTATCATTTACTCTTTGCTTTGCTGTTCTCCTCACTCTAAAAGTGTGTTCATTTTATAGCACTTCTCCACTTGTTTGGTAATCTTGGAGAAAGGGATGGCTATCTCTTTTCTATATGCACTTAAGCTGTTTGTAAAAATTGGGTTAATACTGTCTCTCGTGACAAAAATTAAATTGTAACCTCCAAGCATAAAGAGATCAAATTATGAGTCAATGGATTCCCAAAAATGATGTTATAAAAAGTATTCACAAAAACAACACAGGGTGGAACAATAAAATTTTCGTCCTAAAGAAAACAACACAACAGCTTTATTTTAAAACTTTTATTGAAAAAAATCAATTCAGGTAACTTGATTATGTAGTAGAGCTAACATCTATTCAATGTAGCCGCCTTCAGCCTCAATCACTGCCTCGATATGGATCTGGAACTGGGAGCATGCCTTTTCTACAAGCGCCGGTGGGAACTTGGCAAATACTCGGTGGATGGCAGTGATCAGGCTGGCTTTGGTGTTGTGGGAGGTCATGTTGGTGATGTTCTCGATGTATGACCAAATGAAGTAGTCCAGCAGGTTCAGGTCGGGGAGGAGGGGGGCCAATGAGAGAAGGGTACAAAGTCGTAGCACTCTTCCTGAAGCCAAGCCTGGGTCTCTTTGAACTTGTGGGCCGGCGCCAAGTCCTGCTGCCACACCCAGGGTCTGCCACCGGCCACCTGATTGCACCAGGAGATTACCACACTCTTCAGCACATCCAGGTACACTTTGGTGTTGACTTTCAAGCTGACTTCGAAGATGTGAGGTGGCATGATGTGGCCCTCACTTGAAACCATACCAAAGACCATAACTGTGACCAGAAATTTTGTTTTCATCACCCTGGGCATGTCCCTGTTATTTGTAGCAATCCAGATTTTCATTTTGAGGGTACTGGTAATGGTCCTATTGTCATAACTTGGATTGGTAGAGAGCATAAGTTGTACAGTGGCGCATCTCCAATCTCGCTCGTAGATTGTCACTTTCAGACATGATAGAAGGCTCCTATTGCTCTTGGGATTTTTACACAACTGGCCAATTAGTAGATGGTCTGCAACAAAAAAAGAAAACCGGTTTTCATTAAAAGGAAATAGAATCATGTCATCTTTTCTAGGGTGACAATTTTATCGTTCCACCCTGTACAAGTTGGTCTCAGACAAAATTCTTGGACAAAATGTGGGTTTGACTTACCTACTGTAAGTTTGTAGTATTGGTGAAAGGTTTACACACTTCTCGCGATTTGAGATGTGACACAAGATCAAATCTTAAGTGGGGTATAGCAAGTTTGAAATTAATTTTTTCTTCTCTTAGACTGATAGCCTAACCGCAAGACTAAAGAATTCAGTCTGCTCTACTAATTTCCCACAGCTGTAGGGGAGAAGATTCATACCTTTTCTATGAGCATTAATGAAAAGTGAAATACAAACAACCTTGTTCAGGATTTGAACTTGGTTTGCTGGTTCCATTTCCTATGATAGTTAGTATGCTCAATGCACTGGGTTTGATGTATGTAGGAGTATATATGGTAATTGTATTTGATTGTATGTATGATGAGAGTGTATGATAATGATATTTGGAGGTATGTATGATGAGTAGATGTGGTAATGATATTTGGATGGATGGATGGATGGCTGATGAGTAGATATGGTAATGATATTTGGATGGATGGCTGATGAGTAGATATGGTAATGATATTTGGATGGATGGATGATGAGTAGATATGGTAATGATATTTGGATGGATGGATGGCTTATGAGTAGATATGGTAATGATATTTGGATGGATGGATGGATGGCTGATGAGTAGATATGGTAATGATATTTGGATGGATGGATGGCTTATGAGTAGATATGGTAATGATATTTGGATGGATGGATGGATGGCTGATGAGTAGATATGGTAATGATATTTGGATGGATGGATGGCTGATGAGTAGATATGGTAATGATATTTGGATGGATGGATGGATGGATGGCTGATGAGTAGATATGGTAATGATATTTGGATGGATGGATGGATGGATGGCTGATGAGTAGATATGGTAATGATATTTGGATGGATGGATGGATGGCTGATGAGTAGATATGGTAATGATATTTGGATGGATGGATGGCTGATGAGTAGATATGGTAATGATATTTGGATGGATGGATGGATGGCTGATGAGTAGATATGGTAATGATATTTGGATGGATGGCTGATGAGTAGATATGGTAATGATATTTGGATGGATGGATGGATGATGAGTAGATATGGTAATGATAGTTGGATGGATGGATGTCTGATGAGTAGATATGGTAATGATATTTGGATGGATGGATGGATGGCTGATGAGTAGATATGGTAATGATATTTGGATGGATGGATGGATGGCTGATGAGTAGATATGGTAATGATATTTGGATGGATGGATGGCTGATGAGTAGATATGGTAATGATATTTGGATGGATGGATGGCTGATGAGTAGATATGGTAATGATATTTGGATGGATGGATGGATGGCTGATGAGTAGATATGGTAATGATATTTGGATGGATGGATGGATGGCTGATGAGTAGATATGGTAATGATATTTGGATGGATGGATGGATGGCTGATGAGTAGATATGGTAATGATATTTGGATGGATGGATGGATGGCTGATGAGTAGATATGGTAATGATATTTGGATGGATGGATGGCTGATGAGTAGATATGGTAATGATATTTGGATGGATGGATGGATGGCTGATGAGTAGATATGGTAATGATATTTGGATTGATAGATGGATGGATGATGAGTAGATATGGTAATGATATTTGGATGGATGGATGGATGGCTGATGAGTAGATATGGTAATGATATTTGGATGGATGGATGGATGGCTGATGAGTAGATATGGTAATGATATTTGGATGGATGGATGGCTGATGAGTAGATATGGTAATGATATTTGGATGGATGGCTGATGAGTAGATATGGTAATGATATTTGGATGGATGGCTGATGAGTAGATATGGTAATGATATTTGGATGGATGGCTGATGAGTAGATATGGTAATGATATTTGGATGGATGGATGATGAGTAGATATGGTAATGATATTTGGATGGATGGATGGCTTATGAGTAGATATGGTAATGATATTTGGATGGATG